>OY821762.1:23479585-23842085 GCA_963682095.1 Potentilla sterilis | reverse complement strand
TGTTATACATATAGTCACATTTTGTGGTGAAATCAATTTATTGGATTCGATTTTATTGTTACATACATAGTTACATTGGTAGTTACATGAACACTTTGTTTTATATTTGTGCAGGTTCAACGGTTTTTTTCAGATTATGAAATTGGTGAATGAGCATAGCTGTTGTAGTGTTATTCGCCTTCAGAGTAGTAGGATGATGGGTTCCAAGATTATAAAGTATGTGATGCTTGACAAGCTTCGAGAGAATCCAAACAAGACGGCTGCAGATGTATGTCGAGACTTAAAAACTGATTTTGGAATAGATGTTCCTTATCGTACAGCATGGTATGGTAAAGAGCGTGCAAGGGAAGCTGTGATTGGTGATGAAGGAGATTCGTATTCTGAGTTAGTGTGGTTTTGTGAGCGAACGGTTGAATCCAACCCTGGTTCTAGAATCGAACTGAATATTTGCTCTGAAACTAAAAGTTTTCAACGGATGTTTGTTTGTTATTCTTCTTGGATGAATGGTTTTCTATCATGCCGACCCCTTTTGTTCATAGACGCCACATTCATCACCAATAAGTATCAAGGTCAGCTTATTGCTGCAACAGCAAAGGATGGTAATCAAGGTACTTGTGTGACTTTCTTCACTTCCTTCTTTGTTCAATTTCTTGTGTGACTTTGTTCAGCTTTCAGCTACATTATTTATTTCCATTTACCACTTCAGTTACTTTAATAGTTACAGTTTTCTGCTGAAAGTTACATTATTTTATTTCCAGTTACTTGTATAGTTACAAATTGCTTTTAGCAGTTATCCTGACAGTTACACTAGTAGTTACAGAATCAGTTACATGCACAGTTACTTTTGATAGCTACGGCAATGCACATTATCAATTGCATGACATGACCAGTTACTTGTGTAGTTACATAGTCACTTACATGACCAGTTAGTTGGGGTTACAAAAATCAGTTACATGGGTTGTTACATGACCAGTTATTTGTGTAGTTACAAAGTCAGTTACATGACCAGTTAGTAACTTGTTTCACTTTGTTCACTTTCTGCTACACTAATAGTTACGGTGTAACTATTGGTGTAACAAGTGTTGCATCTAACAAAACTGACATCATTTTTTTTTTCTTTCCAGGTATGTATCCAGTAGCTTATGCTATTGTGGATTCTGAATCTGAAATCAATTGGACATTTTTCCTCCAATGCTTATCTGAAGAGTTGGCTAGGTATTCTACAAGGCGGGTCACTTTTGTTTCCGATCGTAATAGTGGCCTTCTTAGTGCATATCCAAAAGTGTTTCCTAATAACCCTTTAGGATTTTGTTTTAGGCACCTTCTTAAGAATCTGACTCAATTGTATCCTAAGGATTGCTACCTAAAGCAGCGGATCCCGCAGTTGTTTATGTCTTGTGCTTATTCTCGCACACCGGATATGTATGAGAGCAATATGGCATTGTTGAGGGCAGAAGGTGGCAAACCAGTTGAAGATTTTTTGAAGGATCTTCCGAAGGAGAGCTGGTGTGTGGCTTTTTTCAATGGGGACAGGTTTGGTGAAATGACATCGAATCTGGCAGAGTGTTTTAACAATTGGGTGTTGCCTTTGAAATGTCTTCCTATTGTTGAGATGAATGAAGGTATTCGTGTGAAGAACATGGAGATGATTTCTTCCCGAAAAGAAGAAGTAAAAGAATGGTTTTCTTTTTTGTGTCCGAAGATGGAAAAGAAGCTTAAGGAAAACTTGGCCGAAGGAAGACATTGGAAAGTTAGTAGATCAGATACTAATCTCTATGAAGTTCATTGTCAGAAATATAGAGTTATAGTGAATTTGGCAACCTCATATTGTTCGTGTGGTGAATGGAGCTGTCATGGTTTTCCTTGTTCGCATGGTCTTGTTGTTATGCAAAATGCTGGTGCCTCAGTTTATTCATATGTCACTCCGTTTTACCAGGTGTTTTTTTCATCCTTGTTCATCTTGTTAGTTTATTCCCCTTTTTTTGTATAGTTACACTAGTAGTTACATATTCAGTCACATGAAAAGTACTGTATAGGTACATTACTAGTTACATGAAATTAGGTGTTTATAGTCAGCAACAGGTACATTACTAGTTACACAGTTACTTTTCATATGTACATTACTAGTTACATTTATTATTCATGTTTGCTTGTAGTTGCAGCAGTAGTTACATAAACAGTTACATTTTATAGGTACATTACTAGTTAAGTGAAATTTGAAGTTTATAGCCATCAACATGTATGTTACTAGTTACACAGTTGCTTTTTCTAGGTACATTACTAGTTACATTATTATTCTTGTTTTCTTGTAGTTAATTTTGAGCTAATCATTCTCTTCTTTTTTGCTTCAAGGTGGAGAAATACCGTCAAACCTATTCCTATACAATCAATCCTGTTTCTTCTATTGCCAAGCCGTTGGAGCTTCCAAAGTCTAGTATTTTTGTACAACCACCATTCACAAGGAGACCACCCGGAAGACCAAAAAAACAAAGGTTCAGAAGTAAGGATGAAGTACTGAGAAAACAGATAAAGTGCGGCAGGTGTGGAAAATATGGCAGGCACAACAGAACGAGTTGTAAAGATCCGATATAGCGACAGTTACGCTGACAGTTACATTTGTAGTTACGCTGATTGTTACATTATAGCTATTTGGTTTCTGACTTGGATTATATTCGACATTAGGAAGTGAAATAATCTTTGACTTGTTCTTTCATTCGTTACTTTATCTCAATAATTACATCAGCATTTTTTTTCATTTCCAGTTACATTTCTTTAAGAAATTTTCTTCTACATTTATTCATTGTGCAGCGGAACGCTGCCACTGCGGTGCAGCGGCACGCTGCAAAGTTTAAAGGAAATATATGAAATATATTAACTGTAGAAATCTTGTAATGTTCATGTGGTGAATGGATTTCTCAAGGATAGTTACTGCTAGTTACATTTATAGTTACTTAATATAATTTCGTTGTGCAGCGGCACGCTGCAAACTTTAAAGGAAAAATATGACATACATTTCATGTTTGCATGTAGTTACACCAGTAGTTACACCATGTACGTTACTAGTTACACTGTTACTTTTCATAGGTACATTACTAGTTACATTTATTATTCATGTTTGCTTGTAGTTACAAAAGCAATTTACATATATTCATGTTTGTTTGTAGTTACACCAGTAGTTACAGATACAGTTACATGCACAGTTACTTTTGTTAGCTACATTACTAGTTACATGAAACATCTCTTTTTGTCACTTTAATCAGTTATAAGATGAAACGAAAATGCACATAATCAGTTGCATAACCATTTAGTCTAGTTACATAACCAGTTACTTGAATTCTTACAAGTCAACAATTTTAAATAACTATGAGTATATATAACATAGTTCCCTAAAAGCTTATGAAAATCATTGAACAGTCTACTTAAACGACACTTTTCTTCTCCTATCTTGTATCGATATCCAACTTTTGTGATGATTCAGCAACTTCTTGATCACTTCAGCTCGAAACTTTGTAATATCTGGTTTGTCTTCAAAATCTCTCTCATCGGCAAGCCTGTTCATGTAGTACATTACAAATGCGCCGCAATCTAATCTGTTTGCCAAAGAAAAAATCTTGTCAGTTACATATGTAGCTACAAAACAAAACCTGTTACTGTAAAAGTTAAATTACACAGTTACATACATAGTTACACAGTTACCCTGTCAGTTATATTATTAATTTCTAGTTACATCTTCAGTTACATTTTTTCTGTATGAGTTCTGTGCATAGACCTCAACTTATAAGTTGAAAAAAAACCTTTACTTACGAGTCGGGTTGTTGTTGAGGTGGGCTTTCTCCTTTTATTGTTTTGAACTTATGGATACTGATGTTGCTCTCTTCAATATTTGCTTGGATGTATCTGATCGTATTCACATCTTTTGCAGTGAGCTTCTTTTTCTTCAATATCAATTCTTCATGGGTGCTTGAATTGTGATACTTCATCCTAGAACCCTCGTTAAGCATTTCCTCTGCTTGATCTTTTACTGCCATAATCCAAATTTCAATCATTTTTGCCTGCAATTTAAGTGTCATAAAACAACCATGAGAAAACTAAAGAAAATACTTTCTCGTTGCATGCAGTACATATTAGACTTGGTCAAAATCTGCTTACCATTTTTTTTGCATCTCTCCAAGTGTTGTCACGATTTATTCTTCTTGGCTGCAATGAGTCGAGGTGGAAAAATTGGGGCGGATCCGTTTGAAACATTAATAATGTGTGGTGAAATTGATTCTGATGTGTCATCGGGAAAAACAACATTGTTGATTCTCCTAAATGTTCAAACAGCTTCTCGCACATGTAATAGTGAAGGTTCCTCGTATGTAGATTCTCCACCGAATGCTAATTCAAGCAAAACAGTTACACAAAAGTATAGTCAGCAACATGTACATTACTAGTTACAAAAACACTTACTTTTTATAGGTACATTACTAGTTACATTATTTATTACTTGTAGTTACACCAGTAGTTACAACAGCAGTTACATTTTTTAGGTACATTACTAGTTACATGTAGTTATTTTCCCCACTTTTTTGTCTTCCATTTCATCTTCTTGCTCATCCTCAGTACTCTCTTCTTTTGTTTCTTCCTCAGATCCTTTCTTGTTCATCTTCTTCTTCTTTTTCTGTTGATTTTCAGCATCTTCTCCATCACTACCATATTCTGCAACTTTTCTTTTTCTTGTATCAGCAACTGATTTTTTCTTTAATTGCAATATCCTTGGTGATTTTCTGGTTCTGGAATCATTCTTCTTTTTGGTTCTATTTTCGTAGTCCGTGTCGTCATCGGATTCAATGTTTTTACCTTTTGTTTCTGTCATTGCGTTCCTGAATAGTACAAAAAGCAAATAATAGTTACAACGATAGGTACACTAAGAATTATATGTCCAGCAAAAGAGAATAATCAAAAAGCACAACAGTTGTTAATCACAAACAAACTTAACAACAAGATCAAATAGAGATTACATCAGTAGTTACAAAAACAGCTATTTGACATGTAGTTACACCAGTAGTTACACCAGTAGTTACACTAGTAGTTACAAAAACAGTTTCTTGACATGTAGTTACACTAGTAGTTACAGCAGTAGTTACACTAGTAGTTACAAAAACAGTTATTTGACATGTAGTTACACCAGTAGTTACACCAGTAGTTACAAAAACAGTTTCTTGACATGTAGTTACACTAGTAGTTACACCAGTAGTTACAGTAGTAGTTACAAAAACAGTTTCTTGACATGTAGCTACACTAGTAGTTACACCAGTAGTTACACTAGTAGTTACAAAAACAGTTACTTTATATGTAGTTACACTAGTAGTTACACCAGTAGTTACACTAGTAGTTACAAAAACTGTTATTTGATATGTAGTTACACCAGTAGTTACACTAGTAGTTACAAAAACAGTTACTTTATATGTAGTTACACTAGTAGTTACAAAAACTGTTATTTGACATGTAGTTACAGTAGTAGTTACACCAGTAGTTATACTAGTAGTTACAAAAACAGTTATTTGACATGTAGTTACACTAGTAGTTACACCAGTAGTTACACTAGTAGTTACAAAAACAGTTACTTGACATGTAAAACAAACTCGGTCCTTTTGAAAATGCAGCAGAAATGTCTCTTTCAGTAATGTATACTAATCAGGAAAACAGAACAGAATGCAGTTTAGGGGTCCACCTTCCTAATATCACCGGGAAACAAATCAAACAATTCGATCGCAACAATCGCAGAACACTGATCCACAGATGGCATGAATACATATGAAGCAAACCACAGGATAATATTTTTGAAAGAGGGGGAATCTCCAATACGACTACATGACCTTAGCAAAGTAACACACAGTTTCTCAACAAAAATGATACAACTTCACACTGAATCAAAAACTATCATATATAATATGACATTTTAGTTCCACAACTGCATAAATTCGTAAACAAACCTTCCACATTGTATGAGCCATGCCAAAATCTGAATGTTTCATAAACAAATTGAAGTGGAAATTCAATTTGAAAACAAACGAAATTCATATGCACCAAATCTCACCAAATCAGATACAAAACAAACCGAAATTCACATTCAAAATTAAATTCGAACCTAATGTAACCGAAATTCACCAAATCAAAACCTAAAGTGAATCCGTAAATTGAATTCAAACCTTAGAAATCCCTAAAGAATGAAATCAAACTCACTTGCTGGACTTGAGGACGTCGGTGTTGGATTCGGGCTTGGTTTTGACGCGGCCGAGAAGGATGATGAGATTGGCGTCGTTGGATTCCGGCTTGGCTTGGACACGGTCTGCGAAGGACAGTGAGTTTGTCCCGTCGCAGTATTAGAGATCGGAGATTGGAGACCTTGACGTCGGGTTTGGCGACGATGATGCTACACCTCGAAGACGACGCCGGCGCTGGGGAACGATAATTATGGAATGGCAGCTACTGAAATCAAAACTGAGTTCATTAATTAAAAGAGACGTTGTATGAAATTTGGATTCGGAGCAATATATCGTGCAGTTCATTATTTACACAGTGGCACAAGTTGTAAATAATTACAACTTTGGGGGCAACGGTTTAAGAAGTTTAGTTAACTGACTTAATTATCATTATGAAACAGTTATTGACCTTTTTATCATTAGCTATATTAAATTTGACTTTTTTATCATCAGCCCTTAAAATAACATCAAATTAAAACACATAATTAAACTACAACTCAAAATCAACTCAACTACAACTCAAAATCAACATATATACATACATTCTAACACTAAAACAACAACAAAACAAAAAATCACTTACTAAATCAAAATCACTAAAACTCAAAATCAACTCAACTAAAACTCAAAATCAACATATATACACATATACGTACCTATATATAGCTCCACAATGTAAGAGAGGACGGATTTCAACAATACCCACAGATTTTTCACTCTTTCTCCCGTTTCTTTTCGTTTTTTTTTAAATGAGCAGCTGCTGTCTAGATCTGAAAATATATAGACTTATAGCCGACGAAAATGTGAATTTCGTCGGCCAAAATTTCAAAAGTTTTCGTCGGCTAATATGAATATAGCCGACGATTTTTGTTTATACCAACGAAAAAACAGTATCGTCGGCTATGGTTAAACTATGGCCGACGATTTTGTTTTTCCACTGACGAAAAATAAAATCGTCGGCTATTCGTTGGAAGTACCGACGAAAATTTTAATTCGTCGGCCGTTTTTTTTAATTTCGTCGAGAAAAGCCTTTTTTTCTGGTAGTGATGCATATGTACCATATTCTAGACTACCTCTACCTAGAAGTCCAAAGCAAGGAGTGAATGAAGATTTCTTTGAGTCAAGTGGTGATTCTGATGAAGTTCAGCCGGAAGCTGATGGTTCTTCTAAATGAAAAAGAAAATCAAGTATTGTTGAGAAAGGTAAAGGATCGGTCTAAAAAACCGGTAGGGTCAAAGGTGCTGCTTTTCTAGCAAAGAAGATTGATCAAATGTGTGAGGCCATTAAGAATAGGAGTACAACATCTTCTATGATCAGTAAGAGTGCAGTAGGTGCGGATAATAGCATTAAAGAAGTGATGAATGTGGTCACTTCTTTGCCCAGGGCTGGGGCAGAATCTAGGTTGCACTTCTTTGCCACTTGGTTATTTCTTTATCAAGAGAAGAGAGATATGTTTTGGATTATGGAAGATCCTACGATCAAGTTGGAGTGGTTAAAGTTTGAGATGAGTGAAACATAAGACATAGGCTCAAATTGAGATTTTATTCATGTGTATGTGGACATTATTTGGTTATTCATGTGTGTGTGGACATTATTTTGATATTGTGTATACATTGCTTGAATTACATTATGAAGATTTTACTGTTTTAATTACTCTACTAATGTAATGATTTACAAAATTTTTTTTATATATATATATATGAGAACCATTCTGGAGTAGATGACGTGAATGAGGAGATATACTTCCGATTCGTGCAACTTAATGCCTTGCTCATTCAACACTATTATGAGAATTATGTGCATAAAAGTCCTTGCATGATATCATTTCAAACAGGTAATAAGTGGATATTGGAAATATTAGGAGGTCATGATGCAAGGTGTTACAATATTTTTAGAATGGGCAAGGATGTATTTTATCGTTTATGTAGTGATTTGGAGGTCAAATATAGGATGTTGGGTTCAAATAGAATAAGTCACGTGAAGGTAGTAGGATTGCTAGTGTATATGCGAGGATAAGGGTGAGGGAATAGGTCTGCACAAGAACAGTTTCAACATTTTGGAGAAACCATTTCTAGATATTTTGGAGAAGTGTTAGATATGTTAGTTGAGTTTGGTGATGAAATTATCATGCCATTGGATTCTGAATTTAATGGGGTTGCACCAGAAATAGAAAGGGACAGAAGATATATGCCGTATTTTAAGGCACTTTGTTTGTTACTTAATTAGAAGATTATAAATTACTTTAATTATTTTATCTATTAATAAATAATTTAATTAATTTAAGGATTGCATTACTGCTATTGATGAAGTGCATATTCCAGCTTCAATATCTATTGAAGAGTCTGTACCGTTTTATAATAGAAAAGGAGTACCAACCCAAAATGTTATGGCGGCCTGTAATTTTGATATGCAATTTATATTTGCATGTGCTGGCTGGGAAGGATCTGCTCATGATACAAGGGTGTTCCAATCAGTTATTCGAAATCCCGATATAAATTTTTCAATGCCTCCACCAAGTATAATCAATTAAATTATTTTACTTTGGTCAAAAATATATATTATTTTCTAATTAAGTTTTGTTACATATAATATTTTATTATTTTAACAGGAAAATATTATGTGGTAGATTCGGTGTACCCACAAATGAATGGATTTCTGGGACCTTATAGAGGGCCAAAACAACATTTTCAACAATACCGTAGGCAAGAGCCAAGAAATGAGAAAGAGGTATTTAACCAAACACACTTTTCTCTTAGAAGAGTCATAGAACGCACATTTGAAGTTTGGAAAAAGAAATTGAAGATTTTAAGGAATATGCAAGGTTATTCATTTTCAAAACAAGTGAAGATCGTGATTGCAACTATGACACTTCATAATTATATACGGAGGTATAGAAATAGGGATAGACATTTTGTCCGTATTGGAAAAAGACCTAATGACATGGCACGTGACATAGAATGGATGATGATGCACAAGAAGAACATCATGCTCATGGTTGTGTACAAGAAATTGAAAGAATAAGAAATAACATCACTCAAACCTTGATGAGTGCTCGTAATGCTAGTTAATATTTAATGGTGTTAATGTATTATTTTGTAGTCATTTGGTGTAAATGAAACTCAATGGTTATTTGTAAAACATAATTTAAAATTATAATTTCACCATAATGATTAGTAATTAATTATATTTAGAAATAATTTCATATAAACATAATAAAGATTCAATTAGCCATAAAATTAAAAATTAATGGGTATTACCATTCAATTAAAATTAAAAATTCTTTCAAGTCTAAATTTGTCATTTACAAACAAAAAACACAAGTTAGCTTTCAGGTTACCAAACACTTTGCCAATGTCTTTTCCACTAACAACACTTAAAAAAAGCCAGTTTACCAAACACTCAGCCAATTTGTTTTTCAGCTGCTTATTTTAAAAAATAAGCAGAAGTCAGATTTTTTGTAAAACCCAACTGCACCAAACATACCCTTACCCACCTAGTGAGCATCATTTGAGTTTCCTTTTGGAAATGATTGCCTTTTAAAGAAACACTCAAGTCCTCTCACACTAACCACTATCCCTCATGCTTTTTGTTCACATGATTATACCACTATCTATAAGTCTATACTAACTCTGTATTATGTATAAAAACATTATGCCCTATATTATGTTTAGTACTTTTTATTCTTTGCACTCTCACACTGTCACTAAGGTCTTGAAGGTGAGCCTGAATAAAATGACTATGAGGACTTTCAAATTCCTCAACTTCATCGTCATGAGTAGGCTGTTTTTTCCCTTAAAAAAAGTTAAAAAATAAAAAAATAAAAAAAATAGTAAGGTCGTTTTTAGCGAGACAGGCAACAATCATATTGCACTCCCTATAAATATGTTTTATAGAGAGATTGAAATTGCTCGATAAGGTTTCTGCAACAAGTGATGAGGGGCCCAATAGGATGACCATAATATGTGTTATTGATGAGCCTCACAAGATTTGCAAAAACACATTCAACTTCAATTTGACTAAAATGGCATGCAAAGGCTTGCTTAAGGTCATGTAGAAGTCCCAAAGCTTCCGCATCAAGGATTTCACCAATTTCCAAATTTACTTGAAAACCTTCAATCCAATTGTCATTAGAGCATTTGATGACTCCACTGACACCAATTTTTCTTGAAGGACCTTGTCGAGTACCATTTACATTCAACTTTTAAATCTTTTAACATGAGGTTTTTACCAAGTCAACAAATTAAGGCAGTAATATATATCTATCCACAAAAAATTTAGGTTGAGTTGTAATCCATTCAGTAGCAGCAGATCGAGGAGATGAGCAGACTAGGATTTTTAGGCCTTTGAAAAGAAGCATCAAACACACATTTATTTCCCCATTTCCAAATGAACCAGTAATTGAAAACAAAGAATGAGCACCATTATATATCAAGACTAGTTTCCCACAATACAATGCAGGTGAGCCATTAACCAAGCATTCCCATTTAAATTAAAGGTATAAATAAAAAAAGTTCGGTAAAGAGAAATAACTGCAAACATTTTGAACATGATGGTATTCTCTAAAACGATGAACAAGAGATTAACGAGCCGAATGACAAAGAAAACAAAAGTCATTAATAAAAAAATTCCTTCTCGATCACCTTTTCGAACATTAGTAACTTACCATAGCAAGCACCCAAGTAAAGGGTTTAAGTTTAAGAGGTATGTGCATTTTCCATATGAGGTTGCAAGGAGAATGAGGCTAAGTATCAATGTCAAAGAATATGTTATGAGCAAATTTGACAGAAATTCACCCAATCAATTTTTTCCTTCAGATATATTGTATACTCTTTATTAAATTCTCTTTGAATTCTTGTTCTATACCAAGATTGTTGAAATATCGTTCGTCGTTTATTGGGTAAATAAGGACTAGCTTGAGGAATACTCTTGAGAAGAATCCGTCAACGTTGTAGAACTAAAGAGTACACGGGACGAACCTTTGAAGCAAAGGAATTCAGTGAAGGATGAAATGGAATACCACACGAAGCTTAATGTGGAAAATGATGACATAAAATCTAGCACAAGTGATATATGAAAGCTTTACAGTAAGAATGAAGATAGGTATGAGAAGATCTAGTATATCGACTTATCAAGTGACAGATCAATGGATCAAGAGGATGATAAATAAAGTACGCAAATGTCAGAATACATGAACGTCTTGTTTGAACTCGCCTTTACTTTACGTACATCAGAATCTCATCTCCATTCTCTAATGAATGTTCTCCGTACTGCAACCTGGATGAATCTCTTCGAGGAGAGGATGGCCTTTTTATGAAAGTGTTTTAGAGAGTTTATACAACAGTAAAGAGCTTGACTACTTGAATTACATAGTACTAAAAATGTTTGAGAAGACCTAAGCTAAAAAAAAATATGTCAGATAGACCCTAAAGTTCTCTAGTGATGATATAAATGTAGTCGTTTTATGGATTGAAAGATAACGACGGCCATAGCTAACGTTTGCCATTTTTTGTTTTACTGTAGTGTGTATTTACAATGATATGACGTGTTACAAAAAAGACATACTATGTATGAGAGATCAATGAATTATTCTATGCTCCCGGACCATTGCTGAGGTGGTGGTCCGGACCAATTAGTCTTTAACACGTGGGAACTTGTTAACACATCACCCCATATCGGTAACGTCCAATGATAACGTTGTTAGAGTTGGGTTTCTCAATGTTGATTATGGAGTGTCTGTTATACTTCTACAATAAACTCATCAGTTGCGGAATTGAATTCGATGAACCATGATCATCCTGATTTTCAGAATCTTTTACTCTATGATTATGTCCTTCCGTCTCTTCTTGATTCATATGAAATCAAGAGAAGACCACCATTTCTTTTTCTCTATGATTTCTATCCTCTATCACTTCATACGAATCAGAACAATAGAAAAGAATATAATTTTCATGAATCTGGGATTCGTCATCTTCATAGTTTATACCCCAGTAGAACAAATTTCTATCTATTTCTTGTAAGATAAACCTACAAGTTCATGGCTCTTATTGGATTTTGTTAGGGGTAGATATCAGATCTTCCCAACGCAGCAAAGATTACCTTTACTCTGGAAAGATGCAATCAAGTGATCGAGTCGGAGATGGCTTAATATACCTACTGCTAATACAACCCATAAAGAGTAGAAGATCTTAGACTTCTACAATTTCCATCTAATTGAACTTATCAACATCGCAAATCAATGATGGGTTCTCGAATATCGCTTAATCGGGGTTACCAAATCTGATCAAACCATTCATCGTACTCTTTAACATGAACCAAATCTGGATTTTGAGTGTTTAACGAAATCTTTTCCTTTGAGATCTGAATGGCTAAATGTGAATGAGAGTTATGAAACTTAGAAAAAGAAAGCGATGGTGACAAGTAAAGAGTTATGAACTAAGAATATTGCTTCTTATAAGTTTCTGGACTCTTCGGATTTATAATCAGATTTTGATAGTCTGAAGAAATTTCAATTAATCATTTTAGATTTGTCAAAGAGAAGAGGAAGGATTTTACAGAAAACGGAGTTCTTTCCCAATGTTCAACTACAACTGTTTTCTTGTTCTGAGACAGTTCAATAACGGAGAGAAAATGGAACTCCTATCTCGGTTTTTTAGCTATACAAATGTCGCATGTCTATTGCTCAGGACCACCATGTCAGCCTGACACGTGGTGTTCCAGGACCATAGAATAATTCCTCTGAGAGATTGACGCCTAGCCTCTAGTCCTCTACCATCCCCAAGAATATCGCATATACTCCTTTTAAATAGCCCCATTACAATCAGGACAAGATGTATTTCAGAGTTCATCGTCGAACTTCTCCAGTTCCTTGTTCCCATTTCCATATTGGGTTTGGTTTTGGCACCCGCCTTTACACCAAGTAATCTCAAGACTCTAGTTTTCTATCTAGGTTATGTTATTGTGGCAGTTAATTAATATTACTACACATGTAAATGTGTTGTGATGACTCACATTTTACTATCCAATTCGGATTGCAATCCAACAAATCAAGTCTTGTGTCTCTTTGTTTTCTTGCATTTAGATTATTCTTTCACTATGTTTGCTCGTCTTATCAACTCTTTGTTGTCTATCAATCATTTTTCAACCAGTTGACACAAATAATAGTAAAACTAAACTAGTACAGTATTTATCCATTTCTTGTTCATTAGATTAAAAGGAAATGGATCGAGAATGTGAACTCTGATCTTGACGTAGGGGTTTACTTTTTCAAGCCAATAAGTGATTGAGAGCATATAGCTCCCGATTGATCTTCAAGTTTGATTCCCTTCCAAGTTATTGTATTGGACTGTTGGTTAGAAAAGGTAAAAAGGAGACTCTTTAAAGAAGAAGCATGACACTATTCCCCTGGATAAGTTTAGATAAGCTGATGAATCTTGTGATGTTGGTAGTAAATCTGCAGGAGTACGATGGTGGGATAGTGCAGCTACCGTGTTTGTGATCACCCTCATCAGAAGCAGTGGCGGACGCAGGATATTATGTGAATGGGGGCAAAAAAAAACACAGAGTTTTATTTGCACGAAGCGCAATTTTTTTTTTTTTTTTGTGGATTTCAATATAAGTCTCTACTTTCCTTAAAATATGTGTACGTGTTGAGATTTGTCATCAAAAGTGGCGCAAATGAATGCGAGGCCAAGTTCTTGACGTTCTTAGGGAGTCAAAAAGCGGGAGATTGATTGGAGGACTCACAACAGCAAGAGTGGTAGTAGGATTAGCCGATTAGAGTATGAGATTAATATAAAGACAACAATTCAAGGAGACTACTTAACAAAGACTTGTATAATTTTACATATATTATCAGTTAGTCTAATATACACACATACGTCAATAGACTTTTTGTAAATTTCGTTGGGCTGCTCTAATAATAGCTACGTCTAGAACTATTTCTCCCTCTTTCTCTCGTTATCTATTCAATTATATTATATATTGACTATCAAAGATTAAAAGTTGAAAAAAAAAAAGTTAAATGTCAAAAATTGAGTGGGGGCACTGGCCCCCGCTGGCCCCTTAGTGCGTCCGCCAATGATCAGAAGGGTTGAGCTGGGTTTGCTGAATTTGTAGAATGTGTCTAGTGAATAGATCGTCAGACGCAGTTGCACATTTGCTTGCTTGTCAAGTTAAAAATGGGATGAACATAATTTGATCTTCTGCTAGGGTTACGAATATAAATTGATCATTTGAGATCCAATATGACGTACCCACTGGTGTTTCTTGTTGTTTATGGATTTGAGTGCAACATTATAAAGTTCTACACTTCTATTGTTGTTATTGCTTGATGATTTATGATCAAAACCCACTAGGCACAGAGTCAATTATATTGCTCAAATGCCATAAACGTCGACGAGTACTGCTAGCTATATTTGGTCAGCCTCAAGTACACGTTAGCACCTGTATTAGAATGTAACAAATTTGATTAAAAAAAAAAGTATTATTTTTTTGTTATTTACACACCCTATTTTGTTATTCACATGCCTCTCCATTTTGTCATGACTATATTTACTTGAATTTATAAAATTACCCCTTAAGGGTACGTGTGTTACCCAAGACTGTCTAAGTCAGGACTATTTCTTATAACAGTTCCGGACTATGCAAGCTTAGGATTGTACTACAGTAATCCCTAACCCAGGTTTGGTACTGCTCCGGACTAAAGAACATAACAGTCAGAATAGTCCAATCTCACATTTGATGATGCACTAGACTAAATTTTGTAACTCAAATATTTTGTTGCTGTTGGTTATATCTTTTGTTTGGCCACGATAAAAAAGAAATATTCTTGAAAGTTGAATTCATATATAGTGATTTATGGTTGTCTATATATGTAATTCATGAATGGTTGTAGGGAGGATGTGCCTCAAGTTGGTATGATGTGAAGGCATTTTGATTTTTTTCTCAAGAAAAGAAGTTTCTATAATCAAAGCAAGTTTACTGAAGATGGAACTGATTTCAATAAATAAAAATACATTAATATATTCACAAGTACAAATTATATATCCAAAAGAAAGATGAAAGACAATTCCAGTATTTCCACCCCATTCTTATACATATGCACACATGTATCCATCCATTTTCCCTTCTCTAAGGAAGGACCTGAGAAAGTTCTATGAATGTCCAAAAAAAAAATGAAGATGAATTAGTAAGCCACAACTTCATAGATTACAAAATCAGAGTAATAGTTTACACAAATTAAGTCCACCAATTAATACAACAATGGAAACCGAATTCTCAATTAGTTTACACGATCATTCCTAAATATGTTTGCTAGTGTTTCTGCACAAACCCTGGGGCCTGGTAGAGACAGATGAATCTTCACGTGATCTCCTGTAAACCTGCTTACTAAGGGGAATACCGGGCGAGCCGGTCTTCTCCTCTCCGATGCCTAAGTTAGTATAGTTGGAATAGATATAACTTAAGTACGTATATAAGCGGTAGGAAGGATCAGTTACCTATTAATGAGGGTAGTTGGGGCCCTTATATAGGTGGCCAGGAGTGAGGTCTGGCCTTACCCTTCGATGTGGGACTGGTTCTCTTCTGTTTGCACACCAAAGGGCAGCTCTGGTGACCTCTTTGGCAGGCAGGCGACCCCGGACCCCGGGCCCCTGGTAGCAGGATAGACTGCTGGACCCCGAGGCCAGGTGCTGGTGATCCGGTCCCGGGCCTTGGGCCGGCCCCTGGTACACTAGCTGCGGGTCTGTGGGCTTGCTGTAGCCCCTCTGTGGCTACTGTCAACAAGTCCCCCAAGTTCCCGGTCAAGTGCAATCTTGAATGGGGACTTAAACTGTCTTGCCCTTGTCCCGCAGACCCGCAGGGTTACCAACCCAACGGTGCCCAGTCCCCCAAGTCCGCGTTGAAGATTGGGCGTGACCGGGGTGAGTACCTGTTACTGATGATATGCAACAGTTTGTGAGTATGCTTGCAATATAAGTAGTACTGTGCTCAAGTGTTGTGGTGATATGAGCATGGAGCGGGGTGAAACCCGGAGAGTGCATGAGATGATAGTGGGGCGTTGAAATCCGCCATGCAATAGATGTGTGCATGAAATGATTATGGGGCGTTGAAATCCGCCATGCAGTAGATTTGTGCATGGAATGATTATGGGGCGTTGAAATCCGCCATGCAGTAGATGTGTGCATGGAACCTGGACCCCGCGTTCTGCCATATCAGAGCGAGCCGGAGAGCATGGGATCTCGACCGGGCGTTCTGCCATATCGAGACGAGTCCCCCAAGTGAACTTGTGCACTAGACCTCGTCCGGGCGTTCTGCCATATCGAGACGAGTCCCCCAAGTGAACTTGTGCACTAGACCTCGTCCGGGCGTTCTGCCATATCGAGACGAGTCGGAGAGTATGGGACCTCGACCGGGCGTTCTGCCATATCGAGACGAGTCCGGAGAGTATGCGACCTCGACCGGGCGTTCTGCCATATCGAGACGAGTCGGAGTATGGGACCTCGACCGGGCGTTCTGCCATATCGAGACGAGTCCATATTGCTAGGCTGCGGGGAGGTGACCCCGGTGTTGCGGGCTGCGGAGGCACCGGTCAACACTTGCTAGTTCTTCTCAGCTTGTGTTGGAATAAGCGTTGAGGAAATGGGGTGGCGTTGAGGTGACAAGTCTCGCCGTAGAGCCCCATATTGACCGTAGTTCAGTGCGATGCAGGGTTTTTATCCTGCTGGACAAGAGTACATGTGTTAGATGTAAACTCACCCGGGTGTATAAAGCCCATGCCGGTCGAATGTTCTCATAACCGGGGTCATGCCATGGAACCGGGCGGATCTCGACCGGGCGTTCTGCCATATCGAGACGAGTCCCCCAGTGAGATGCCATGGGGCCGGGTGGATCTCGTTCCCGGAAAAATACTCTCGAGCCGGTTGGATGATCATAACCGGTCAGATGGTCTCGGGGCGGTTGAATGTTACCTAACTGGTGAGATGCCATGCAGCCGGTTGAATGATACCTAACCGTGAACTGTCATGGTACCGGATGGATGGCTTATCCCGGAACAATGCTCTCGAAGCGGTTGAAAAACTCATAACCGGTGAGAGGTCTTCAAGCCGGTTGAAAGATCATAACTGGTGACTTGTAGTGAAGATGTCATGCAGCCGGTTGAATGATACCTAACCGTGAACTGCCATGCTACCGGATGGATGGCTCATACCCGGAACAATGCTCTCGAGGCGGTTGGAAAACTCATAACCGGTGAGAGGTCTTCAAGCCGGTTGAAAGATCATAACCGGTGACTTGTAGTGAAGATGCCATGCAGCCGGTTGAATGATACCTAACCGTGAACTGCCATGGTACCGGATGGATGGCTCATACCCGGAACAATGCTCTCGAGGCAGTTGGAAAACTCATAACCGGTGAGAGGTCTTCAAGCCGGTTGAAAGATCATAACCGGTGACTTGCAGTGAAGATCATGCAGCCGTGGAGCCTGGGGAAGTGGGGGGGGCCTGACGCCTCGGTTCCTGCTTCTAACTCCCTTACCTGTCGTCAGCAGGCCGGACAAGTGGCTGACATGTATTTAAGGAGGAAGTCCATCAGTCCCATCAGTTATGATGGCGTGGGCAGTTTACTGATGCTGGGACACGTGCTGGTAGGGAGCGGTCTGAGATGGAGGGTCTGGATTCGCGGGCGTTTGAGTTGCTCTGATTGCGTGTTTTGGGGGGATTTACAAGCGCCTTGGGCACCGGACCTCTCTATAAAAAGGCCGCCTCTGCCTTCCTCATTCTGTTTTGCTCCTTGCTCAGAGAGACTAAGAGAAAGAGAGAAATCCGGTGAAAGCTCTGTGGAGGTGCCCCGCGACATCCGTTGCCTCAAGTGCTCTTTTACTCTTCTCCTACCATTGCTCGCTGCTTTCGCAGGGCGGACTTTCCTCGGTTGAGCATACTAATCGGTAAGTTCTTGCTTTCTTTGCCTGGTGTTGTTCTTGTTTTTCTTTTCGGTGTTTTTGCGGCGGGGGAGGGGATCTCTATCGCCGACTGAGTTGTTTCAAGCGGAGCGTCTGCGGTAAACTTGGGGAGGGGCCGCAGAGGGCGCTGTTCTAGCCTGTTGCTGACAAGTGCTAGGGTTTTGTTTTTTTTCTTCCCCTTAGGTTAAAAATGTCTTCTGCAAGTTCTGATGGGGCTTCCGAATCGGCCGTCAGGCGTCCCGTTGTGGATGATGAGGAGAGACTGGAGGGCTGGCTCGGTTCGGAATCCCCGGTGTCTGAAGTCGCTGACCGCTCTCGAAGCGGGGCTTCGTCTTCCGGGTCCTCAGGATCTGAGGAAATACCGCACGGGGTGCGCCTTACTGGTGCTCCGCCCGTGAGCTACACCATCGGGAGAGGGAAAGGTGCCGTGGTGTGCGATGAACCGGAGGGTAGCATGAATCCCGGAGAGATTGCTGCGTTCCGGGAGACGTGGAGTATCCCGGATGAGGTGGCGCTACGGCCACTGAATCCCGGAGAGTCAACCTGTAACCCGGAGGCAGGTTGGGTTATCGTGCATCTAGACCAGTTTCGCCACGGGTTCTCACTCCCGCTGCCAGACTTCGTGCAGTACATGCTCAGTGCACTGCAAGTATCTCCCGCGCAGCTTCCAGGGCTCTAGTGGAGGCGACTGCTGAGCCTCGGCTGCCTGTACGAGTTTTCCGGGATGAGTATGCCAACGGTAAACGAATTCCGGGCACTGTACAGGTTATCATACTCGAAGAAGCGAGGGTCCCGGGGTTGTCTGTCCTTCAACGCCCGGTGCTTTCAACCTATCATCACCAATATGCCTTCTTGGGTGGATAACAACTGGAGGAAGAAGGTGGTGATGGCGGGCGGTAAGTGGCAGAAGAGGAGTAAGATGTACCGGGTTCCTGGTACCTTCCAGCCCCCTGGGGATCAATCGTTCGAGCTATCCGAGTTGGAGCAGGAGAGGATCACGACCATACTCGGATGTTGGGATGATCTCGAACGGAGCTCTTACAACTTCATCCGGCGGGAAGTGTTGGAGTATTGCTGTCTCGGGCGAGATCCCGGTGCGTAGCAAGTGCTAGTGGTGACACTTTTGCTAACTTTTAAATACTAACCTTTGCTCGTCCTGCAGGTGCATCTTCCCGGGCGGTCATCAAACCCGAAACCACCCTATCCATGGACGGTGAAGACCTTCTCGCGAGGCTGAAGGAGAAAGGCGAGGCCGTTTCGCGGACCTCGGTGGACGAGGAGTCCGGTCGGCTTACGGTTCATCCCGAACCGCGGGCCATGGATGTTGAGGACGACGGCTACGTCCTGAGGCGTGTGAAGAGCCACCCTGCTGCGCCCAAGGTGGGACCCGGTAAGGGCAAGAATACCGGGGGGCCACTAAAGATTCCCGGTAGAGTGAACCGGATTCCGTACCGGCCGGGATCAGTCCCGCTCGTCACCCGGGTCACCCGATTAGGCGCACAATCTTCTTCGCCTGACGGCCAGGGTGAGAAGAGGCGGAGGATCATGAACGTTCCTCCCTCCACGCTGGTGACGCTGACCGGCGGGTCGTCCGGTGAGAATCTGGCCAAACGGCTCAAGGTAACCAGCGGTGCCTCGAGTTCCGCTGGGGAAAAGGCTGCCGCTGCCCGGCAGAATACCCCCGTGCCTGCGGAGGCACAGAGGGGAAGCCCGGAGAGTGCACTTGCCCGGCAGCTGGCGGCAGACTTGGCCGGTCTTGGTCTGGATAGATCTGAGGTCACCGGAGCCTTGGCGGGCGGGAAGCGCCAAAAGTTCAAGGAGTCGGTCCTGCAGGTAAGAATTGCCTGGTGCCATTGCACCGCTTGTAACTCATTTCCTTTGTTGCTTGCTTAATTGGCTCTGTTGTTATGCAGCTGCTGTACAATCTATACCAGCGCGATCCGAGCGAGGAGCTGAAGAGGCAGGTGGCCGAGCTGACAGAAGCCCGAGAGCGGCTGGAAGTAGAGAGGTCCCGGCTGGAGCGGGAGAAGGCCATTTTGGAGGAGAGGGCCAAGAAGTAGGTGGCCAAGCTGGAGGAGCAGGTCCAGAGCCTATATAGGGAGAAGGAGCTGGCTGAGGAGGAGAAGGCCGAGCTGGAGGCCAGGGTGGACGAGCTCCAGGTGGGAGCTGCCGCTGTGCGCGCCGCCTCTGCCGCTGCAGCCGGGGAAGAGGACCCGGAACTCTACGAGCGAGTTGTTCTCAAATACCATGAGAGCGATCAGTTCCTTCAGATCCTGGAGAAGGCCAGGGAATCGGGCATTGTGGACGCGTACACGGAATGGGAGCAGAAGGGGTACCTGGATACCTCCCGGATGTCGAAGGCCGCTGATGAAGATATCCATGAGCAGTCGGATATCCATGAGTAGTCGGCGGAAGAGCAACCAGAAGGGGAGGGTGGACCTCAGATTGCTGAAGGCGCGGCTGCTTCATTTGGAGAGGCTGGCGGATTGCCCGCTGAGGGGGGAGGCGTAGCTCCTTAGGATTTTGCCCTTGCTCTTTTTGTAAACTTGCTAGAACGGCCTCTGCTTGTATTATCCCTTGACTATGAATATACTTGAATTGGTGGAACCGGTGGAATTTTTCTTGAAAGTAGTTTGCATATATATTTTGCGATGTTATAGCGGTTGAACCGGTGATATGCCAAACTAACCGCTTGGAGGCTTAGCGAGTCTACCAGCCCGGTCTTGCTCCCGGTCGGGATCTGCTCTCCTTTCCCCTATATACCGTTGGAGCTGGCCGTTACTAATCAGACCCGCCACCGCTGTCTTGAGAGCACAGCACTGGCTCGTTCGATGAGTAGCCTCATCATGATAGGAGCAGTACTTGCCCGTTTGCGCCGTGGTAAGCTTCCCCTTCGGGTACTTTCTCCTTGGCGGTGGGGGAATGATGTTCCCGTTCTCGAGCAAAATGTCCTCGTATGAAGAGGTGAGAGCGGTGAAGACCTCTTAACCGACCGGTTGTGCTGGCATGATTGCCAGGGGGCGTTCTTGCCGGAACTGCGCTGGTTTGTGCTCGTTCTGGGGTCTATCATGATATGGCCTCTGCTGCCGTTGCCCCCAATTTCTGTTGGGCCTGCTCGGTCGGGCGGCTCGGTTCTCGGTCCGCTGGCTGGTCTTGTCTTCTTGGCGGGGTGGTGGGTGCTCCTCCCGGGGGTGGTCTTCCTGCTGCTTTTCCCGCTTCCTCTTCAGCAGGTGTTGCCCGTACGTTTCGTGATCGGCCTGGGCGTGCCGAATGGCCGTTGCCATCAACTCGTCATACCCCTGCGAGAGTTCCACCCGTACGGCGTACGAAAATTTTCCCGGGCGGAGCCCTTGCTTGAACGCCATCTCGGCGATACCCTTGTCAAGCTTCCGAACCCCGGCCGTCGTCGTCTGCCAACGGTTGACGAAGGTCCTCAATTCCTCGCCGGGCGCTTGCATGCAGTTAAAAAGGATGGTCGATGTCCGGGCTCCCTCGACCCGGAGGATGAAGCGGCCTACAAACCGGTCGGCCAACTGTTCGAAAGCCTCGATTGAATTTGCCGGAAGCTCATAGAACCAACTGAGCGCTTCTCCAGACAGAGTTTCCTATAAAATATTGCAGCATACTGCATCGGAGTAGCCCTTGGCGCACGTCTGGGACCGGAAACTATCCAGGTGCCGGTATGGGCAGCCGGACCCCGAGTAGCTGAGCTTGAGGGACTTCTGGTTACCAGACCTCCCTGACTCCATAACCCGGTGCGAGAAAGGGCCCATGCGCTCGTTGAACCGTGCGCCTTCCATCGGCCGTGCCGCTCTTCTCTCGTTGGCCTCCATTTGGGCCTTCAAATCCGACACAGTGTTGGCGAGCATCTGCAATGCCCGTGCAGTCGGGATCACGGCTTCATCCTCGAACGAAGCGTGTGGTTGAAGGGGCGTCAGCGAGCTCTTCGACGGGGCCATACCGGCCGGCGAATCTGTTCGCCCGGGTTCACTGGGCCTACCGCCCGATGACTGCCCCACTTCAAACTGCTGAGATCGAACTGGCGGGGGTGTCTGTGCCATGACCATAGCGTCGTTGCGCTGTTGTCCTCTCTCCAGGGCGGCTACCAGGTCAGCGTTCACTGCCTCCATTTCTTCATACCGGGCGTTGGACTTGGCTATATCCCGGTCGCCCTCCTCACGCAGGCGACTGACCTCTGCGGCCATTGCCCGTATCTCCCCCGCCATACTGCTCTGGTCGGGGCTGTACGTGGTGTCCCGGTCACTGTTGCAGCGCGGGCTCTCCTCTCGGTCACTCGGATCATCCGAGAACGTCAGAGAAAAACCCCGGTGCACAGGCCTGTCGTCCTCCGCCGGGCCTTTCCCGCGCGAGCTGTCGTGGTTTGGCCCCGGCGTGCCGGTCGGCCTCCCACAGCCTTCCTGATCGCCCTGGTCGCCGCGCTGCTCCCGCATAACGACCGGGGTGGAGACAAGCATTTGCACTGGTGCAACACGCTGCTCCTCGGTGGTATTCCTTTCCTGTCTTGCTTCCGAACTCTCTGCCATCGATAGTGCTTACGTGGTTTCTTGTCCAAACTTCCCACAGACGGCGCCAATTGTTTCTGCACAAACCCTGGGGCCTGGTAGAGACAGATGAATCTTCACGTGATCTCCTGTAAACCTGCTTACTAAGGGGAATACCGGGCGGGCCGGTCTTCTCCTCTCCGATGCCTAAGTTAGTATAGTTGGAATAGATATAATTAAGCATGTATATAAGCGGTAGGAAAGATCAGTTACCTATTAATGAGGGTAGTTGGGGCCCTTATATAGGTGGCCAGGAGTGAGGTATGACCTTACCCTTCGATGTGGGACTGGTTCCCTTCTGTTTGCACACCAAAGGGCAGCTCTGGTGACCTCTTTGGCAGGCAGGCGCCCCCGGACCCCGGGCCCCTGGTAGCAGGATAGATTGCTGGACTCCGAGGCCGGGTGCTGGTGATCCGGTCCCGGGCCTTGGGCCGGCCCCTGGTACACTAGCTGCGGGTTTGTGGGCTTGGTGTAGCCCCTCTGTGGCTACTGTCAACAGCTAGTCTTACAAACATGGGATACGATTTGTTTCTCCAACCTTTTGCTTTTTTGTTTTGCTATGGCATAGATAGAAAAATGAAACCAGTAAATATTTTTATCAACCTTAAAATAGAATCTGCAACCTCAATAATAAAGCCAAGGTATTAAAATCATTACTTTCTCATAAGCCTCCCACACTTTATTACTATCGATCAACTTCCACACACTTTTTTACATCATTCCATGCAAATCCACTCTTGTTTATCATGTCATAGATGATGCTATAATCCTTCTTAAGTTTCTTCAACTTTGACTGGATATGTAGACTTGCCTTCAGATTGGAATTAGGACATAACAAGTTCAAAGCATTCCCTATTTTCACCACTGTACCAAATTTGAAACTTTCAGTGTCGCAGCGTTGTCCACTAGCAACAATGCCATCAAGCACATTCAACAAAGATTCTTCTTTGAAGTTGCTCCATATACTTCGTTGCTTCCCTTGTTCAGCATTTTCATCACCGCCTTCCATACTGAGCATATAAAAAATAATTTATCTCATACTAATGACCAAAAGTATATCATGAAGTTCCATAAAATACTAAACCAACCATATAGGCAAAAAATTCAACTAGCACATTGCAGAAATAGAGATTTTTAATCCAATTGAAATACATAATGAGACCTTCATAATGAATACATAAAAATCTTTCTAATCAGCCGCACAACACAGCTCTAGCTATAATCTAACGTCTTGCAAATCTTCCTCCCCTTGCACTCCTCACATCCCTTCTGCCCCTTGTAGTATTTTCTTCAACCACATCAGCTATTGCTTCCCTTGCAGCCCTTCTTCTTATCCACTCATGATACATTCGTAATTCCAAGTCATTCCTTCAAGCAATCCATTGATCAGAGGATTCAACGTGGTCAATTACATTAACAATTTCCTCTTTTTGTGACTCTAAAGGGAATACTGCATTCTCTATCGAATCTACAGACATCTCTCTCATAATCAAATTGTGTACAACAAGCCATAATTATACGGCTTTGTGTCTTTATTGGATAAAATGACGGAATTCTTAGTAGTGCCCATCTTCTTTTCAGCATTCCAAAACAGCGTTCTATGACATTTCTTGCCTTAGAATGCTTCATGTTAAAGTATTCCACATGATCCCTATGCATATTTCTGTCATCCCATTATGATAATTGATACTTTGTGCCTCTATATGGTACAAGAAATCCATCACCATTAGTGTAACCACCATCTACAAGGTAATAGTAACCTAATATCCAAAATAAAAATTTTATTAGTGTGTGTAAAGACAAAGAAACAATCTGAATTTTTTCTAAACTCAGTAGCCTTACCGGTGTGAACTCTTAATCCATTAGGCCTAGTGACTGCATCATAAAGAACCCTAGAGTCATATGCGAATCCCTCCCAACCTGGTAAAACAAATATGAATTACAAATCACGAGAACAAATAGCTAACACATTTGTAGCAACTTCACCATTTCTTGTTCGATATCTTGGCTTGTTATTTACAGGCACACGTACTCTAATGTAAGTCTCATCTAGTGTCCCCAAGCAATTCTATTAAAACAAAGAATTCATTAAGTTCATCAACTGCATGGACACAAGGCAAAGTTTAGGTTTGAAAAACAGTGAAGTCCCTAAAATATACAAAACCTTAAAATATAGCAAGTACTGGATCAGGTACCCTTAACAAACTCCTGATAGGAGCATAAAATGCGACATTCTTAATATGATATACCCTCGTTTATACTTTGTTTTATCCCGTATTTATATAGAATTGAGTCATAATATAGAGTAATGAGATTTTGGTAAAGTTTAAATGAAAATATGCTTAAGAGTTGGAAATTTACAGAAAATCGACAAAGTGCTGAAAACCGAAGTCTTTAAATGTTTCGTTGATTCTGTAAAACTTCCATGATGTTTTTGATAGATTTTTCTTCTCTTATGAGCAGTAGACATATTATGGATTGAGCATTGGAAGAAGTTTTAGCAATTGGAGCAAAAGAAGCTACCGAAAAATGTTATGCAATTTCGGATTCAGAAGGTTCCAGGAATTTCCTAGCACATCACTCAACTTCCAAAAATTCTCTAGGACGAACCATTAGGAACTAGAAGACGTACCCTATATGCACGGAACGTTCTACGAGTCTAGTTTCTACAAAACTTAGAATCGTATCAAAAGCTTGCCTAAGGAGAAAGTTATGCCAGTCAGAAAACAACAAGGTCACTGCCCTGCCGAGAAGAGGAACCTACTGCCCGATTTCTGTCTTTTCTATATTTGAACGTCTAAAGGGCAACCAAATACATCAATTGAGATTTCCAAACTTAATGAAGGTTAGGGGATCCAGTCATGTCAAAAAGAATTGAAAAAGATGAAGAAAAGTGATCTCCTAGCTCGGATAGGAAAGCCTGCCGGTTTGGACTATTTTTTGCCGGTTTTACTAAGAGGCTTGAAGCTGCCAATCCATGGACTTGTAATCTATCAAGAATGTGTTATCAATCCATATGAAAAGTCCATGAAGCATTGCAGCCCAATTCACAAAGAAAATCAGCTGAAGAAGTATCTAGAAGAACCAAGAAAGGAAGGTACCAAAACCTTGTTGCACAAGGATTGCCTTTGCCGATTTGGACAAGGTTTTGTGTTCCCTTATTCTGCCGACATTTCCCCTATATAAAGCCTTGTTTTCCTATAGAAAAATCATCTCATCTCAAGCACAAGTAATAGCCAAAAGCTCTACCAAGTCTCACAAACACCAAACACCAAATACTTAGCCAAGCCTCTTCCACCACAGCTTGAGGAGTCTTCAAAGGTTATTAAAGTGTGATCCACTCCCTCTATGGCTATTGTATTTATTCATGTTTGCGTAGTTTGTATGAACTTGTTTCGATTCTTGATTTTTCTTGAAACTATGTATGAACCGATTCTCATTTGTTTGTGCTGACAGTAGCCACAGAGGGGCTATATAAGCCCACAGACCCGCAGCCAGTGCATCCGGGGCCGGACTGAGCCCCGGAGCAGGATCACCAGCACCCGGACCCGAGGTCCAGCAGTCTATCTTGTGACCAGGGGCCCGGGGACCGAGGGCGCCAGCCTGCCGAACAGGCCACCAGAGATGTCCTTTTGTATGCGAACAGAAGGAAACTAGTCTCACATCGAAGAGTAAGACCAGACCTCACGCCCGACCACCTATATAAGGGCCTCAACTACCCTCTTTAATAGGTAACTGATCTCTCCAACTGCTTATTATACATGCTTAAGTTATAATTCATCCCAACTGTACTAACTTAGGCATCAGAGAGGAGAAGACCGGCCCGCCCGGTATTCCCCTTAGTTAGCAGGTTTGCAGGAGGGGATCACATCTAGATTCACCAGTCTCTACCAGGCCTACTGGTTTGTGCAGAAACAATTGGCGCCGTCTGTGGGAAACTTGTATAAAAGTCACGTAAGCATCACCAAATGACAGAAAGCTCAGAAGCGGGCCAGGAAAGAAATACAACGGAGGGTCAGCGGGTCGCACCAGAGCAAGCGCTCATCTCCACCCCGGTCGCTGTACGGGAGCAGCGCAGCGACCAGGGCAACCAGAAAGAAAGCAGCTATGGGAGGCCGAGCAGCACGCCAGGGGCATACAACGATAGCATGCGCGGTAAAGGCCCGGTGGAAGGCGACCAACCAACGCACCGGGGCTTTTCACTGACATTCTCGGACGATCCGAGTGACAAAGAGGAGAGTCTGCCCGGTGACAGCGACCGGGACACCACGTACAGCCCCGACCGGCACGGTATGACGGGGGAGATACGGGTGATGAGGGCAGAAGTCGGACGCCTGCGCGCGGAGAGCGACCGGGATAGAGCAAAATCCAATGCTCGGTATGAGGAAATGGAGACAGTAAACGCTGTCCTGGTGGATGCCCTGGAAAGAGGACAGCAGCGCAACGCCGCTATGGCAAGGGCAATTACACCCGCGCCAGGCCAACCTCAGTTCCTTGAGGCGGGACATTCATCAGGAGGAAGGTCTAGCGACCGCAGGAGGGCGGAGTCCCTTGGCGGCGCTGTTTTTCCAATGAGCACGCCGGCACCCCCGCAATCGCGCGCTTCATTCGAGGATGAGGTCGTGACCCCGACCTCAAGGGCATTACAGGTACTCACCGACTCTGTGTCGGATCTAAAGGCCCAAATGGAGGCCAACAAGAGAAGCGCAGCGCGGCCGATGGAAGGCGCGCGATTCAACGAACGCATGGGCCCTTTCTCGCACCGGGTTCTGGAATCAGGGAGGTCTGGTAACCAGAAATCCCTAAAGCTCACGTACTCAGGATCCGGCTGCCCATACCAACATTTGGATAGTTTCCGGTCCCAAACGTGCGCCTTGTTATTCCGATACAGTGTGCTGCAACATATTCCAGGAAACCCTATCTGGAGAGGCGCTCAGCTGGTTCTATGAGCTCCCGACAAACTCCATCGAGGCGTTTGAGCAACTGGCCGACCGGTTCGTAGGCCGCTTCATCCTCCGGGTTGAAGGACCCCGGACATCAACCATCCTCTTCAACTGCAGACAGGCACTTGGCGAGGAGCTAAGGACGTTTGTCAACCGCTGGCAAACGGCGACGGCCGGGGTTCGGAACCTCGACAAGGGTATCGCCGAGATGGCGTTCAAACAGGGGCTTCGGCCAGGAAAATTTTCCTATGCCGTACGGGTGGAACTCCCGCAGAGGTATGACGAGCTAATGGCGATGGCCATCAGGCATGCTCAGGCGGATCATGAAACGTATGGGCAACACCTGTTGAAGAGAAAACGGGAGGAGCATCCCCTGGCCGGCCGAGAAAACAAGGCCAGCCAGCGGAGCGAGAACCGAGGTGCCCAACCGAGCAGACCCAGCAGAAATTGGGGGAACCAACAGCAGCAGAAGCCCTATCATGACAAACCCCAGGGCGAGCACAAACCGGCGCAGTACCGGCAAGAACCCCCCCCTAGCGATCATGCCAGCAGAGCGTCAAGAGGTCTTCATCACTCTAACCTCTTCATACGAGGACATCTTGCACGAAAATGGGAATAACATTCCCCCACCGCCGAGGAGCAAGTACCCAAAGGGAAAACTTACCCAGGCGCGAACAGGCAAGTACTGCTCCTATCACGATGAAGCTACCCATCGGACGAACAGTTACTTCGCCCTCAAGACAGCGGTGGAGGGTTTGATTAACAGCGGTCAACTTCAGCGGTATATAGGGGAAAGGAGAGCAGATCCCGACCGGGAGCAGGGCCAGGGCTGGTAAGCACGCCCGGACCGGTGAAGGGTTAGGTGCCAGAAATTCCAAGCGGTTAGTTTGGCATATCAACGGTTCAACCAAACACAACATTATAAGATATGTATGCCAAGTATTTTAAGAGAAATCCAAGGAATTCCACCGGAGCAAAAATGTATATCCAAAGGGCATAATACAAAAAAAAAACTGTTCCAGCGGATGTACAAAAAAAAAAAGAAGAGAACAAAACAAAAATCTTAAGGAGTCGCGTCTCCCCCCTCAGCGGGCATCCCACCAGCTTCCCCAGATGGAGCCACCGCATCCTCTCTAGCGGGTGCAGATGGTCGGGGCCCGCCTTCCCCTGCCGGCTGCTCCTCTTCTGCCAGCTGCCCATGGGTATCGTCATCGGCCCCCGCCTTCGGCATTCGAGAGGTATCCAGGTACCCCTTCTCTTCCCACTCCACGTAGGCATCGGCGATGCCCGACTCCCTAGCCTTTTCCAGGAGCTCCAAAAACTGATCACTATCGTGATATTTGAGGACAACCCGCTGGAAAAGCTTTGGGTCCTCTTCTCCAGCCGCAGCGGCAGCGGCGGCACGAACAGCTCCCACCTGGAGCTCATCCACTCTGGCCTCCAGCTCGGCCCTCTCCTCCTCAGCCCGCTCCTTCTCCTCCTCGAGGCTCCGGACCTGCTCTTCTAGCTTGGCCACCTGTTTCTTAGCCCTCTCCTCCAGCCTGACCTTCTCCCGCTCAAGCCTAGACTTCTCAACTTCCAGGCGCTCACGGGCTCCTGTCAGAGTGGCCACCTGCCTCTTCAACTCCGATAGCTCCTCACTCGGATCCGGCTGGTACAGATTGTACAATAGCTACAGAACAACAGGGAGCCAATTAAGCAAACAGAAAAAATAACGAGACCCGGCAGAAGTTATGAGCGGTGCCATGGCACCAAGCAATTCTTACCCGGGGGACCGACTCCTTGCTCTTCTGGCGGTTCTCCCCCGACAAGGCTCCAGCGACCCCAGGCCTATCCAGACCAAGGCCAGCCACATCTGCCGCTAGACTCTGGACGAAGGGACTCTCCGGACCTCCCCTCTGTTCCTCCGCAGGAGCGGGGCTACTCTGCTGACCGGCAGAGTTTGAGGCAGCAGCTGCCTTGTCCCCAGCGGAACTCATCGCACCGCTGGACACCTTGAGCCTTTTCGCCAAGTTTTCACCAGACGACCGGTCGGTCAGCGTCACCAGCGCGGAGGGAGGGACGTCCATGATCCTCCGCCTCTTCTCACCCAGGCCGTCCGGTGAAGAAGATTGTGCGCCTGTCTGAGAAACCCTAGTGGCAAGCGGGACCGATCCCGGTCGGTGCGGAATCCTGTTCGTCCCACCAGGAACCTTTGGTGGCCCCCCGGTGGTCTTGCCCTTTCCGGGTCCCGCCTTGGGCGTAGCGGGGTGAGTCTTCACGGGCCTTAGGATATAGGCGTCGTCCTCAACGTCCAAGGCCCTCGGTTCGGCATGAACGGTAAGCCGACCGGACTCCTCATCCACCGAGGTCCGTGAAACGGCCTCCCTTTTCTCCTTCAGCCTCGAGACAAGGTCTTCACCGTCCATGGATAGTGTATTACCGGGCTTGACGACCGTCCGGGAAGATGCACCTGCAGAACAAACAAAGGGTTAGTATCAACTCGGTCAATAGAAACGCCGCCAATAAAACCCTGCTACGCACCGGGATCCCGCCCAAGATAGCAGTACTCCAACACCTCCCGCCGAATGAAGTTGTAGGAGCTTCGCTCAAGATCGTCCCAGCACCCGAGTATCGTCATAATCCTTTCCCGCTCCAACTCGGACAGTACGAACGATTGGTCGCCAAGGGGCTGGAACGCACCAGGAACCCGGTACATCTTACTCCTTTTCTGCCACTTCCCACCCGCCATCACCACCTTCTTCCTTCAGTTATTGTCCACCCAGGAAGGCAGGTGGGTGATGATAGGCTGGAAGTGTCGGGCGCTAAAGGTCAGACAACCCCGGCACCCTTTCTTCTTCGAGAAGGACAGTCTGTACAGTGCCCGGAACTCGTTCACCGTTGGCATGCTCATCCCGGACAGCTCGTACAGGAAACCGAGGCTCATCAGCTGCCTCCACTGGTTCCCGGGAAGCTGCGCGGGAGACACTTGCAGAGCGCTAAGCGTATACTGCACGAAGTCTGGCAGCGGGAGGGAGAACCAGTGGCGAAATTGGTCTCCGTGAACAGCAACCCAACCCGCCTCCGGGTTACAGGCTGATTCTCCGGGATTCAACGGCCATAACGCCACCTCATCGGGGATATTCTACGTCTCCCGGAAGGCCGCAATCTCAGCAGGGCTCATAGTAGCCTCCGGTTCATCGCACACTACAGCCTCTTTCCCACTCCCGATAGTGTAGCTCACGGGCGGAGTGCCAGGAAAGCGCACCCCGTGCGGGATGCCCTCAGAACCCAGAGACCCGGAAGACGAGACCTCGCCCCGGGAGCGGTCAGCGGCTTCGGACTCTGGGGAATCCGAACCGAGCCAATCCTCCAATCTCTCCTCATCGTCCACCACGGGACGCCTGTCGGCCGATTCGAAAGCCCCATCAGAGCTTGTAGAAGCCATTTAACCTAAGGGGAAGAAAACAAAACCCCACCGCTGGTCAGCAACAAGCTAGAACAGCGCCCTCTGCGGCTGCTCCCCAAGTTTGCAGCAGACGCCCCTCTCAAAACGACTCACAGTCGGCGACAGAGAACCCCCCCCCCCCCCCCCCCCCCCCCGGCGCCACAAAACGCCAACCAAAAAGAAAACACGAAGCAAAGAAAGCAAGACTTACCGATTACTACGCACAACCGAAGAAAGTCAGTCCTACGAAAACACCGAGCAATGGTCGGCAAGAATCAGAACGCTTGAAGCACGATTAGCGAGAGGTACCTCCACAGAACTTTCGCCGGATTCCTCTCCAACCTTCTCTTCTTCTCTCTGGGCCAAGAGCAAAAACAGAAATAATGAAGACAAAGGAGGCCTTTTTATAGACGGGTCTGATGCCCTAGGCACCCCTGTAATCCCCCCAAATACTCAATCGGGGCAAGTCAAGCGCCTGCGAATCCAGGCCCTCCATCTCAGATCGCTCCCTACTGACACGTGTCCCAGCATCGATAACCTTCCCACGCCATCATAACTGATTGGACTGATGGACTTTCTCCTTAAATGCATGTCAGCCACTTGTCCCGCCTACAAGCGGAAGTTAAGGGAGATAGGAGCGGGAACCGAGGCGTCAAGCCCCCCCCCCCCCCCCCCCCCCCCCCCCACTTCCCCAAGGGCCAAGGCATTCCACCAGTTAGGTAGCATTCAACCGGCTCCATGGCATCTCACCGGTTATGTAGTATCCAACCGGCTCCAAGGCAGTCCACCGGTTAGGTAGCATCCAACCGGCTCCATGGCATTTCACCGGTTATGTAGTATCCAACCGGCTCCATGACATCTCACCGGTTAGGTAGCATCCAACCGGCTCCATGACATCCCACCGGTTATGTAATATTCAACAGGCTCCACAGGCTCCACAGGCATCCCACCGGTTATGTAATATTCAACCGGCTCCACAGGTATCCCACCGGTTAGGTAATATTCAACCGGCTCCATGGCTCCTACCGATTATGTGACATTCAACCGGCTCCAAGGCATTCCACCGGTTTAGTCACTTTCCTTCGCCTGCGGGCAGGGACAAGCCAGCAACAACTCAAGGCTTCAAAACACATGGGCTTTATAAACCCGGGAGAGTTTACATCTAACGCATACAAACTTTTTCAGCAGGATAAAAACCCTGCATCACACTGAACTGTGATAAATATGGGGATCCAAGGCGAGACTTGTTATCTCCACGCCACCCCACCGGGCAGATTGTTTCTCTAACACAGAACAAATCTCCCCACAGGCACGTTACCCCACGCTTATTCCAACACAAGCTGGGCCGAGCCACCGGGCTACTCCCGGCCTGCCCCACCGTTGGCAGCAATTTTACCTTGGGAACTTAGGGGACTCGTTCCAACATGGCAGTCCACCGGTCGAGCCCTCACATCATCATCCCATGCACTCGTCCGAGTTTCACCCCGCTCCATATCTATTGCATGGCGGATCTCAACACCTCATCATCATCCCATGCACTCGTCTGGGTTTCACCCCGCTCCATATCTATTGCATGGCGGATCTCAACGCCTCATCATCCCATGCACTCATCCGGGTTTCACCCCGCTCCATATCTATTGCATGGCGGATCTCAACGCCACATCATCATCCCATGCACTCGTCCGGGTTTCACCCCGCTCCATATCTCTTGCATGGCGGATCTCAACGCCACATCATCATCTCATGCACTCGTCCGAGTTTCACCCCGTTCCATATTCATGGCATGACGACACTTGAGCACAATACCATTAGTATTGCAAACATACTCATAACTGTCGCACGTCATCTTTAATAGGTACTCACATCACCACGCCTCCTCTGCCCGAACGCCCGGTCACGCCCAATCTTCAATGCGGACTTGGGGGACTGGGCACCGTTGGGTTGGTAACCCTGCGGGTTTGCGGGACAGGAGCGAGACATATTAAATCCCCATTCAAGATTGCACTTGACCGGGAACTTGGGGGACTTGTTGACAGTAGCCACAGAGGGGCTACATAAGCCCACAGACCCGCAGCCAGTGCATCCGGCGCCGAACTGAGGCCCGGATCAGGACCACTAGCACCCGGACCCGAGGTCCAGCAGTCTACCTTGTGACCAGGGGCCCGGGGACCGGGGGCGCCAGCCTGCTGAACAGGCCACCAGAGATGTCCTTTTGTATGCGAACAGAAGGAAACCAGTCCCACATCGAAGAGTAAGATCAGACCTCACGCCCGACCACCAATATAAGGGCCTCAACTACCCTCTTTAATAGGTAACTGATCTCTCCAACTGCTTATCATACGTGCTTAAGTTATATATTCATCCCAACTGTACTAACTTAGGCATCGGAGAGGAGAAGACCGGCCCGCCCGGTATTCCCCTTAGTTAGCAGGTTTGCAGGAGGAGATCACATCTAGATTCACCAGTCTCTACCAGGCCTACGGGTTTGTGCAGAAACAGTTTGTAATATGGTTTTTCATATTTTTAACTTATGGATTTCGTGTGTATAGATAATTAGGACAGTAGGTATATGATGCATGTTTAAGATTTAAATTCGGTTAGTAATCTAAGGTTAGGGCATTAAATTGACGCACTAGTTTTGTTTAAAGCATTTGTTGTTTAAAACATGTAATTTTAAGTGCTAGGTTTCATAAGCTAGAGTAATTTGATTAAGTTATACTCGTAGTTTTCTTAAATCACTTTCCTCAGCTAGAGTTAATAACCTTAGAACTTACAAGTTAATAAGAAAATTGACAACCTTACTTGTTTACTTGTCTTCTATTTGTGATTAATGTGCTTAAATGTTAACGTGTAAAACCGGTTAGCATAACCTTAAGATTATACTCGTAGTTAATCTTAAGAATTTAAGTAATCAAACGATTAGATGACTTCCTAGGCTCTAGTTGTGGTCGAAACTGATTAAGTCTAAATAGCATCAATACTTGTTCCTTACTTTCTTGCATGCGAGTCTACTTGTTAAAGAGTGTTTTGTGTGAATTGCTTTGTGTGAAAGATGATGATCACTTGTATATAGTAGAAATAAGTTTATTTTCATGTCTTAGGTTTTAGGGGCAGCCCCAAGTAACGATTTTTGTATGTATATATGTGTGTTTTTATCTAAAATTCTCATGTTTCAGGAACCCTTAATCCCCGACTAGAACGATCCATACTTATTGCTATACTACTAACGATCTTTTGTAGGGTTATTATTTGCGAAGTGCTTAGGCAACTCGTCAACTCCCTTGCAATCGTAAAACACATTGTAGTACTGAATTGAAGTACCATTGTTCGATCCATTATCTAATATCCACAGGAAAATAAATATCAATGAACTACTCACACAGGAAGAAGAAGACCTAGCCTATCTATGAAATTCATCAATTGAAATTCATATTAAGCATTTTCAACCCTACATGCAGTAGCTTTCTAACCACCAAGTTTTCACAACATTAAACTAATACAATGAATATAAACAGCAAGCTGACAAAATGTGTCTTTAATCCATTATCAAATCAAGCTACCCAGACCAAGAATCATTAATCAATCAATCACATAACCCATAAACAACTGTAAGTAAATCGATCTATATGAACCCATACCATATCAAGAAAAAAAAACTTGGAATCGATCTATCTTAAGACAGAGCAGGATTGAAGAGGGAGAGAGAGACGGAGAGGAGAGAGAGAACCTGAAATCGGAATGAGAAATCGAGAGCTGATGAGTGAGATTCGCAGCGAGAGAGCTATGGCGTGAGAGGAACTTCCAGAGCGAAGAGCTACCTTTTGGTTTTCTTTTTGAGTGAGAGCTACGAGAGTCCCCCCAATTTTGAGGCCGCTCTGTAAGCCGAGATTCGGGGGACTCGGAGACTGTCTTAGCTCATTAATTGTACTCTCACGTATCCACCAAACGTGGGTTTCAGATTATGTATTTGTGTAAGACAGTCCAGTCTCATCCTATCCCACGTAACAAACGTACCCTAAATGCATTATGTTCTCATCATGAAGAGGGTGTGTGTTAATAGCACCACCCAAAAACAAAACTAAAAGAAAATATCATTATTATCAAAAAGTAATTAATTACGGTAAAAAGAAATGTTTAAAATATGCAGTGACTGCACTTTGTTCACAAATCAATATGGTTTCAAAGTTTGTACTAAAATTTTCTTTTTGCACTTATTTTGGGTCTTGTTGAAATTTTAATTGGAGTCTCTAATTTTTTTTCATTAGTCACCCGTCATAATTTTTTTAATTACATTGATAGGAGGCCGTCATCTATGGAAAATACTTGTGTCCACACCAGTATGTACGTGTGCGTCCATACTCTCTCTAATTTGCATATCTTGGGCAATGTTATCAACGATTTTAACCATTCAAAAATTAAATTAATCAATAAAGATCATCTCTGTAAAAATTCAGAATAAACCAAAATCGTTTGCTCATTCGATTGTATCAAACAAATGTACGGCTGATCATGAGACTCTCAACTTTCACTAGAACTGTTCATTTTTTTTATGCAATCGAATACAATCGAATGAGCAAGCGATTTTGGTTTATTCCGAATTTTTACAGAGATGATATTTGTTGATTAATTCAACTTTTGAACGGTTAAAATCGTTGATAACATTGCCCAAAATATGCAAATTAGAAAGAGTATGGACACACACGTCCATATTGATATGGACACAAGCATTTTCCGTCATAGATGAGTCTAGGTAAAACATGTACTATCATCAATCACACCACCGTTATTAGAAGTATGAGAAATAACAGACGTTAAAGAAGAAGAAGAAGAAGAAGAAGAAGAACGGGACTTGGAGAATTTAGTGAGATTTCATATATGAACAAGTGATCGAAGGTCATATATATCTAGTGTAGGTTCCGACTCGAGTGCACACTCTTTGTTTTTGGAATATGCTAATGTCTTCCCCTCCCTGGTAATTAATGGTAATTAACTACTAATATATGGTAATCAAGTCAGCCAAAGTGCTCGAGTGCATCATCAGACGCGTACTTATCTTCTGCCGACCGACCCTTCCTTCAAATCATTCTATTATATTTCAAGCAAGAACACTTCTCTTTGGCTTAGAGAGAGGTCATCGTGGCCGACCAGCAAATGTCAAACCCTAGGGACACGTGTACGGTCCTTGCTACTCCACATAGTCCAACTTTTAATAATCACGTTATTTGTTTATGTATCTCTTGTCAAGTGTCTAATCTTTCTTTGTTTTACTTATTCACCTAAATCATCGCCCATTGGCTCCTACGGAACGACCACCGATTTTTCGTTTTATATAATTTCTTTCTCTTGATGGCACTGTTTTGTATAATTGTTAGTGCTTATACGACATGGATATTCCTTCATTATGGAGTCTCGTTTTGTCCTTCTATTATTATTCTAGATTGTTCTTCACGGAGATCAATTTATGTCTGCCCTCTTGTTTTCTGCTGTAATTTTCTTGTTGCAATAATCAACCGTGCTTCTGTTTCTATTTTGAAAATAGATAATCCATAAACTTGTCTTATGATCAATTTTTAATTTGTGTTTTCCAATGGAAAATTAAATTTCATATTTGAATTAGGTATGATTACTATGGTGGACAGAGATGAAAGGGTCACTTTTGAGTTCCAAGTAAGGCTCCGTAAATGGTCTTGTTCTTCTTGTAGGTGTCAAAGTAACTTGGGCTAGTCCTCGAAGTATTAATTTTCATGTTCGAGCACACTATTTTGAAATTGGGTACATAGATGCTCGATGTTTTGCACAATAACCCTTTAGACATTGCTAATAAGTTTAACATATAATAAATTTAAACTTCTAGTGCGAAATGATTCTTAAAAATTAATTTTTAACACGATAAATAAAAAAAAAAATATTACTGGTAAATAGAAGAAAATATGTAGAAAGTATTACTAAGAAGGAATTGACCTCATTTTGTAAAAAAAAATAATAATAAAACAAAACATTAAGGAAGCATAGCCTTTGCAAATTCTCATTACAGAAAGCACAAAGTGATTTTCGAATTAAAAAAAAAAAAAAAATCCCCCATACGGTAGAGCAATGGTCACCAAGAAGAAGAATATGGTCAACCAAGACGTCTTTAATGTGACTAAGCAGTTACCAATCGTAACCCACCACGTATGGTAGTACAGTGCTGACATGTGATGCATGTCCATAACCAACTCTCATCGGCGACAACAGTATGGGTCCCACCAGAGGTGATGATCACGAGCCAAGTTGGAGTCTCTCTCTCGGAGTTTGGAAGAGAGAAGAAGATCGGGAGGGAAGGAAGGAGATATATTCCTGGCACAGTATGGCTCCACGTTTCGTTTTTGAAATATTGACTCGTGTATATCTAGAGTTGGGAATTGGCTTCTCTACTTGGATTTTTTGTGCTTGGATTTGTTTGGATTCCTTACATCCATTGGATTGAGTAAAGATGATGCAACCAACTTATCACATATGTCATCCTTACTCAATCTAATGGTTGTATGCATCCAAGTAAATCCAAGCACAAAAAATCCAAGCAGAGAAGCCGGATCCCTAGAGCTGATAGCTGATTGGCTGCTGGAGGAACAATAATATCTACGTTGATGCTCAGCCAAGTTCAAAGATATTTCTGTCATTGACCGTTAAACCCCTGCTCGATCCATCCTTCTCACCCACTCATCTTGCTCTCTTTTACCTCGTATACCACCATCAATTTCAGATGTACATCCGGTTGGTTGAGAAAATAAACATGTTTAAATTTATAATACGTTTTTTTTCTTGGTCTAGAATTTAGTACGTTAAAAAATATTTTACTGGTTTAGAAGAATTTGTTAAATGAAAACTTTACATTGTCGTCGTTTTTATTCTTCACACGAAACAAAAGAAAAATTACAAGAAATAACCGCAACTCCACTAGAACAACACTCCCAGCTGATTTAAGTGGAATGCTAGAAACACATGAGCGAGGTAATAATTAAAAGATCAATTATATATAAGTCTACTCAGGACATCAAAGATTCAATTCCAATGACCGATGAGATAGTTGAGAGAACTAAGTGTTTCACCAGAGAGAATTAAGAAAGAGATTAAGTATATGAGTAAATTGGAGATGTCGTCGAGGATGCAACCTCTTCGTCGACGTAGACGTCGAAATCCGAAATGTCGTTGTCGTCGTCGAGTCGGCGGCAATTGGAGAATGGAGAGTGAGATAAATTGATTTGGTAAGGAGAAAGTGACTGATTGACAGGTTCTGCCCCGGATTTCACTATGAAATCCATATGAGCTCTGCTGGGACCACCTTATGACTAACACTAGTACACTACGATTGTCGATAAAATTAATTTTATGATGGACAACTCTGAAACCTGCAACAGACAAAACAATTCTAAATTAAATTCCAACCTCAACACCTAGAGCAATCTGCTCCTCAAATCACAACAATCACCACAAACAAATACAAAATCAAACCTAACTAATAGTCAATTAGCTTACAGTAATCAAAGCAGTCTAATACACTACACTAGAAATAAAACGAAACAAATAGGGAAAGGATTAACAGGTCCCACCTTGCGAAAGCAACGACGATGACTATGTTTTGAATCTGAGTACTTTTAACCTCTAATAAACTAATCTGTAAACTAGGCAATTTAAAACGAATGGCTCAAGGGAAAACAATTTAACAACTTTAGCGTGACTGGATAAACAAACTAATCAGTATAATACTTTAAATAAAAGTATTATATTATTTTACCGTTATTTTGTAATTAAAAACCAGGATGTATGTATTTTAATAAAACGTCCAACGTGTCAGAAAAATCATGGTTATAAATAAGCTCCGTTGATATATCGAATAAATAAATATTTTTGTCAAAAATAATATGTTTTTCAAAACATTCTTAATATAATAATAACATAACCCCGCTAGTTCATGAATTTATTAAATAAATAAAATTATCAGAAGAGAAAATTTTCAAAAGCGAAAAATATAATAATTGGACCAATCTCATTGACCATATAGTGAAGTCGAATAAAAACAGGGGTAAGTTGAACACTTTATACTCCCAGGCTCCGTACCGTCTCACTCTACACATCAACACGTCGACCATCGAGGTGAATCTGACATATATGGTCAAGTCGTCACCTCGCATGGGATAAAGTTTATAGACTAGATAGCAATAATATATATATGGACCCTAATATAGTGAATAAAATCCATAAACAAATCAAAAATACACTTCCCCCAATAAATCTTAAATCAGTACGGTCTCCGACCGCACATATGAGGCTTATAAATATAATTAAACAAAATAATAGCCTTGAAGGTAAATATATAAAACCGACATGTCTCACATGCCATAATATTCACAAAAAGTAAAATAGTTCAATTTCTAGAAATCTCATTTCCGGTTTAATATCAATAAGCCAAAATTTATTGATCTTAATTCTGTAAATCATTTAAAACTCGAGCATAAAAGAAATCAATAAATAATATGATTTCTCCCCACAATATTAAAAGAAATCAATAAATTATCGAACCTCGATAATTCAAATCATACTCGAAATATAAATACTGAATATAAACCCCACAGTATTTAAATATTTATGCATATATTTATTTAAAATAAAAATTCACTCACTGTACGGCCGATTTTGCCACTAATCCAAGCCTTCGTCACGTCGAGTATCCTCTCGACCTATAACAGAGACGTATTTATATATATATATATATATATATATATATCCCAAGACTCGGAAATAATTTTAAAAAGTATGTTCTACAGACGTCCTCGCTCTCTTGAAAATTCTCAATTTTCTTTTTTGTAATCGGTATAGGAATTACACCTTAACTATTGAAACAACTTACGTCCAGAATTTACTCAGTCTACAAAAACTATACTGTTTAAATCTTATACTAGTTATTTCATTGTAAAATCTTTTTAACTAGTTTCTATCCTTTTACCGTAAGTCAACAGTAATATTGTAGTGTCAAATAGTAACTTTCAAAGTCAACTTACTATTTACCACTTTATTTTTACTGTTTACTTTTTATTTTTACTATTTTACCATTTGACTGATTACTGAAATACCGAGTTATTGTTTACTGATTTACTAATTCACCATTTTCCATTTACTTTTCACCTTTTTACCATTCTCCGCCGCCGGCAGTAGTAGCACTGCCACTACGCCGTCGGAGCTCTGCCACAGAGGCCAAAAACACAGTCAATAACTTCCAAATCATCGTCACCATCTCAGGATCATATCCTCATCACCTAACTGCCAAAACCTTCGCTACAGCCGCAAACAGCGGCATAACACCCAACCCGCAATATTTCACCAACATCCAATAATCCAAACTCCAAACAACACTTAATCGACTCTTTTCAACGCTCTGAGCATGATTTCAACCTCCAATTTCACAAAAAAATATGTTCCTCATCACTTCCACCAAATTCCCAAAAACCCTAGAATTTTGAATTCAAAATTCTCCTTACCTAGTTCCAATTGGATCCATTCCTTTGGTGAAATTGTTGTACGGGTCGATCGGTGGCCAGAGGAAAGAATTTTGATCCGAATGTTGAGAAACTTCTCTGCATTCGCACGGCCAAACGGCGGTGATTCACCTTAAACTACTACCGTCGACGTGACGAGGGAGGAGAGATGAGTCGAATGTGATCGGTGGCGAGCTGAACGGTGGCCGGACGACAGAGATAGGTGGAGCGGCCCGTTGTGGGGGGGGGGGGGGGGGGGGTGGGGTTCGGGCTGCGTCAGGGAAGAGAAAGAAAAAAAAGAAAAAGGAAAGTTGCCGTTTTGGGAATTTCAATCCCGATTATTTATACTTGTCCAAAGATCGGAAAGTTACGTATTTTGAATCGTTACATTTTCATACGAACTCCAAATCAAGCGTGTTACGTGTCCACGAACTCGTTTTAATGTCCTCTAACTCGTCGTGAAATAAAATTCTCGGTCGGGTTAACTAATAAAAAGTCAATTTTTAGATACTCCAAAACGTAAAAACAATTTCTGGAACGTAAAAATAAATGTGAAACAGTCAGAGGATAATTTCAAGGTTTAGGTCATATCACTGATAATTTCAAAGGTCTAGGAATGTAGTTTTTCATCTGAAAACGTCACCGAACACAACCTTTTGGCCATCTCTAATATAAAGAGCTGAAATCTGTATTATTCATCAATGTGACATCAATTGTCTTTAATCCTTTAGGGCTACATTGATTTTAAGATTTTGAATATGTTATATATATTTGACTGTGTCATAATTTTATATTAAATTATTAATTTTATTATTTCCATTTTTTTCATGATAAAAATTAGTTATGATATTTTAATTATTTATTTTAATTAAAATCATTATTATTTCACCTATATTTGTCTTGATGCATGATATGTCTTTTTTTTCAAAAGTAGTTTTAAATACACTCCCCAAAGTACTTGATACACACCCCATACTTAATTAATACACCACCCACAAAATTTCTCATATTGATATTTTACTAAATACACAACCCAGATTAAGTAAAATACCCCTAATTTCAAAACCCATGAATTATCTTATAAAGGCAACTATTTAATCTATATATCAACTTTTTTAATTAAACTTGTATTAATTGTTACAAATACATAAATATTTATTGCCTATAAATAGATTTTGTATCATTTGATTTTCCATCCACCAAATACTCAGATGATTCTTGATAAAAATAAAAATAAAGTACTATGATCGATGATCGATTTGCCTATATGTGATTTAGTTGAATATTCAAGAAAACTTTATTATTAGACAGAACGATGAAATTATTATCGAAAAGCTCGTCGTTGGTTCAAAAGCTAAATTATATGGTCTTCACTCTATTTGATTATAAATTTATTAAGGAGAATTACATTATGTGTTTTCTAATTTTATTTTTGTATTAAATAAGGACGCCATGAAAAAAAGAAGAAATTTTTTTATGTCTTTCTAATTATTTATTATAAATTTTATAATTATGAAATAATATAAGAAAATTAAGTTTGATTATTTCTAACACATAGATGTATATTTTGGTAATTTAACATACTTATAAAAACTCGCATACAACATAGGTAGATACTCAATGCGTAGAACATCTCTGGCGTCTCTGGCATTTTCGATTCTAGAAATTTCGAAGACGAAATTTTTAAAGAGGTTGAGAATGTAATACCCTGTACATTTATAAAAAATAATTAAATATATGTGTAAATACAAATGACTAGTTATTAGAATTGTATCGAAACGAGCTAAGCGGTGTTTGTTGGGAAGTATATTTGACCCATATGAATACCGAGAATGCTTGAGATATTAATTGAACTTTTGTCAGTAAGGTGAAAGTCCAGATTTTCGAGTTATATTTATAATGATTTTCTAAAGTTTGAATGTAAAGAAATATTAAGAGAGAAAAGGGAAAATCATGCGGTGCGATCTCAACTGTTGGATCTCGCCGTTAAATTCCAGCCCTTGAATTTCAAGTCATGGAAGACTATAAATAGAGGAGTTGATCGAGTCAACGGAGAGAAAAAAAAGATTGAGCTCTTTCTCGAACTCTCTCACCGACTCGGCAAAAGACGCAGAGGAACCCCAATCAGAACCTTCCTGTCGCCGACGCCGGGGTACCCCCGTTTGGACCACCTCATCGTCGCCGACACACCTCTAGCCTTCGTTTCTTTGATTAACAACTGCAGAAGGAGGAATTCAGGTGAGAAGCTTTGGGCTATTGGGGTGGTGCCTCTGCAGTTAAGCCGATTCCTTCAGTATTGAGTTTCTTGTGGTTAGAACCAGGGGCGGACACACATAGGGGTGAGCGGGGGCCAGTGCCCCCCCTCAGTTTTTGACATTTGGTTTTTTATTTTTATTTTTTATTCTTCAATATATGATATTGAAGAATAGAGAATGAGAGCAAGAGAGAGAAAGAACTCTAACCGTAGCCACTACTAGAGTTATAACTCAAGAAAATTTAAATAAAAACATATTGACGTACGTGTATATATTAGACTAACTCATAATGTGTGCAAAATTATACAAGTTTTTATTGAGTAGTCTGATTGAGTTGTCGTCTTTATATTAATCTCCTAATCTAATCGGCTAATCTTATTACCACTCTTACTGTTGTGAGTCCTCAAATCAACCTCCCGCTTTTTGACTCCCTAAGAAACTCAAGAACTTGGCCTCGCATTCCTTTGCACCACTTTTGATGACAAATCTCAACATACACATATTTTAAGGAAAGTAGAGACTTATATTGAAATCAAAAATAAAAAATAAAAAATTGCGCTTAGCGCAAATAAAACTCTTGAAATTTTTTTGCCCCTACTCACATAATTTTCTGCAGCCGCCACTGGTTAGAACACCCTAATTCACTCACATAATTTTCTGCAGCAGCCACTGGTTAGAATACCCTAATTCGAAATAAATCCCAAGTAATCCGGGTGAGGGTGTTACAAAAATGCTTGGGATGTGTATTAAGAAGTTTGAGTAGTGTATATAAAATTTTTCTTTTTTCAAGATATACTTCAAAGAAGTTACTCCTCATTAGTCACAATGTCACATGGATGTTCATCGAAAAAAAAACTCCTTGCTTGATTATCGCTCAACGCCCACATCCGAATCTCTCTCGAGGGGATTACTTATCTCTCTTGTATCCTTTGAGGGAAAGCAATACAAATAAATAATGGTAATATATATATATATGCAGTTTCTATCCAGAGCTAACATTCGTTTTGAAATTAACGTGCAAAGTTATTTTTTTTGACACACTTTTTTGTCATATTTTCACATCTCCACCGTTAAGATGTTATAACCTAATGTATAGATCATCTCTGTAAAATTTCATCTAACTTGATAATCGTTTGATTTTTCATTATGGTGATTTACACGAATAGTTCAAGTTGAACATATTCTGACAGGACCCGCCCCGGATTTCCCCCTGAAATCCGGATAAGGCCCTGCGGGGACTACCTTAAGATTAACTCTATCGATAAATCGATAAGCCAATCTTAAGATAGACAACCCTAAAACCTGCAACAAATAAAACACTTCTAAATTCCAGTTCCAAATGAAACACCTGGAGCCACCTGCTCCCCAAATCACAACAACCGCCACAATAACTCAAAATCAAACTCAATTTACTCACAAGTAATCAGAGCAATCTAGAACAATGAACTGGAATTACAAATAGAAATAGAACAAGAACTTATAATAATAAGGGATCACGGATCCCACCTAGCGGAAGCAACAAAGATGACAGCTATGCCTCAACTCCGAGTACTCTTGACCTCCGACTATTACTCTGCACACTGGGCGATTTAAATCGAAGGGCCCAGGGAAAAGTAATTTAAAAAAAAACGTTAGAGTGAGTGGATAAAAATAATATGATTTAATATAGTACTTTAAATGAAAGTATTATATTACTTTCCCAGAGTTTTAGAAATAAAACCACAGTGCATGTATTATAAATAAAACGTCTCACGTTTTAAGAAAGTCAAATTTAAAAATCATCAGCCCCGCTGATATAAAATCAAATAAATAAATAATTTTTGTTTTTATATGTATTCAAAAACAATATACTTTTGAAAACCATTTGTGATGTTTCTCGACCAATCCCATTGGTCGCATAAAAACCCCAGCCCCGCTGGTTCGGGAATTTATTAAATAACAGAAAGTCTCATAGAGAAAATATTCCGAAACCCAAATGATATAATATCCTGACTAATCCCATTGGTCATATCATATAATAAAATAGGGGAACGTCATTACCACCATTTAATAATAGCCTCCAAGACTAAGGGTCAGAGCCTCCAAGACTCTCTATAACGTCCGCGTCCCACGCTAAATCTCTACACCACAACTCCGTCAACCACCGAGCGTGAATCTGACCTATATGGTCAAGTCGTCACCTCGCGTGGAATGAGGTTAATAAGCTAGCTAGCATCAATATATATCTGGACCCTGATATGGTGAAAATCCAAAAACAAAACCGAAAATACGCTTCCCCTTATATATAAATCCGTACAGTCCCCGACCGTACATCTGAGGCTCATATATATATAATCACATAAACTCGTAGCCTCAAAAGAATATATATACATCCGACATGTCCCACATGTCATAAAATAAATATAAAAAAAATAATATATAACTTCGACATCTCACATGTCGAAAATCACAAATAATGAAATGATAAACTCTCCCGAAATCTCATTTCCGGTCGTACAAATATAAAATACAATAAAACAATTAAGTATGATTTATCGAATCCTACTATTTTCGGAAATCTCATTTCCGGTCATTTCATTTAAATATCATTAAAACTTTTCAGTACGATCAATTATGAACAATTAAAACATATTATTTCCGGAAACCTCGTTTCCGGATAAAATCACGTACTACTAAAATCGTAGTAAAAATATAACCCCAAAACATATTTCTTTAAATATCATATCATTTAATTATTTAAATTATCATCCTTCTCAAAGTATTTATTTAAAATAAACTTAATTTCATTGAAACAATTATGCATGCATTTATTCAAAATAAAAATCCACTCACAGTACTGCCGAGCGCGCCGCTAATCTGATCTCTCGTCCCGTCGAATAACCTCTCGACCTGTAACAGGGACGAAATTCTAAATATTACGAAACTCAGAATTTAATTATAATCGATAAATCTACGGACGTCCTCACTCGTCCGAAACTTCCAATTTCCTCTTTTTCAGTTATCGGTATAAGAATTACGCCTTAATACCGAAAATCTATGTCCGAAATTACTCAGGACACCCACACCGTGTCTGATCAATTCTTTTACTAGTTATTTCGTCGTAAAACCCTTTTAATCAGCTTTTAACCTTTTTACGGTAAGTCAACAGTAAAAACTACTGGTCAAACAGTAATTATTCCAGGTCAAACAGTAATTCTGAAAGTCAAACAGTAAATGGTTAAAATCCAATTACTATTTATCATTTACTGTTTACTGTTTACTTTTACTGTTTTACCATTTACTTTTCACCTTTTATCGTTTTACCTTTTTACTTTTTACCGGCTACTGTTCATCTTCTTTCTTACGCCGCCGAAACAGTGGCGCCGCCGCCACCGTCGCCGGAACAGCAGCGCCGCCACAGGAGGCCGAAACCACCTCCAATCGACGCTAAATTTTCACAGCATCATCGCCACCACCTAGGGGACTCATCCCCGACGCCTCCGCCGCCAAAAACCCACGCAGCCGCCGTGAACGGCGGCCGATACGGCGGCCTAGAAATTCCAATTTCCAATTCCTCCAATAACCAACGATATCAACACCAAATTATACTAATTCCACTCCTTTCAACCTCCTAAACATGAATTTAACCTCCAATTGCATCAAAAACATCAATTTCACAACATCCATCAAAATTCATCAAAACCCTAAAAATTTTCAAATTCCAATTCCTCCTTACCTCGTGCAAACTGGTTCGATTCCTCCCATGGGCTTGACGTGCGGGTCGAGGCCTTCGATTCCCGACCGGAATCGGGCCGAACCATGGCCGGAGAGGGGAGAACCAACCGATCGGGGTCGGTGCTTCTCGGGCTGTACACGGCCAAACGGCCGCGATTCGGCATGAATCGCCACCACCGGCATGACGAGGGAGCCGAGCCGGTCCGAACACGACCGGTGCGCCGGCCTAGCTCGGCCGGACGGCGAAGACTCGGCCGGAGGTCGGGCCGAGTCGGGGGAGAGGAGAGAGAAAGGAGAGAGAAGAAAAAAAGAAAGAAAAGAAAAGAAAAGGAAAAAGAGAAAAAGGGAGGATTTTCCCTTTCAGGAAATTTTCCTCCCGCTATTTATACTCGTCCAAAATCGGACAATTTCCGATTTTACATCATAACATTTCATACGAACTCCAAATTACACGTGCCACGTGTCCACAAACTCGTTTCAACGTGCTCTACCTCGTCAAGAAATAAAATCTTTGACCGGGTCAACTTATTTAAAAGTCAACGTTTAGAACTTTCAAATCGTAAAAACAATTCCCGAGGAGAAATAATAAAAGTAAAACAGTTAAACGATAATTCTAAGTTCGGGTCGTATCATATTCAGTTCGTTCATTGATTTAATATAGTTTCGATACCTTAACGGTAACCAAATTAAATGAAATTTTGTAGGAATGATCTAAACATTAGGTTCAAACATTTGAACGGTGGAGATGTTAAAATATAACAAAAAAGTGTGTCAAAAAAAGAATTTCGCACGTTAATTTCAGAGCGAATCTTCGCTCTAGATAAGGACTATATAAATATATATTGTTCAAAAGGTGGGTCTTCTCTGTTCAGAACGCTAAGTGTTATGTTAAGTGCTAATTTCAAATTTAACAATGGATTAATTTCAGTTTACTACCCAAAACTTTGGGTCAGGTTTCAGTTTCGTCCTTATTCTTTTAATTTAATCACGTGTACCCTCCTACTTCTAATTTTCTATCAACCCGAGACAAAAATGTAATTTCACTTCGAACATGACGTCATCATCCTATGTGGACGAGACATGTTGGCGCCAAAAATAAATGGTATGCCATTTGAAAAGGGTTGGAAACTGAAAAGTGGGCCAGCATGTCTCGTCCACGTCGAATAATGACGTCATGTTTGAAGTGAAATTGAATTTTTATCTCGGGTTGATAGAAAATTAGAAGTAGGAGGGCACACGTGATTAAATTAAAAGAATAAGGACGAAACTGAAACCTGACCCAAAGTTTTGGATAGTAAACTGAAATTAACCCTTTAACAATTAACTTCAAAACAAAATGGGTTGGAGTTGTTAAGAGCTTAAAAAAAAATACCCTTAACCAAGATGGGTCGAAGATAACCTTGGAGTTTTGATTTAGATATCTCTCAATCCTAAACGTGTTTAAGAGCACATGATTAGCACCAGTTTATGAATGTGCGCCTTCTCTCACTACACCCATTTCTCATGCACTTGTTCGACTTCCAAAATATCTCCTAAACACCAATATTTTATCCCTCACCTTCTGTTTGTTAAAAATAATAAAAACAGCAATAATTCCACCAAATAAACAGTATTGTATTCCTAAAAGAAAAAAGAAAACCCATTATTATAACTATATGTGGCCAAAGTAGAGAAAGTTTCCAACCAAGTGCTTCTTCTCCCTCCTCGTCATTGCCCGACCTTGACATACCGATGGATGTATGTATGCATGTGGATAGTGATGGGTCGTCATGCATGCATGCATGTATGTATGGTACATGACGTGCCATTCGGCCTTTTGGTCAAGTTGCAAAATATCATTACCACGTATACAGCAATCTAATGTTGAGCAAGCCTAAGGCCTCCTAAAGATCTCCTCTCTCTCTCCTCTCTCTCTCTACCGAACTCAACCAAACCACAGCCTCTTGAAAAATATTCCAGCTCGCTCTCTCTCTCCTTCTTCAGATTAAAAAGATAAACTCGATTTTACAGTCACATTTATTCCAGCTTATCAAGGAATCACAGAACCACAAGGTGCTGCTCTTCGTCAATTTCTTCTCCATTTTTCATTCATTTTTTTTTTGCTTCCAAATTTTGTAATTGTGCAAATCTAGTTGCTCTGGGCTTTGCTAGCTTCGGTGCTTTTGATTTTCTCATTTCCGTGAGCTGTGAGTCAGCTTTACTTTTTTTTTTTCATTAATTTTTTTTCTGTAATTATATATAATTGTTTGAATACAGTTGCTTCAGTTTTTGAAAATTTATTTTCCATTAATCAGCTCGTAGTATGAAAAATTGTTCAGTTGTGTTCACTGCTCACATAGTTTTTTTTTTCTTCATTTTTGTTTTGTGTTCCTTTGATCTCTTTACCAAAATCTAATCATGAATTTTCTTTTACATATATATATATACATATATATATATATATATATATATATCTGATTTTAGGTTTTACGGTGCTTTTGCAGAGATCAAACGGCAGTCATTGTTTTGGATTTGGAAAGTAATACTAGAAGGAAGAGGCAGAGATATGAAGTTGTGACTAACAGAGGGTAGCTCAAGTGTTTTTAGCTTTAATTAGAGGCAGATTTGGTGCCATTAATTTATTCAATGTTGGGATGTTAAACTACAAACTCTTAAAACTTGATTGGTAGCTGATTGAAGCGAAAAAGCTTGTGGAATTTCGTTGTGCTTCATTGTTATTTTGCTTGCCAAGGTGTGAATTGGTGCTCCTCAAGTTTCTAATGGCTTGTTCATCGGAAAGATGGATTGATAGACTGCAGTTCTCCTCATTGTTTGGGCCTCCCCCTCAAGATTCTCCTCGACGGAAGGTAAGGCAATTTTTTGTATGTCCTACTGATGTTGCATCATATATATGCATATTGTGTGTGATTAGATATATCGGTTGATACTAGTGCACCCATGGATTTGTTAATGTGCATTAAACACAAAAAATTAAGCTAAATAGTTTAGATGCCACAGTAGTTGTCAAGATTCTACCTACAAGTGTGTTGGTAGCTGATAAGTAGACAAAATCTCAAGTACAACCAAACATGCGCTTCAAGTTCAGTGTGATGCTCTAGGTAGCTTTTGAGGTAGTTATGATGGGATTGTGTATTCTAGTTTTGGTTCATAAGTGACTAGAATCTGAGACAACAAAGTCGATCTCATACTGAGCAATTAGGGGCAGCCACATCTCTGATATACTACGGCTAAAGAAACAAAATCTACGAGTGTCCTTTCACTGAAATAGTGCCCTCTATTCAGGATTTGATATCAGGAGGGTCTTAGCCAAACCCTCCTTAAGAAAGTAAGGAGGATTTGATACCTGGTTGTTTCTATAGTGTGTGAAAGTAAATGAAACACATCTTTATATTCAAGGAATATTGTTTAAATCCCACATTTTTTTATTACCTAGACGTTCCTGTCCCTGAATCATGGATCGTATGTGTAAGAACCTTGGGAATAGGATATGAAACTGTAAATTTAAGGATAGACATACATTCCTATGTCCCTTAACATACATCATAATTTGGGTAGATGTTTGTTATAATAATCAAGGCCTTTGTCTTTTGTCTGGTAGATTTAAAAAATTGAAAGTCTTTTCTTATGCAATCTTCAGTTAAATATAACCAATTTTACTGTACGAAGCTCGATTTATTTTTAGTTTCGAGCCTCGATTGACTTCTTATAGGAACTGAAGGACCTTTTTGCCTTTTCTCTTTCCCCCTTTGTAGGCTCAAATCACAGCCTATGTGGAGTACTTTGGTCAGTTTACATCAGAGCAATTTCCGGAGGATATTTCTGAGGTGCGCCCCTTGTGTTTTTTCTCTGACTCATGAGCTCAGTCTTATCCTGCACAACTGTTGTGTAGTTAAGTTTCTACCTAAGCCGATTTGTACTTATATATATTGTCTTCTGGCAGCTAATCCGCAACCGCTACCCTTCCGAGGTGAAGCGTCTCTTTGATGATGTGTTAGGTAATTATGATTTATCCTGTTGGTTTATGCAATTATTGATTAGACAGATAATTACATGTCCTATTTCTGATTATTGTTTAATGACTACTTTATCTACTTGGATGGATTCCAGCTATGTTTGTTCTTTATCATCCCGAGCATGGGCATGCTGTGGTCCTTCCCATTATTTCATGCATCATTGATGGCACTTTGCCCTATGAAAGGACTAGTCCACCATTTGCTTCTTTCATATCCTTAGTCTGCCCAAGCAGTGAGGTGATTGATTAACTGGCCATTAAATATGTTTGCTATTCTTTTTATTTATACTTATATTGAGATTGTTTTTTTGATTTTGTTGATGAACTGTACTTTAAATTTAACTTTAATTTGACCTTGTAGTGTTTTCTCATTGGTTATTTGTTTTAGTTTATAAAAATATGTTGTCCTTCTCATATTATTATTGTTTTAGTTTTATTTGTTTTAATATATCTTATAAAAATGGAGTGTAGAAGGACGAAAACAAACAAATCAAACAACAACACCTATGATAAGTATTATGTACCCCAGAAGCTCCACACAAGTCATCTGTTAGAACCATGGTGACTTGAGGAGGGGTTTTCTTCGAAAAGAGTACAGAAAGATCAGTAGTGAGACTTCCCTTACTAAGGAGAACTTCTACTATGTTATGTTCACTGTGGACAGAAAATGTAGTGTCCATATGCATTGTCAAAAAGGTTGAGCGATATTTATTTTATTTTAATTATATCTTTGAACCTTGACAGAATGAGTACTCTGAGCAGTGGGCTCTGGCATGTGGGGAAATTTTACGGATATTAACTCATTACAATCGCCCAATATACAAGGCGGAACAACAGAATAGTGAAACAGAAAGAAGCAGTAGTGGCAGCCATGCTACAACAAGTAATTCTGTTGATGGTGAATCCAGCCATGTACCGTTAGTACAACAAGAGAGGAAACCTATAAGACCTTTATCTCCCTGGATTACTGATATATTGCTTGCTGCACCTCTGGGTATCAGAAGCGATTACTTCCGCTGGTGAGTGCACAGTCGATTGAGATTGTGTTGTCATGTCTGTTGAAAAGCATATATATTATCTTGTTATTTTTTTTTCCTTTCAAAACCAACCTTTGTGAAAAAAAAGAAAGAAAAAACAATTCAAATGCAATTTAAGTTTTACAATAAATACATAACGTGGCTGGGCTTGTTCCATCAGAAATAGATTAAATAGGTCTTTTAACTAAACAGGCATTCAGCGCTTCAAAATTTTATAGATTTTATATTATATATTATGTTAGGGTTACCTGTCGGTTAGCAATCTGTTTGACAATATTCCACAAGAATCCTTGTAGTTTGAATTAGATGGTTTTAGTTGAGAAACTATAATTCTCATGCTGGTTCGTCCAGGTAAAAGGTTTCTAATGACTTAAACAGCTCTGTGTACCTGAAGAAAGGAAATAGTTACCATGATACAATGGATGCTATCATTTTGTTGTAAATTTTCTCATATAATTGATGTAGCACATTATCATTCTGTTGGTTTCTATATGCCTTCTTATGTAATATCAAATACTTTGTATACTTTAACAGGTGCAGTGGAGTTATGGGGAAGTATGCTGCAGGAGAACTGAAGCCACCATCAACTGGTTAGTTAAACTTCCTTAACGAGTTTAATTTAATCATGCTTGCTTAATTCAATTCTTTCTAACAATGCTACGTTCCAGTATAAATTTGAGCCTCTGTATTGGATTATATCCAATCATGATTCTTGAAAGTAGTAGAACGCTAAATTAATCAGAATTTTGTACCAAATTTAAACACCGTAATTTTTCGCCTTATCTTTTAATTTTGCGTGTTTGTAACTTATTGTTTAATTCTATTGGTTTAGATTTTCTAACCTTCGTACAAAAGTGGCATAATTTAAAAAATCTGTCAGTTAACTTCAATGTTTGACTTTTCCTAACTGTGGTGGACTGATTTTGCTTTCGATAATTTGGCTTCTTATGTTTGGGCTTTACTTTTTCTTCAGTTTTGTGCAGTGGTTTGCTCTCCACTACTTTTACTGTATCTGTAGTTAAAAAAAAAAAAAAAAAACTTTCTGTTGACTTCTTCACATTTGAAATTTTTATCATCGTCCTTTGATATTCGTGTGTCTACAAATATATTGATTGATTTGAACATCTTCTCACATCGCAATAATGGTACTGTTCGAATTCAACTCTAGGGCAAAAACATTGTGAATGACCTTTATTCTTCTTTTTTCTCCCCACTCTTAGCTTCTTCTTGTGGATCTGGAAAACATCCTCAACTCATGCCATCAACTCCAAGGTGGGCTGTTGCAAATGGTGCTGGAGTTATATTAAGTGTGTGTGATGAGGAAGTTTCTCGTTATGAAACTGCTACATTAACAGCAGTAGCCGTCCCTGCACTTCTACTTCCTCCTCCAACAACAGCTTTCGATGAGCATCTAGTGGCAGGGCTACCAGCTCTCGAGCCATATGCACGTTTATTTCACAGGTGAATCTTGAATTTTCATCTCGAGTCACCAAATCGTCAACAACATACATGTATTTGCTCATAACTGTTAACTTTTATTTTCGGTGATAGGTATTATGCTATTGCTACTCCAAGTGCTACCCAAAGACTTCTTCTTGGACTTCTAGAAGCACCACCATCTTGGGCTCCCGATGCACTTGATGCAGCTGTACAGCTAGTGGAACTTCTTCGTGCTGCTGAAGATTATGCATCTGGAATACGGGTAAGTTGGACTGATTGAACTTCTAACTTAATAGAAACTGAATAAATGTAATCTGATACTATACTGGTGAACATCAAACTTGATTGGTGTCGCATTGTTGACTTAAGCCTTTTGGAACTATCAAACTCGCATCTGGCACCTTTGCATACTCAAAACAAAGGACTATGTACTGTGTAAATTGTACAGTTGAATGAAAGAGAGCAATCACTAATAAATATTTTTAATGCATGTCACGTTGCATAGACATTAAATGGAATTAAATTTGAACTTCTAGAATGATTGTTCTGAAGTTGAGCTTTCCGTGGTGATGTAAAGTGAACAGAGGGACGGTTTATTTTTTTTTTTTGCTCGGATGATCTCCCTTCTTCCCCCTCCGTCCTTTTGTGATAGATATACTTCTAGTAGTTCTGAAAGTTGATGTATTTTTGTTAAATGCATGCTTCTTTGTCTATGTAGCTTCCAAGGAACTGGATGCATTTGCATTTCTTACGTGCAATTGGGACTGCAATGTCCATGAGAGCCGGTATAGCAGCTGATGCTGCAGCAGCTTTACTTTTCCGGATACTCTCTCAACCCGCATTGCTTTTTCCTCCACTAAGACAAGTTGAGGGAGTTGAAGTTCAACATGAGCCTTTGGGTGGCTACATCTCAAGCTACAGGAAGCAGGTACGAGTGACCAAGTTCTTTTCAACATTTTGTTCTTCAGCTAAAAATCATTTTGTTCTAGTTTCTTCCCTTTTTTACTTAAATCTGAGTGTTTTACTGCTCTCAGTAGAGTTAGTTTTAATTGAATCTACCTATTCTCAAAATTCCTTAACCAGATAGAAGTTCCTGCTGCTGAAGCAACAATTGAAGCTACTGCCCAAGGCATTGCTTCTATGCTCTGTGCCCATGGTCCTGAGGTTGAATGGAGAATCTGTACCATATGGGAAGCTGCCTATGGTCTAATTCCTTTAAGTTCCTCGGCAGTTGACCTTCCTGAGATTATTGTTGCCACTCCATTACAGCCTCCTATATTATCCTGGAATCTGTATATACCTCTCCTTAAGGTCTTGGAATATCTTCCTCGGGGAAGTCCATCCGAAGCTTGTCTTATGAAGATATTTGTTGCCACAGTTGAAGCGATTCTTCAAAGGACATTTCCACCTGAGTCCTCAAGAGAGCAGAACAGAAAAACAAGATACCTTTTTGGTATAGGGTCTGCCTCGAAAAACCTGGCTGTGGCAGAGCTTCGGACAATGGTTCATTCACTATTCTTAGAATCATGTGCATCTGTTGAGCTTGCTTCACGTCTGCTGTTTGTTGTGTTAACTGTATGTGTTAGTCATGAAGCTCAGGCGTGTGGGAGTAAGAAAGCACGAGTGGAAGAAAGCTACCTGCTTGATGAATGCACTGATGAATCACGAGAAATGCCTGAAAAGCATTCAGACAGAACAAGTAAAAAAACCAAAAAACAAGGACCTGTAGCAGCATTTGACTCTTATGTTCTAGCCGCCGTTTGTGCCCTTTCCTGTGAGCTTCAATTGTTCCCGTTGGTGTCAAGGGCGGGCACCCATTCACACTCTAAAGATGCGAAAAATTTGGCAACGCCGGCCAAACCAATTGGATCTGCCAATTCGTACAAAAAAATAAATGGATCTTCTAATGAGTTTCAAAGTAGTGTGGACTCAGCAATTTGCCACACACGCAGAATATTGGCCATTTTGGAGGCACTATTTTTGCTGAAGCCATCTTCTGTTGGCACCTCCTGGAGTTACAGTTCAAACGAGATAGTTGCAGCAGCTATGGTTGCCGCCCATGTATCAGAACTATTTAGATGGTCGAAGGCTTGCATGCATGCACTCTGTGTCTTAATGCGCTGCAAGTGGGATACTGAAATTTCCTCCAGAGCTTCATCACTCTATAACCTCATCGATATTCACAGCAAGGCTGTTGCATCGATTGTCAACAAGGCTGAACCATTGGAAGCACACTTGATGCAAGTGCCAATTTGGAGGGATTCTTTTGTGTGCTCTGAAGGTAGAAAGCTAAGTCGATGTGGAAAGAGTAAATGCGTTAGTGATGGGCAGTCATCTGTTTCGCAATATGAGAGTTCAGCACATTCAGAAACTAGAATCAAATCTGAGAGTGCGTCACATTCTAATGGGGGTTCTGGAACTTTTAGTAAAGGTGTTGCAAATTTTCCGTTAGATGCTTCAGAATTGGCCAACTTCCTTACTATGGACAGGCATATAGGATTTAGTTGCAGTGCACAGGTTCTTCTGAGATCAGTACTGTCAGAGAAACAAGAGCTATGTTTCTCAGTTGTCTCACTGTTGTGGCACAAGTTAATTGCGTCTCCTGACACCCAACCTACTGCAGAAAGCACTTCTGCTCAACAAGGGTGGCGCCAGGTAATCTTATATTAATCGTCTCGTTGCATCATCATCATGATTGTATTATAGATATAGTTGTTATACTTTATCGTTTCTTCCCTTCACTTTCACTCTAGTGGACTTTGCACGAATTCTTATAATAGCAAACCCCTATGTCCAGATTCAAATCTAATTGTAAAGTCATTTGAGGTAAGAATGAAGTGTGGAATGGGCCTTGTGGAATTTTCAGCTAAATATTTGAAAAAAACCTATATATCTGATATTTGAAGGACATTATCAGCTACCAGTACTTGTGGAATCTTTTCAATCTGGCTTCTTGTTATATTTCCTTTTCAGGATTAAGATTTTGTACTATTTTAGCAGTACTGACTAACAGAATTCTCCTACGAGGAATGTATAGCAGCAGCATCCAATCATATTATTCAAAAACCACAGTTTATATCAAAATGTCATATCGAAAATTAGGAAGCAACATTCTTATTGTGATAACAGATCAGAATTATTTTTTTGAATTTGCAGTACATTTCTGCAGACTTCTTAATATATTTTCTATTTTTTATTAAAAGAGAATTATAAGGTGAAATGATATGCTGCCTGTCACAGTGAAATCTTTGAATACGTTCATGCAGTATTTTTGGTTCGGTGTTGATAGTGTTATTGTTCGATTTACCAGTACATTTCTCCAGACTTATTGACAGGTGTTCTGTTTCTGATTAAAAGAGAGAAAAAATGATATGCTGCTTGTGATGGTGAAATCTTCGAATGCATTCACAGCATTCTATCTGGAGCTTCTATTTCCAGTATTCCAATCAAAATTGTATAATGTTTGACATAAAACTCTTTTCTGTTCAGGTCGTTGATGCATTATGCAACGTTGTATTAGCAACACCAACAAAAGCAGCCACAGCAGTTGTTCTTCAGGTCTAAATTTTGTCCCATTTTTGCACTGCCATATATATATATATATATATTAGAATTTTCTTACTTATCTTCATTGGCTACTGATTTGAACATGACCTGATTTTCCTCACGTAGACATCATCTTTATTTTTTGTTCTATCCTTGAATAAAGCAGATCTTCTTATACTAAGAGAACCTAATGCATTGTTAAACTTCTTTTTAAATGACCTGATTTTGGTAGAGATATTCGAGGGACTGTGTCAAAGTCAGTGGCTTTCTTACTTGTTATACCTAATTCATTGTTAAAACTATTTTTATGTGACCTGATTTTGGTAGAGATATTCCAGGGTCTGTAAAGTCGGTGGCTTTCTTCCTTATTATACTTACTGCAGTAGTGCAGTTCCACTGCACATTTGTAATTAGCTTATTGACCTTGTGCTCTTGCAGGCGGAGAGGGAATTGCAGCCTTGGATTGCCAAAGATGATGATCAAGGTCAGAAGATGTGGAGAATCAACCAGAGGATTGTGAAATTGATTGTAGAGTTGATGAGAATTCATGATAGCCCAGAATCATTGGTAATTTTGTCTAGTGCCTCAGATCTACTTCTGCGTGCCACTGACGGGATGCTTGTTGATGGAGAAGCTTGCACTTTACCCCAGCTGGAGGTAACAGTTCACTGCATTAGTGTTTCTTATGCTCTTATGACCTATTATTTCCGTTAAACTAAGAGATGAATCTATACTTTATTCATTGGGGAATCATTGCTCAAGACATTATAAGAAGAAAACTAAATGGCTTGATACTGTAAACTTCCTCTATATCCCCAAAATGTAGGGAAGCAGGCCAAGTGAATTTCTTCTTTATTTTCCACAATTTGTTTCATCCAATCCTTCTCGTCATCATTAGCCATGCCGCCCATGTGTGCACCCTTCAGTTGTTTATCAACTGTGCAATGTAGCACATCTTCCACATTTATCTTCATTTTGCTGACAAATTACTTACATTGTAAATTGATATCAGTAACTTCATTCCTTTTCCTATCGTCTATGAAGTTGTTACTCATCTAGTTTTTATCCTCGTTTGCACTATAGTCATGAATTTTCCCCCCTTCCCTTTTATACTTTCAGTCAAGGACAGAGTGGGTATTTATCGATTTTGAAATGTAAACCATAAAATGTTCTGATTCATCTGTATGTAAAATGCAGCTACTGGAAGCAACTGCTAGAGCAGTTAAGCCTGTGCTGGGATGGGGAGAATCTGGGCTTGCAGTTGCAGATGGCCTTTCAAACCTGTTAAAGGTAAATTTACTCGCCTCAGTGATACATTTTATTGGTATGAGAAAAAGCAGAGGTAAAGTGATGTATAAAGTCATTCTCAAAAAAAAAAAAAAAAAAAAAAAAAGAAAAGAAAAAAAAGTGACGTATAAAGAAAAATATAATAATGCATTTTTACTTTGTTTTATTGCAAAGCCATTATTGATGTGTCCATCTGCTCCACTTCTTGATGATATGCAGTGTCGTCTGTCAGCTACTATCCGATGCCTTTCTCATCCTAGTGCTCATGTTCGTGCTTTGAGCGTATCAGTTCTTCGTGATATTTTGCAAACCAGTTCAGTTCGACCCAACCCTAATCCAGTGCAAATAAATGGTATCCATGGCCCTTCCTATAAGTATTTTAACTTGGATGTTATTGATTGGCAAGCTGATATTGAGAAGTGCCTGACATGGGAAGCTCATAGCCGACTTGCAACTGGAATGCCTATTAAATTTCTGGATACTGCTGCGAAGGAATTGGGTTGCAGTATTTCTGTATAATGTAAATTAACCTTAGGTGGATCATTTTTCATGTGAGATTTACCTATAGAACATGCAACTTTGATTGCCTTGAAAGATATGGGTTTCCACTTTCCAGGTACAAGTAAATATACTTTTTTTAACCGTTATGGGACTACAAGGTGCATCTTTTCTAGCTGGACGTGACGGTTTCTCAATAAAAGTAAAATTTGTGTAGTGAGTGGTGACTGGTGAGACAGTAGATGATATTCATTGCTGACATAACCCTGATGAGGACTTTTGTTGTAGTCTTCAATTGTTATTGAAACCACGTTAGATCTGTTTCATGTTTATATGGGTTTTTCAGACCAGGTTAGTAGCTGTTTTTATTTTTTATCTTTTTTGAAAAGGTTTTGCCCAGGGTAGTAGTTTTTACCAGACGTAAAATTGGATTCTTGCACATGATTGAAGCAAAACCTTGAACTAGTGAACCCCAGTGTGATCTAGTTTGGTCATGTATGGCAATGCCCTTGTTTTCTATATCCAGAGGTTTACAAAGGCTTATGCTCAGGCTTCCGTTCTCCATTTCTCCATTTCCCTTTCCCAGTTCTTCCCAAAATTAGGTTCCCATTGTCCCAATTACAACGAGGTGCGATCAAAGTATGTCACGTATGATTGCAAAGGACTGTAAGTGAGAATACAAAGGTCTGTGTAGTTTTCTCACTCCTACAGCTTCAAAAGACTAAAATCACTCAGGTCCTCATAAGTAGTAAAGTCTATTAAGGTAAATGAATCAAATTATTAGAGCTAGGCGTGGCTTGCTTAAGGAGATGACACTAAAATTAATCACTTTTATCACTTCCACATGTTTTTTTATGCGTCATGCATATATGTATTAATTAAGACAATTTGCCTTATGAAACCATCAAGTCCTCTTTACTTGCAATTGCCCTTGGTTGGTTAATTGTTTATTACAGAGAAATTCTTCTACAATAGATAAAAAGGTAAAACAATAAATAAACCACAGGAGTTTTCTTTTCTCCCATAGTTTATCCCAACTTCATCACACGTACAACTCTAATATCACTACGCTTTACTTGATTTTGAGAAGACTAGAAGCCCAAAAGAAATTTTCTTCGCTCTCCCTCATGATAATTTCGAAAATTTCTTGGATGAAGACTGGTATTATGTAAGGGGTCAAGAAAGAACGAAGCATAAATGGTTCCGTTGATTTTGCCTCTACACAAACAATTTGATTTTTCAATTTCTTGGATTGATTTTGATATGGATTTAATGTGAGATTTGTATTTCATTTTTTCTTTTTCATTATGTTTGATTAATCCAAGTTGTATTTTTTTTCTTTGTGATTATATATGGATAGTTTGATACAAAACTGACGCATCCCAAAATGCGGTATATTATTATGATCGTCTTTTCTCATATATTGTCTTTTCCCCTTTAGTTAAGAACAAGTTAACAATAAGGTATGGGTAATACTAAATAGCTGATTTTAACGTATTTCCTAGAATCAAATCAGCGCACGCATGAGTGCGGCCCTTTCGCACGCGCATCGCGTGTGGAGGAAGGCTAGTTAGTAATATTGTTAAATTGACAGTGGTAGCTCCTACGACCTTGTTCTTTAAGCATATTACTCTTTTTTTTTTCTTTTTTTTTTAAAGTTTTGTCAGACCTTTTTGTTGAGAGTCCCGTACATATATGTATACTTTTTTTTAAATATTTTTTAAGAAGGATGTCAAACCGTTTATTGATCAAAGTAAAGTATGAATACAACATGAACATTCTCTCACAGATTTGGTATAGAACCTTGTGAAACTACCTAAGCAAAAACCTAAGCAATTTCTATGTTGCACACCCTAAAATGACGCGTCTTGATCAATAAAATTTATGTTAGAGCAGAGGATCCACCCTAACATAGTCCAGACAGAGGAAGAGCAAGCCCAATTTGATTTATTTGCCACTTTCGGGACTACCCTGCGCAGAGGGGGCTTCCCCAGATGTACCTATAACCCAATTAGAAGCAAAAACCTTTAATTAAGAATAGTTCCGTAGACCCGCAAACAACCCTAGCTACAAGTAAAGCAATAAATAAAACCAAGCAAAAGCCCAAAACAATGGGCTCAACGTCCACAATGGCCCAAGCCTAGAAAAATATCAGCAAGAAGCGGCCCAACCTAGCCCAACAGCAGCTGCACCATACTGGCCACCAGACCAGCCCCCCTACCACCGGCATCGAGCGACCAACACGTCGCCGTCGTTAACGTCGTGACCTAAACTCGATCCCAAGCAGAAAACACCAAACCACTGCACCAAAACTGGTAGAATTGCACAGGGCCTCCATATGTAATTGTACCCAAGCGGAAAATAAATGATAAATTTAATAAGATTAGGAATCTAAATATGGAAACAGATAATGTAGTAAAACTAGACGAAGTTATGTAATTCAATTATGAAATAACAATAAAACTCTATATGAAGTAACATATTTATTTATTTCTCGATAAATATAATAACCTCTCTAAATTTTTTTTTTTTGGTCCAGACGTTATTCATTTTTATAGATGTTTTTACTATATACAGATATATACATATATAGTGAGTATGAAGATAGTCACACTCTCACTCATCTGTAACTAAATCGAAGGGAGACGAAGGCTGCTGGAGCAAACGTGTAGACTTTGGGAGAATACGAGTGAGATGTGGGGCTGGTTCCGTAAGATAATTGGAGACTGGATGTTCTTCCCTGAGTTCATAATGAGAAATGAGAACATAATCAATGTTCATGCTGCAAATATTCACATTGACGTTCACACTGAAATACCTTACAAGAGAGTGCTTGGCATATCTGCTGCAATTGGTGCAGGTGTTGGACTGGACTCGTACATTTCTATGCAAAAAAGAAAGATAGAAGCAAGCGGCCAGCATTCCCCTCAGGAGTAGAAGTGTATGGATGTCTAAAGCATGAGCAATGAGAACAACGGTGGCACATCCTTGCGTTCTAATGTAATGCGATGACCAGTCTCTTGAATAACTTTAGGACCTTGTAATTGACTTATCTATATATATTTTTTTGCTTTTGTGTGCGTTGTATGTTAAAGGTCATATTTTGATACTCATTTAGGGTTTTACTACGACACCATGTTTGAATTTTGGACCTTTTTTTTTGACTTAAATATATATAGTGAGAATGAAACTTTGATGTGAGGTAGAATAAATTCAGTTTGTTCTTTGTTTTAATACAGTTTCGATACCTTAGCAGTCATTAATTCGCTGAAAATTTGTAGAGAAGATCTTGTAATTCTATCATATATACTGTATGGTGGAGATTTAAAAAAATGACTGAAAAGAGAGCCAAAAAAAGAACCTCGCATGTCAATATTAAAGTGAATCTTCGCTATGGATTTGAAATATATATATATATATATATATATATATATATATATACATGTGTGTATATATATACCTCGCATGTCAATTTTAAAGCGAATCTTCGCTATATATATATAGTGAGGATGTAGTAAATAAAAAAAAAGGTAAAATATAAGTAGTGACATAATATCATTTGTAGTTTCAAGATATATACCTAAGCTGAGTATACTTCCAACTTGGAAAGTATTGTATTAATTATGGTTATAAATGTGAATATATACCTTTCCTATGTTTAATGCAGGGTCTATGTAGATTATATAGATATTGACGAATTGATGTGTGTAGCAAGCCAATGCACTGAAGTTATATCCCTGCAAGCTCTCTCTCACATTTCTATTTTGCTTCTGCGATATGGTGGAAGGAGCAGTGATGGCAATTGCTGTTGAAAGGGGTTCATAAGCTTGGTCTATACAGTTGAACTACAAGTTGATTGCAGTTGTGTATGGGGTGACGAGAGATTTTTATGGTCTTTTACTCTATGCTACAATTTTGATAAGTTCTTATTCGTGTATGACCTTATTTGCAGGCTGCTCTATTATGGGACTTATACTATGTCATGCGACTAGTTGCCAACTCATACATACTTATATGATGTATGAGCCTCACTTGTATGTATGTATCTCCACATACTCTTGATAGTATACTTGGCTTTCTACAAGTGACACACACACACACACATATTCTTTCATCCAGTTATATGTATAGATATGTATATATGTATGTAATATACGCACACATTGCATTTCCACTAAGGGGTCCTTTTTTGTTGTGTCCAATTTTGGGGGATAACATACTATCCGTGGGTTTGGATTTTTGTAAAGGAAAGTCGAGGGTCCTCTCTAACTCAACTAAATCAAGAATTCCCAAAAACGCTCATCAACCCTTCAAAATTTTATTTATGCCAACCTTTTGAATAACCTCAACAAAGACTAACCAATAGCACAACATATGGATCATTCTCAAACCACAAAACTAGCTAAATAAAATAAAATAAAATAAAATAAAATAAAGGATCAAAAGTATGAAATGAGAATGTGGTTTTAACTCTATAAAATTATAAATAATACTGCTACGAGAAATGTTCGAACATTGAAATGTGAAGTAATGAGGTTAGGATATGACGAAATAATAGAAGAGCAAGAGGGTATAAATGTCAATTTTGCAGGTTACAACTGCTTTAAAGTTATAACAACCGCATTTTCGATTAGATTGCATTTATTGTGCAGTCTGGTGCGGTTTTGCTACAAAATGCATTGCATATATTGCCAGCTTGCAATTTTTTTTAAACAACATTGAAATACTAAATTAGCAAACATAATCAACCTACAATATTTAACTATCTCAAGTTAAGTTACAGACCATTGAAAAATATATGAAAAGTAAGAATGACAATCCCAAAAGTCGATCATCAAACAACTAAACATTTAACAGTAACAAATAAGTACTTATTTGTTTCATGGGATATGGGTAAGCATTGTTTCATGAGATAGAGTACGTTTATTTCATGAGATTGTGATAGCTGGGCTTAATTTCTATAAGAGTGTTGGACTTTTTTAACTTAACTTAACTCATGTCTGTTGGCATTTGTTCTAGTTGGAGTTAAAAGCCATGGCCAATACCATCAACACGAAAGCCATTTTCCTAGAAAAAACTAAAAAATCATATGAATATTTTGTAGATACTTCTATTGAATTTGACCTTCCATAGCTTCCCTCACATGTTGATTAAGGTTGAAACTGAAATGCATATCCAAGAACATTTTCCCAACTAAGGAAGAGAAATACACAAGAGGTCTGTAAAAAGAATTTACAGATCTCTTCTAATTAAGACCTAATCATGATTCTCCATATCTCAAAGTGCAGTGGTGGCAATACTCCCGAAGAAGAAATAAAAAGAAACACAGAGATAGGAGGAAATAAATTGACTGAAGTAAAATAGAAAAAGAAAGGAGAGAGAGAGAGAGAGAGAGAGAGAGAGAGAGAGAGAGTTAGGCTTGTGCCTTTCCCAGAATTGAAAGAAATCGAACCAGATAACAAATTGAAGAATAACTGTAGAAGTGATGGAAGAGAATTACGCAGAAGACTAGAGAAGGATTTTCGTTTATACAATTCGATAGTTTTTGGGGGACGTTTTGGAAGAAGGAGTTAGCGCGTTTTTGGGACTCTACAAGATCCCTCGTTTGGTTCACGAAATAGAAATGAACGTAAATGAATTCTTGGCTCTTTCTATTGCCATGAGAAATTACAATTCCCATCAACTTTCCTTTCCTGTGTTTGGAAACGCCAAAGAATGTAAAAAAGAAATCCTACCAATTTTCCTATAATACCCTCGTATTTGTGCCAAAAACTAATAATTACAGGGTTAGTTTGGTCTAAAGTTGTATTAATAATTATAGGAATTTAGATGGGAAAGTGATTCTATAGGGTGTGTGGAGGGAACCAGTTTCCCACCAATTTTCCAATGCTTTAGGGACCATTTTCCTTTCCATCTTTTTTCCTTTTGCACCCAAACAATGGAAAGTAATCACTTCACAAGGCAATGATTACAAGAAACAAACACGGGATTGTTTCTACAATATAAAACAAGTTTGTGTTATGCAGTCCCGTGTAACAAATAAGTACTTATTTGTTTCATGGGATATGGGTAAACATTGTTTCATGAGATATGGTACGTTTGTTTCATGGGATTGTGATAGCTGGGCTTAATTTCTATAAGAGCGTTGGGCTCTTTTAACTTGAGTTAACTCATGTCTGTTGGCATTTGTTCTAGTTGGAGTTAAAAGCCATGACCAATACCATCAACATGAAAGCCATTTTCCTGGAAAGAACTAAAATATTTTGTAGATACTTCTATTGAATTTGACCTTCTATAGCTTCCCTCACATGTTGATTAAGGTTGAAATTGAAAATGCATATCCAAGAACATTTTCCCAGCTAAGGAAGAAAAATGCACAAGAGGTCCGTAAATAGAATTTCCAGATCTCTTCTAATTAAGACCTAATCATGATTCTCCATATCTCAAAGTGCAGTGGTGACAATACTCTGGAAGAAGAAATAAAAAGAAACACAGAGATATGAGGAAACAAATTGACTGAAGTAAAATAGAAGAAGAAAGGAGGAGAGAGAGAGAGAGAGAGAGAGAGAGAGAGAGAGAGAGAGAGAGATGAAGAACTGTAGAAGTGATGGAAACGAATTATGCATAAGACTAGAGAAGGATTTTGGTTTATACTATTCGATAGTTTTTGGGGGCCGTTTTGGAAGAAGGTGTTGACGCGTTTTTGGGACTCTACAAGCTTATCTTCTACAGTATAAAGTAAAGTTGTCCTTATGTAGTCTTGTGTGACAGACCATTCAAATGAAGAAGAACATTGTTGCAAACTTCAAAAGGCTTCATACTTCTAATTCTTTGTCAGTAGCAGCCCTTCCATGTAACACCTCAAACTACACCTCTTCAGTTTAGATTCATTATAGTGTTGCGAGTCTCTAAAATATGAATCGAGTGCTCGATCTATATTAAAGGAACCACAAGGCAATTTTCCTTAGAAACCTTTAAACAAACACAATGGAAGCATAAAAGTATTTTTGAGGTGTAAAATCTTTATTTTGTAAAATTCTTTTATTCGTCTAAAACGTGACACAAGAAATAGCTAAGAAAAAATGCTAAGAGAAGACAACTTTAAGAAATACAATTTTTAATAAGTTTGCTTCAAGACTAACTCATAATAAATTTAAAACATAAAGCTAGAGCATAAAAATTGTTGAATAAACATGTAAAAATAATTTAGCAAACATTTGCATATCAATGTTTAAAAAATCGATAAATAAATTGTTTCATGGGCTGCCTAGTATGAAAACATGCTTAAACCAAATTTATAAAGAACTACATATTTAATGAAGGTTAATTCCGTAACTTCTGATGTGTGCTTTGACCTAATTAGACTAGATAAGTAGAATTTTTAGTTGATAGGGAATCTCAGATTATTCGGGATACTTGATGTAATGCCTATATAAAAGCATTCTTATCAATGAATAAAATATCGATTTACATCTATCATGTTTCTCGTAGAACATGTTATTAGCACATGGCTCTAGCCTTCGTCTAATAGCCTGAAGAAAAAAAAATTCAGAAACCCTAGGTTTTGCTCTTAAAAAAAAAAAAAAAAACCAAAACCCTAAATTCTCTTTTCTGGCGATAACAGTTTGTCGGAAAAGAACCCCCCCCCCCCCCAAGATATTCTTTTGCCGAAAACTTTGTTGTCGGAAAAAGGACCAAACCCATCCTGCCGACGACATTTTTGTTGGTAGAAGACGAAGATTTTCTACTCAGGGAACCCAAAAACTTTCTCCGGGCACCCATCTCCTCCTCCGCTCTCACCTCGGACCTAAAGCCAGGGCCGCTGCGGCCTTGAGCCGATCCTCCATTCAGTGACGACGCCTGCCCAGTCTAGCGCCGCCAGAAGCTCTAAGCCACTAATCCCGTGTCGCCCCAGCGACGACACATCCTCTGCTTCCTCCGACGAAGCCCCTGCCTAGCGCTGCCCTCTAATACGACAACGACTAGGCGTTGCAGCATCAGATTTGCTGGACCCGGTTTCGTCGACCCGACCCGGTTTCAACCCGGATCTTTTGATCCGACCCAGGCAAAACAGTAATTATTTTTACCCAGATAAAAAGTTTTTACCCTTCAGGTTAAAACAGTTACTGCAGTAATTATTTTATTAGTTTTACTGCTCTATATATCGTGAATATGACTAATCATATGCTTTTCTTTTCCATGAAATTTATTGCACGATGCATCGCGATGGAATTGCGAGAATTATTTCGTTGCACGTACATGGAAGAACATTTCAAATTTGCACAATGATTAGAACCGAGTTCTCAAGCGCAATTTATATTACAACACAGTTCATTTAATGAACAAGCAAGTAATATTTTATTAAAGTTCCTATTTTCTACAATTTAAATGGTTGAGACTTTTATTTTTTCCGGGACTTTCAAACTCCCTGCTACATCATCCCGATTCTTTTGCTTCTCGGGACGATACAAAGGGGCCCCACCCACTCCCGCGTATCACAAAGGGGTAATTGTGATGTTACCGTCCAAAGTTGTGCTTGTGGTTGTGATGTCACTGTCAACCACAACTTTTCGTGACTATTTTATCACGATTCTGACATAATGTTGTCGATAATTGTGACGGTCCTGGGGGAGTCACATTATATTAAAAAAGGGACAAACTCATGATGTGCGATGAAAATTGTCACTGTAACATCCATATGTGACGAAAATTGTCACAGTAAATATTGAAATTGAGTTATTATAATCTTGTCTCGACCTGAATTCGGTACCTTCCCTCTTGTTGTTTTGAGAAAAAAGAAAAACTGACAGTAAAATGCACCATGAAAATAGCGCCATTGAATGAAAAAGAGAGAGAATAATGTCATTGATATGGTTCTACATTGGTTCTATAATTGCAAATAATACAATCATATGGTCAATATATATAAGAGATACTTGGAAGAAGATGAGACTATATCCTCATGATTACAGATTTTGAAAGCAAAAATAATTTGAGATAAATATAAAGCTTATGACTTCGATTTCATAGTGGAAGTGACTACAAATCCGTTTATTTTGTGACGATATATACCTCACAGGTGTGACTAATGATACTTAGTCGTTACACTTTTTATGTTCAAGACCTTGATGTGACCGTTGATATTTAATCTTAATTCTCTCATATTGTTCAAGTAAATGAATGAACGAGAATTTTCTAATGCATACATGGTTCGATTCCCACAATAGCTATATGTGAATGCAATGTCTCGCATTACACATTTACATGGCATGTTGATATGAGTTCACCAATCTAATTGGTGATGCTAACTCAAAAATCACATAGATAAACGAGTCTATGATCATCAAGAAACAAAAAGACATGTTTGCGCACATGCATGCGCATTGCCCAGCCTCAGTTTCGGTACTTTGTGCAAGCCAAAGATTGCCTCGCTTAACCTCGGTTTCCGCCGTGGCTTGGCTTGAGCGGCTCTTGGCCAACAACTCCGCCACAACAACATAATGTAGCCGCCTTAGTCTCCGGATATGTTTTCGCTTCGGCCTCGGCATGCCTCTGGCCCTTTACACGGCCTTGGCCTTGTTAAGTCCTTGCTTCATGCCTCGGCAAGCCTTAGCTAGCCATCGGCAACCTGCATGACTTTGACTCCAGCATACAAGCCTCGGCCCCATAGGTCGTCGTCTTTGTTTCGACACGCATTGGCTTCGGCCTTCGCACTTGCTCGGCCTAGGTGTAGTAACCTCGATTTTAAATTCAATTTCATGTAAATTCCTTAAAAATTAATAGAAGGGTGATTTATGGAATTTCGTATTTCATACCATTTTAATTAGTTGTTGCTCGAGGTCGGAAGTGATTCCGAGAGTTAAAATCTGAAAAACGTTTAAGTTTCAATGAGTCAAAAGTTGACTTTTTGATCCGTCGTGAATTTCGAAAAGTTTTCTTCAACATCGTATGAAGAAGTTATGACCTGTTAAAGATATTTCTAAAATAAAAAATTACTATAAATAGTAAAAATATCTCAGTAAAAGTCAAAACTTTCCAGAATAGTCAAAATTCCAGAAAAATATCTGATTTACTGTTCACTTTTCTCTCTCTTCGATGCCGACCTTCTCCTCCGCCGTCCGGCCACTGCAGCTCGCGGGACACCCAGAAATTGGCTCGTCTCGACCTCCTCTTCCTTTCTAGCCAAGCTTCACACCGGGGGAGCGCTTTTGCACGGCGCTGTGGAGCTTGCAAGTTACTGCCACCGTAGGCGGCGGAGCTGTAGCCACGCCAGGAGGAATCAGATCTCGAGGCGCCACTTTTCTTGTTCGTCTCTTTCCTTTGAGCACTTATGTGCCGGTCTCGAGATCCAAACTGAAGAGAGAAGCGACTGAGCTCGGGGCGTGTCCGATCCACGTGGCGGCGGTGTGTCCGGATCTCTCCCAGCCGTATTCGGCCACTTTTCAGCCGTATTCTCGCGTATCCTAGGTAGATTCTGAATCCTTGAACCTTGATCTACATGTTGGTGGTCTTGATTACAGGTTTGATTGTGGTTTGGTGGCGACACGTGGGGCCCACGCGCAACCACATTGGGTTGCGTGTGGTGGCGCGTCTGAGGGTTTTTGGGGCAGTAGGGTAATCTGTTGTATCGTGCTCGTCGATGCGAGCGAGATGATATATTATATGCGCGATTCGGTCACCGTATGACCGAGTTATGTATTTTTTCAATCCGTTAATTATGCAATTATTAATGTACTTGTATATCCATAGAATTTGGGCATGATGTTCTATCCTAGGGTCGACTAGGCTGTCTAAGAGCTTTAGAGGTTCCGAAGGAGGTTTGTTGCATGTTGGCAAGCCTCGGGGTTAAGGGTTATGCGATCGGAGCGATTTATAATTTAATTTATTAAATTGGGTGCTAAGTCTCGATAATGTCACTTAGGTGTTGACCGTACGTGAGTATCTCGCCCTAGTGAGATTGAAGACGTAGCGGAAGTATTAAATGTGAGTAAACCTCATAGTGTTGGTAAATACTACGAGTTATTTAACAGTAATTGGATTGTTATATGCAAAATGAATTTATGAAAATGATATTTGTTTTAAATTGAATGAATTTGATCGACTACGATTCATTGGTAAGTAAAATGATTTTAATATAAAAATGAATATTAGTGAACTATTCATGAGTGAATGTCTACGTATATATATATTTACGTGAAATATATATATATATTGTGAGTGTGCATTTGGGTGAATTTATCTTGTTATGAAATTGTCATAATTGAGTTGTGTGACGTGTGAATGGGTTGGTTTTGGAAACCAACAGCCAATGTAAGATCCTCCTAGGGCCGGGCCAAATTTTTTGTGAACCTGACCCAAAGCCCGAAATATCAGGCTAAGGCCGATTCGGGCTTTCAGAACCTCGGGGACCGACCAAAGCCCGTTCGGGCCGATTCGGGCTTTTTTTGGGCCCAAAAACGGAGGCGAGGCTGGGCGGCGAAGGGTTGCCGAGGTGAGGCAGATGCGAGGTAGGGGCGAGGCAGGGCAGAGGCAGAGGCGAGGCGAGGTGATGTTGGGATGGAAGAGGCGAGGCTAGGCCGAGGCTGGGCTGAGGGTGAGGCAACTCAGGCGAGACTGAAGGGTGAGGCTAATCGCGATGGGTGATGTCGAAGACGAAGTTGAGGGCTGAGGAGCCTAGGCTAATCGCGATGGCCGATGGGTGATGTTGAATTGTCGATGGTGGAAGACGAAGGCGCAGAGTTGTTGGCTTGCCTCAGACAAAGGGACGGAAGGGTGATGTCGAAGAGGAAGAGAGAAAAAATATCGGAGACTGAGAGGGCGAAGACTGCCTGTGACTCAGTCTAGGGTTTTTTTTTTTTTTAATTATAGACCAATCACAACATGACACATGGCAACTACATATATAGGTCGGGCCGGTTCGGGCTTTCGGTCCAAACAAAAACAGGGCTTGAGCCTGTTCTGGCCTACACACATTCGGTTCGGGATTTTTCGGGTTCGGGCTTTCAGAAATCAAAGCACGGCCTGTTTTGGGTTTTTTTGGGCCGGGCTTTCGGTCCTTCGGGCCAAAACGTCCAGCCCTAGATCCTTCTGTGTGGTGAAAGAGATGTTACATGTGTGGTGGTTAGGATCCCTCCTGTGTGGAGAAGGGGATCGTTGACAATTATATAGGGAACCAAGCCTTTGGCGAGGTGATTGGTTACGATCAGTTAGAGCTCTAGTATATCTGCCTTTGTGTGATTTGGAGGGGAATAACAATGGTCATTATGCCCTGAGTTTTGCTCTTTGGTTGTTTGTGTGTTATGAATTTATATTTTCGAGTTCTGATTGTTTCGGAAATGAGGTTTCCATTTGTTGTTAAATCATATTATCCTGAACTTGTTTGTTTTATTCACACGAGCTTTGAAAGCATACTGAGTTCGTTGCTTACAACCCGGTGCACCATTTGATGGTGTAGGGGTTAAACCTGCAGGTGAGGATCAGCAGCCAGGAGGCGGCATCTGAGTTTCCCGGCCAGTAGGTGTGATCCATAGTCTAGCGTGTATCATTTTTGGGTTAGAAAGTGTTAGCGTGAGACTCTATTTTACATCTATGTTTTGAATGATATAATATTTTGGGTGTTTTGAGCCACGTACTTGAACTCTGATGTTATACTTAGTTATTTGTATGATAACTTTTTTAAGTATTTGAGTCTAATTGTGATTATTCACATTATCAAATTTAGATTTTTATTATCCGAAATTCGGGGTGTGACACTCGGCTTCGGCCTTGGCATGAATTGTGCTCGCCTATACATGTCCCCGACCTGTATCTTGACTAAGTTCGGCTTAGCTTCCACTCTAGCTCGGCCTCGGCCTCGACATTTCCTTGGCTTTGGCCCCGGATATCTAGCTCATAGCCTCGGTTCTTGATACTTGGTTTTTAGACATTTATGTCTATAACATCGATGCTGGATTATTTCGTTGTTTTCTGGCTCTAGTTTTGAGTGCTAACTGATGTATTTGATACGCCTTTAAGCATGTCTATATTTTATCTCATGATGTTACACGCCATGTAACGCACTCTATAGGAATTGAGTATATATTTTGGTTCATATGACTTAACATAAAACTTTATCTCTACACTCTTATACATGAATGTATCATAGAGACATTGAGTTCATAGCTAATCTTCATGGATTTTGTAAATCTATTATGATTATGATGACTAGATCATCACATATAATCATAGAGCATTCCCATGCTCAAAGTTTCTATGTCTTATGACATTTTGAGAAAGTCACATATGCTATCTATGCATAAATAAACAATCGAACCTTGCTCACTACTTCAAGATATGCCAACATTTATCACCTTGCAATTCATTGTGAAAATTTAAAAATTTTCTTATGTATCACTTCTAATGAATGCGTAGAACTTATGAGTTAATATTGTGAATGTATTTCACGTATATTATGATTCGGATAATTTGAATCGACGACTCACATAGACTCTTATATACATCGTCCGGAATTTTGGACATGTTTTGATGATCCCTATATGGAAGAAAAGTTTCATGGACATCGTTTTTTTTTTAGCAAAGAAGCTATTGAGATCAAAGATGACCAAAATAATATTTGGTAGCATCATGAGCAATGCTTGTGGCATAAAGATGACATTAACATCACCCAAGTCTTCCTCCAAGTCAATGTAGGCACTATTTATGCATTTAAAAGTGCATATGATCCCTCCCTTAAGATCATTCATTAGCTATGCTCATTATATGGAAGCTTAATCTTTAGTAAAGTTTTGGAGTAACGCCCTCTTACACTAAATATAATGATACCTAGGATGATGAAATAACGCCCTCCTATTTTCCAGCTAGCGGACTCGTCATTGGACTGACCGGTTCATCTACTTTTATGCCGGTTCTTGAGGTGAGACTTGTAGCCACCGATTCCTAACATCCAAGGCTATGTACTTAAAATATGAGGGTCATTGTACACCTGGAAGGTGGTGAACCACTCCACACAAATGTTCACTGATCTCCAAAGACCTTTCCGACCGGTTGGGTATGTTTCTGGCCGGTTCTGGTAATGAGGCCAGCAGCGTTAGAATCCTAACACAGGTGTCTACATACTGTTAAAATTTGGTAGCAATTGGTGTCTCAAAACTTAGTGAAATGTGTCAGGAAGCACATATGCATGTTACATTTTATAGCGAAATGCATCTTGGTAACGTTTAAGTGTTAACAATCAATATCCCTTATCATCCACATACTTTATGTGCCATATTGCACCACCATAAACGCTTAATGATGAGTTATTTTTATTTGAATAAGATATAAGCTTCTACTTATAGTCTGCTATATAGAAATATTAACGGGCGATCTCGTTTATATGACACTTTTTGATGAGCCAGTCTTCCCGTCGTTAGGGGGTGATAAGAACAAGTATGTTCAAGTAGAACGACTTGACATTGCCGTGGTTTGTCTCTAATGTGCCTTATTATGTTCCCCAAGGTCCTATAAATCAAAGTGACAAGATTTGATATACATGCTGGAAAGAGCAAACTATTGGTCTCTCAAGAAAATTATTGGAATAATACTCTTGTTTCAAACATGCCTGTAAGGAGTGATGTCTGGATAAATGGATATGTTGTCACCCATAAATAGTGATATGATGACTCCACAAAAGTGGTAGACGGTGTCACTAGCCCGTGACTCTCACAGAAGTGTAGAGAGGATACTTGATTCGATATACTAGCCGAATGCGAGTTTGACATAACTTGATCCATTCGATCAATAACACTCATTCGTCTCATGGATTATCTGGATTATGGTCATTATTGGGGGAAGCTTCAATGAAAAGCCAATCCATATAGAGATATCTACAAATGCAACTTACACTAGTGTACATGAGGACGTGGTTTATGAGTTTGATATCAAACACACACACTTTGTTGAAGTAAATACCAACGTTGTGAATTGGCCTACATGGAATTATATGCGATACAGTTTAAACAAAAAGATAAGTCCTTGGTTAGGTGATGCCGACACCACAAGTGTAAACTCTATCGATAATCTTTAATGGAAAACGTAGTGAGAAAAAGAGCCTAGACTCACCTTATGGTGCAAGGTCTCTCACAAATGCCCTGGAATCGACTACGATCACATATGCTCTCGTAATGGAGTCATATTGCACTCCATTACTTTGTCAATTAGGTAGTTTCGAAAAACTGAACATGCAGCTTAAATCATCTCTATTTGGACTAAGTAAAGAGATGTACATAAACATCCTGAACGGATTAGTTTTCACCCAAATCAAGTGACCAAAAGCCACGAAGTGCCTATGCTATCATATTAGGACGTTTCCTATATGGGCTCAAAGTTTTTGGTTGGATAAGGTACACACGGTTGAGTGACTACTACATTGGGAATGAGATGTAAAAAATGATGCTTATTTGCGTGTTAACTACAGATGAATTGTGATTGAAGTATCAATAATCCGACGTTAAGAATGAAAGAATCTTGGGAATACATGGTCTCGGGAGTGAGAATCGTTAGTGATGAACTTATTCATCTATCGGCTTATGGTAATCTAAAGAATATTAAACCAAAGCCTATATGTATCCCATGATCAGTCGATGTCTTGAGAAGACTCGTTTCGTTTATGTAAAGAAAAGTCTTGGGAGATAAAGCTCTCCATCTAAGTATGATGTGCGCAATCATGTACTTGTCATAATATGCTCGACTCGACATCTCATTTGCTATAAAATTATAAAGCTAAGGTAATGGCTAGATGCGCCCAAGCAATACCATGGTATATGACAGTACTTTCTTTCAAGTGTGAAAGGTTTAGGCTCATTCGATCCCTTCATGAAAGACACATCAAAAGACAATTCCATAATCTGTCTGATTTCGTAGGTTGACTACCACGAGACCTACAGGACAGCCACTCGTTGGAAAATGAAAAATTGGCACCGTTGGAAAGCTCTATGTATCAATTTTCCAGGGACATCAACCATTTGATCATATCTATCATATTGAGTGAGTTATGGCTGTTTTGGAAAAGTAGGGCGAATCTGTCCAGTAATTTGCATATCAGTCACCTTTGATAGAGCTTTGTGATCCGCTCATGACGAACCACGTTGTATCACTGGAAATATATGGGTGTTTAGTTTCGATAACTCTTTACAATTTATTCATACCTATTGTATCGAACGAGGTATAATTGTTTAAGTACAAGAAGGTTATACTGCGCGTGAATCGAATTTTCACTATACCTTTCTTTTTCTTCATGATCATTGTGATTATTTTTCCTTGCTCATTCAATTTGATGTTAACAATCCAGAAATTCTAACCCTCAGATTCAGTCTCAACAAAATCAAATCTAAATGAAAATCAAATCTCAAATTTTACCTTGAATCCTCTCTTTTCTCTTCTTACCCAATTATGTACCCAGCAAATTAGACTAAATTAAGACCATAAATTAATTTAATTTCAACCGAAATCTTCACGAAATATCTCCGAAAGATAGAATCTTTTGGCTGTGAATGGGAATTGAAACCAGCTGAAAATAGAGAGAGGTGAGGATTGGAATATAACATATCGATCTCAATTTGCGATGTCATTATTTTGAGAGAGAAAGAATCCAATTCTATTGATACCCAATTGATATCATACATATTTGGGTTTGCATATCCTCTATTTGAATTATGAGAGTGAAGAACATACAATAGAGAAGTAGACGAAAGAAAGCGATTGTGAAATCAAAGAAAAAGAAACGAAAAAAAGAAAAACATCAACCCGTTAGATGAGTTAAATAATCACGTGTCAGCATCTGGTAGAAAGGTCAGACATGTCAGGTGAGTTTAGAAATTACGAGAGGATCCTCGTCCGTCTCTTGGACCCACTATCCAACATTAACTCACTATAAATATAACAGGGAAGTAGTGCTACTCCTCAAGGGATGTAAGACACTCTTCCGTCATAAAGTCCCCTCCAAAGGTTTAGGGGATCTAAACCAAGGAAGTTGCTACACTCCTCTCACTCTCAAACCACCAACAAAATCTCATAAAAGTAGGACTGGGAGCGGGCCGGGCTGAGTCTAAAATTTGCAAAGCCCAACCTAAAACCCGACACCGTCGGTCTAAGCCGAGCCGAGCATTTTCGGAAATGAGGACCGGCTCGAGCTCGACCAAGTCTGGCCGAGCCGGACTTTTGGGCCGAAAAATACCTACTATACATTTACACCATTATTATAAATCCCTAACAGTTCGGTTTTTGATCAAAGATATTTCCATTGAAATGATAATTACCTGATAATTGGAATTTGGAAGCAGTTCGGTTTCTGTTCAGTATTTCGGTTCTACTTCCGCTCCAGATGAAGCGCTCGGGAGAAGGGAGGCGATTAGGGAGGAGAGACACCCGGAGATGATCAGAGAAGTGGAGGAGACTCGGGGGAGGAGGAGCTCGGGAGTGAAGATGAGGAGCAGACTCAGGAGAAGAGGAGCCAGAGCTGCAGAGGTGAGGAGGAGACTCAGGAGAGGAGAAGCCGGAGCTGTAGAGGCGAGGAGGAGCTCGGGAGTGAAGGCGCCAAGACGGTGGTCTTGAGGGGGCGCATATGTGGAATAGGGTAGATAGGCAGAAAAAGATAGGGTAAGTAGGTAACATGGGCATGGGCATGGGCCTGGCTTGGGCTGAACCTAGTTTTGGGCCGGTCCGAGCTTTCGGTAAAAAAAAAAAAAAAACAGGGTTGAGTTCGGACTGAATTTCTAATTTTTAGGCCGGTCCTTGAAAAAAATGGGCTCGGCTCATTTCGAGCATTTTTCAGGTTTTCGAGCCGGGTTTTCGGTCCTTCAGGCCCAAACACAGTCCTACATAAAGCTGTTAATATTTTTATGAGAACCAAATTATACAATTTTAAATATGCTGTAATATTTAATAAAATGGAAAACCACTAATCAAGGCAGTTCTTGTTCCCCTACTTGAAATTCAAGGTTTTTTCCTCGCGAACTTCAAGAATCATTGAACCTTTGTTACTCCTGTAACTGGAGTCTTCCTAACGTTTGACATTAGAGTCGTGAAATTTGCATAAGTTATACCAGGAAACTCAACTTTTGGGTCATTGATTCTCAGTATTTAGTTAATGCATGTATGCTCCAAGGTATGTAAATGTCTGCATCGTTGAGAGGAAGAAATATAGACGACCGACCAAAGGTGGCTGGAAGGAGGATATAGATCATGGTAGGGTCGTTGTTCTTTTGTTGGGTCAGAGAGTTTGTGCCTCTGTCGAGAGCGTTTTGGAGAGAGAGATGACATAAGTTTTGAGTTTTTTTGTTCGAGAGATAGTTGTGTCTAGGTTGAATATAGGTAAACATTGAATGCATATAAATTTTGGGTGTAGTGCCTTATGAACAATTTTTTTGACTCAACTTGTGGGGAAAATTTAAGGAGTTTTATCCTTATGGTCGGCCAAATCAAGAAATTAAAGACGCATGTCGTGATTTAGGGCGAAATAACATATTCCCTAAACAAGACTGCGTGCAATAATCAGTTTACTTCGTAATCAAGTAATCCTACGATGTTTACAACTCTCTCTACACAATACAAAACTCACTTCAGATACGTCATGAATTGATAACAATCAAAACTCCTAGAGTAATTTGGACGCACAAACCAGGCTGTATATTGAGATCAATCCATGACTTTTCTCTCAATGATTTCAAAGTTAACCTAGTTTCTCTTGGACTAGAAGCCCAAAAAATTAAAAAAACAAAACGAAAAATTGAAAGAGTGCAAGTAACAGTTTGGGTATTGAAGCAATGTTCAGGTGGGACGTAGTGGCACGATAGTAACCATGTGTCTTTCCTCCTCTGAAAACCTTTGTGGTTCCATGATAAATGTAAAGACAGAATCCAAAAGCCCAAAACAAACCATTATCCCCAAATTTCTCAAATCATAGGGTTTCATCTTCTTCTTCTTCCTCTTGTCTGATACAGTCACCCAATTGATCATCACCTTAAACCTCTTGGGGAGATGGGGAAGAAGAGAAAATCGGTGGCCACCAGCCTTGATGAGGTGGATCGAAGCATGTACACCTCCTTCTGCAGCGCCGCCAATTCCCTCTCTCAGCTTTACACTCAAGCCATGAACCATCAGAAGCTTTCCTTCCAAGCCGGCGAACGTCATGCTCTCGTAAGCCTCACCTTTATCCTCATTCAATTTTCATTCGTTCGAATCAGCCTTATTTTTTATTTTTTATTTTTGGGTTTGGATTGTGTTGAAAGTTTTGGGTTTTGGATTGGGTGAATGGTGGTTTGAGATTATACCCAAGTTTTTCAGAGATTTGTATATTGTAGTGGTTTATCAAAGTTTGCATTTTTATTGATATTGAGTAATAATTAGGATAACCAACCCATCAGAAGTGATGAGAGGATTAGTGTGGAGTGTTGTGAAAAGGTAAGAATAGTGTAGAATAAAGTAGAACTAAACAATGTCAACCTGAATTTCGGCCTTGTTTATTGGTGTTCAGAGTGAATTGCATGTGAGTGGGGTTCTCACGTATTTGGTTTGGTTATGGGGAAACCAGTTTAGGCCATTTTGTACCAAAAAGATGTATACTTTAGGCCATTTTATGCTTTTGCTGAACCTCGGTGTACTTGTGCCATACTGGCGCAAGAGATACTTAGGTGCCTTCCTCCTTTGTTTTTATAGCTATCTTGATAGTAGATGGTTTGTTGACAGTTTTTGTTCAGTGTTTATTGGTGTGTGACTCTTTGTTTCTTACTAGAAAAATGTGAGGAGTATGTTGTATGTTGCTTGCATTAGTTCACTGACGGATTAGTGGTTTGTACATTCCATTGTAGCCTTTAGGAAACCAACCCATTGGTTCTACAAGCTTATACATCTGCTAGAATAAATTTGTTCACACATAATGCTCTGCTGATGTGTAAAGATGCTTTGAAATCGTACTACATACCTACATTTTACTGATGGAACTTTGACAATTACTTTTAATTTATATAATTATTTGTTTCTTATTTTTCAGGATAAAATTTATCAGTGGATCTGTAGACAACAAGAAGGGGGATCTAGAGTTGCCACAGGCGATATACTTAACTACCTCCAGGTTTGTTGCTAAAAACTTGTCTTTAACAATATTGTGTTGTGCCGAATCTGCCTTGTTAGAGACAGTATGCATCTGTGGATCAATTGGCATTCGGGGGGTGGGGGTGGAGTGGAGGACACCAAAATCTTGATGTAATTTATGGGATCCGTCCTTTGCATTGAACTTACTAATTATTGCCGCGTATTCACATTGTCATGTGAAATCTTGCAACTTTGAGAGTTCTCTTGATTACAACTTATATTCTTGGATTGGTGTACAATTTGTACTAGAATAATTAAGAGGCTATTGTATTCATTGCCTTCTAGGCTTAGGGTATTGATGTGGCTGGATTTGGGACCTTTTGTATAAACAAAATTTGAGTCATTGCTCAGTAATAAGGTTATGTTATTGGACTTGAGCAAATATAGTACTACTAAGTACCAACTTGCGGTTTTCCAAAAAAAAAAAGAAGGTACCATTGCAGTTAAGCTGTACTTTTAGGAATGTTTTCTTTATTGTATCTTCCTAAGATTTCCAGAATATTTTTTTATATTTCATTTTTTTTCTTTCCAAATATTGGCCACTGTTCAAGTCTTTGGACTCCTCAGTTTGCTGAAATTTTGAACCATCACGTGATTACCTTTCAATAACTAGCAACTAAAAAGCCCTGCTAATGTTTTATCATCTTCACTTATGTGGCAATGTTTTGTTTACTCAGCTTTTTTCCTCTGATGAATAAGATGTATCATATGTTTGGTTTCCTCTTTTTTTTTTTTTTAACTATCAGGATTCATGATTATGCTTTGTGTGGTTTTGTTTGGTGGTCATCAATTGATTAATTTTTTGCAAGTAAGCAATCAGTGAACTGGGGTTTGGTTATGTGGATATTTGGATCTGTTCATAGATATTGTTGAGTGGGGTGTGAAATAATTTCAGTGGCTAAAAGAAACATTAAAACATGCACCTTTATGAAACAAAGTGTTTCACTTGCATTTTGTGACTTGATTTTAGTAACTGGATCTCTCAATTTGATTTATTTTCTTTCCTGTGAGTGCCTAGAACTAATTAAATGACCTTGCATACCATTTTTTAAGTGTGTGTTACTGTATCTGTATAGACGTGTGCTGAAAAACTTGGTAGATCTCTCTCTCTCTCTCTCTACTCACACACACACACCCACCCACCTGCAAATGCAGTCAAGAGGAGTTGCAACTCCCACATTGTGCTCTGCTTTGGTTTTTCTTTTCTTTTCTTTCTGTATTATAATTTACCCTCTTAGCCTTTGTACATAAGGTTACATGTAATTAAAAATCTTTTAAGGAAGGGTACAATTGGTGTTTCAAAAAAATGTAACTATGTTAAGGGAAATTATTATAAGATAAACACACAGTTTCAAATAGCAGGATGTAACAAGAAAAAATCAAACTGGGCATGTATTACTTTTCAAGGTGATTACCATACCTGTCCGTATGGAACTGGGTGGGGATTACTAGTATTCCCTTGTTGCTTTCCAGTCACAGTTTATTTGCGACAAAACCCAACACATTAGTAATGGTCTTGGTCTTTTTTTTTTTTGGTCGATAGTAATGGTCTTGGTCTGGTGGGGAAATTGTTATCTTTGTAGGAACTACCTTTTGTTGCATATATGTTTCTGGAGATTGTTGCTCTAGGGGAATATGTTCCTACTAGGGAAACTGTGCAATTCAAAGGAGTTCGTACTAGAGATGCAAACACACCCGCCAATAAGTCAAGCCTTTTTTACTCGATAAATCCAGGGACACTGGAGATATGCAGCACTACAAAATTCTCCTGAAGCAACCTTTTCCAGACAGCCAAGGAGAATGGTGAAATAAAAGCAAATCATTATTCATATATAATAATATATAAGTTCTGCTTAGTTCTTAAAATACATGATTATCACTCAAGATTGCCGATTCTTATTTAACTTTAATATCATCACTTATCAGTCCATTTTTCAAAATGGCCATAACTTTGTATGGTAGACTTGGTTTTTATTCTTTTTATATTATTTTTGTTTGTTACATTGGAAGAGATCGACAAACCCCTCATTTACTCTACTTTCCTCCGTCACCACTTGGGCTTACCCCTGGGGCATCATCCTCTGATACTTTAAAATTGTAGCAAGAGCTCTTTTAGAATAATTTTAAATTTTTTTTACTCTATATATAATTCGTACATCTATTCCTCTGTTCAACTTTTTTACTTGAAGCTTATAACATACTTTCTGATCTCCATTCAGAATGAGTTGGATTATTGTGGAGAGGAGCCATCAATGTCTCCTAGAGTGGGAGTGCAACATCAGCATACACCGTCCTCTCTGCATTTCACAAACTCAGGTTTTCCGATATCTTCTGGTTCATCTGCCCCAAATACGGGGCATGGAATCCGTTCTGAGCAGTGTGATCATCAGTCCAAGAATTCAGTCTTCTCAAATGCTCTGTCGAGCCCTGTTCGCCAGAGTCTTCAGCACTATCACATATCTTACCCCGGCACTGGTCTGCCATCTGCCCGAAACAATGAACCCAACTTTCTTCAACCAAACAGGGATGCTAATCCTCCAAGTTCCAACGACTCTTCGATGGACATGCATGCAGATAGTCCTGGTCACTACTGAGAGTGGTTCGATGGTCCCCATCCAAGTAGCCTTCGCCATGGGTGGTCAAAAATCATGGAAGCAATTCCAGCAACGGAAGAAGCATAACATGGAAGTGGTAATCCCATAAATTTAATTTACCTTTTACTTGTTGGAGATTAGTTTGGTCTTTTCCATCTCTGTAAAGCATCTTTTTGGTACCTATTGTCTTGTTTCAGTCTGTTTTACCAAATATTGTGCTTGTATTAGGAACTGCCTTTAATCATGAAAAATTATGTCCGGTAAAGGTGTTGATTCTGCTTTATTGACAATTGAAGATTTGGTTAATTATTTCGCATAGTTTAAATACATTCATCTTTTGTTTTTACTAAATGTTTAATTTGAAAAGAGTTGCTTTCCTCAGCACCTTGAATTGAAGTTCTTCTCATGTTAGCAGTCAGGTTGAGAGAATCAAAGTAATGGTATCAAATTTTTTGATCAAATCTACAGAATGCTCTTGTAGAGTTGTAGGCAGCAGTTCTAGTCTCCCATTTCCATCTTTTTCTTCCACTGGTCTACTGTATGATTTGCAAAAACCTTAAATTTATTCTTGAAATGCATTAGACATGCTATAAAGCTCTTCCCCTTTTATAGTCTATTCCATATTTTTATTGTGAGCTTTTCATTTGCATTTAGTTATTTCATTCAGATCTATTGAGTCAACTGAAAGTACAACGCAAACTCCCTAATTATATGCCCCCTTCACGCTGATCCACTGGGAATGTTAATAACAAAGAATGTACCTGAGAATCAGCAAAGTTTGCTAGCTAGCTTATGGGTCACGTAGTTGCCTTCTTGATAAATATGCCTGAATTCTATGGAACGTACATCCTTTCTGGGTTTTTCCTTGGTTTTGAAGGACTACGAATGAGGCTCACTGAATTCTAGTATAAGTTGTTTGTTTTCAGAATCTCACTTTCTGCAACATTTTTCTCTCGTTACTTATCTTATGTTTCTTTGCGTCATGAGGTCATGCCTTATAGTTTTCTGCTCAAGAAAAAATTCCAAGTTTTTGGCTAGACAAATCGCAGATGATAATTCAAGGTTGTTGCAAGACTAGCTAGACCTCTACATCGATCAGTCTCTACTACATATTTAAGTTTTTGCTTTACTTATAAAACTAATAAAAGCATAATAATATCTTCTGGTTTAGGTGTTTTTCTTCAACCGTGTGCCTATTCATTCGAGGGTAGATGAGGTTACTTATAAGTTATAAGTTAGAATAGGTGTTTACATTCGTCTCCATTTTGTGTAATGGGGTCTGGTTCTATTACGACATTCGACTTGACAAGTCTTAGAAAATTGACATGCATATAAATCAGTAGCCTAAACCCTAAAACTGGAGAAATCTGAATTTTAAGAATGAACTTCAACATTTGCATTTAATTGGCCGGTGCACTCCATGTTGATGCATTTATCATGACGTTAATTTCGATATGGGGCGCCATGCATGGTTCTGATATAAAAATGCATGTGGCTGGCTGGTTCAATTTTGGAGAGTGCCTGGCCCTTGTGGTTAAAGAAAGAGAGCCATATAATTGAGCATCGATCATTTTGTGCTTCCTATATATAGAGAAGACAAGGGCGCAAGCATTCTAGACTTCGCAGAGCAAAAGGTTCGATCACAAGTCGTACTCTATCGAATCCCAGGGATAATAAGGTTCGAGATGAATCTCAAATTAGTTGGAGCTGCTAATGCAATTGATTATGCTTATATTCATCAACTTGTTTTTTTTTTTTTTCTGTCTTTTTCTTCTTCTTCTTTTTCTTTCTCAAGTGACGAATTTTATCTTATACTTGCTTCTTGATTCTCAATACTAATGATAGCTGTACGTAGTTGCCACCGTTCGTGTCGTGAACTCGACGAAGTTCTCTCTTCATGCGGTAGCTGTTATGGTGTAGAGGCCAGATTCTACACAAGTTTTAATAGGAAGTTTCAATTTTGATGGAAAAAAGAAGAAGGTAGAAGTGTATAATAAAGAAACAGCATTTTGTGAACGCATAATCAGAGGCTGAGAGTTCTACATACAAAAGAAGTTGAAACCCTAGAGCCACCTGCTTTAGATGCACAAGTTATACATTTGCATACTTATTACTTTAGGTAAGCTCAGATACACAAGCCAGATACACTATTAAAGTACTAATAGATACATAAGGTATACACAAGCTCAGATACACAAGTTATACATTTTGCAGAATTATTTTATGTAGATGTACGTCTTGATGAATAATTATGCCGTCGATCGTAATTCCAGTTAACTTATGCATCTAAAAGGTTACTATGGTAGTTTAAATTGTTCCAAAGACTCTTTAACATATAAACTCACATGCAAGAAAGTAATGAACAAGTACCAACATGCTTAAGTTCAAAATTAGTTCCAACTACAACTTAGTTGTAAGACTTCTCAAGTTTTAAGACCGAACTTTTGGTTATGGGCCCTAAAGTTATGTTAATCCTTTTGAGACTTAACAATTGTGCGCAATGGTCCGAATTGGAGACAAGCAAAATAAGTAAGGTTGTCAATCATCTTATTTTAAACATGCAAGTATCTAAAGTATTAAACCCTAAGTGAGCAACACAAATCAGATCGACCTTTTGAGTATGGCAACGTTCGTAATTACTCTAGCTGATTAAACCTAGCACCTAGATCAATGTTCAAGACAACACTAAGTACCGATTTTCATGCCCAATCCTTAGATACTAACTAATTTTGAACCTAAAACATGCATCTATACCACTGTCCTAATTATCTAACACATGAATTTACAAGTTACATATTACAAATTAGCATGCAAAATTCATTATTCTTGTCGAAACCTAAACATAAATCTAAGCATCGATTCAAACAAGTCTTTAACATACAATTTATAAAACCAAAATCGATTCATACATAGACATATAAACCAACACCAAACATACATGAGTGTTTCATAGACAAAACTAAACATAACTAAACAAAAATTACTAAACCGAAGAAGGGAGTGGGTCACACTTTGAGACACCTTGAGAGCTTCACGTTGTGTGGATCCGGCGAAATATGGAGGCTGGGGTGAGGCTGCACGGCAGTAGGTTGTGTTGGCAGTAGGTTATGGAGGAAGAAAGTCCAAGGTTTCGGCAAGGCAGAAACTTGGTTGAGGTGAGGTGAAGGTGGTTTTCGGTTTAGGTTTTTGTCTAGGATCTTTGGGGAATTTTGGTAGAGTTTAGGCCTTGTGTTTAAGCTTGAGATGAGATGATTTTCAGAATGAAAAGTGAGGCTATATATAAGGGAGAGGCTGCCGGCAACCCTAGTGTAGGAAGGGTTTCAGAAAACCCAATTGATTAAGGATTTGAAACCTTCCTTTTCAAAGTCTAATTAGGTTTTCTATTTCTGATTTTTCTTCAAGGCTTGGGCTTGGTGTCATCCTCCTTCCTTTCTTAAGCTTGGACCATCTTCACATATGCATTTGTACACCATTTGGTCCATTGAAAACAGAATTTGCAAAAAGGAGGCAGTAACATCCTGGAATCGGCAGACTTGATGTTGCATTAACTTTGGCATATCTCCCTCCTCAGAGCTCCGATTGATGCGATTCCAAGTCTCAGATAAACTAGACACACATAGCCATCTCCAAATAAAACAGTTCGATCAAATTCCTTGTGAGTCGACGGGAATGATTTTTCAAAGTTGGAACACAGTCCCAGGAAAATCCTGGAAGTCCCTGGATTGGTTTGCTCGAACTGCTGTTTTGCAGCCATCTTTTGGGTGACTTCCCGAACTCCGATTGATCTGAAATTTTAACACAACATTCTTCAGTATATGAATAATACGCACACCAAATTTCAACAAATTCGGACAAGGATAGATCGCATTTTTACTCATCTCAGAATCACGAAAAAGACATATTTTGCATTATTTTCCAGATTTCTCAAACTTAGTCATTTTTCGGATTCTAAAGCACATTTGATAAAAACTCTACCAAATTGACACTAAACTAAATTATGACTCTATCTTAGACAAATAAGGGAAAAACGAAACATAAACGAGGGCGTAAGCATATAATATCATCGCACATTGTGCTCCTATCACCACCTGCTTTAGATGCACAAGTTATACATTTGCATACTTATTACTTTAGGTAAGCTCAGATACACAAGCCAGATACACTATTAAAGTACTAATAGATACATAAGGTATACACAAGCTCAGATACACAAGTTATACATTTTGCAGAATTATTTTATGTAGATGTACGTCTTGATGAATAATTATGCCGTCGATCGTAATTCCAGTTAACTTATGCATCTAAAAGGTTACTATGGTAGTTTAAATTGTTCCACATAATTAGGCCTGTTCTTGAGCTATATATATAAGAGTTCTGAGTTACTTAATGCCAGGCTTTTACCTATATTTAATTACAGGAGCACGTACTCTGTGATAAAAAAGTGATGGCACCATTGCATTGGGTGGCATTCATCCTTTCCATTGTATCAACCATTCGCAACCATACAGGCTTAGTGGAAGCTGCTACTTCTGAGAACATAGGTGTTTGCTACGGAATGTTGGGGAACGACCTACCTCCTGCAACAGACGTCGTCGATCTCTACAAAAAATACGGCATTGGAAAGATGAGGCTGTTTGATCCTAACCCTAACACCCTCCAAGCGCTCAGGGGTAGCTAGCCAAATCCATGTCACTCTTGGCATACGAAACGAAGACTTGTCCAGCCTCGCTGCAAGTCCAGATGCCATGAACTCATGGTTCAGCACCAATGTGGAGCCTTACATAAACGACGTTACCTTCGACTACATCTCTGCCGGTAACGAGGTTATTCCTGGATCCTTGGGTGGATACGTTTTACCCGTAATGCAGAATCTACAAAACATTCTCAATGCTAAGAACCTAGCTACTCGTATTTATAAGGTGTCAACAGTTGTTCCAGGAACTGTTTTGGGGTCTTCATATCCACCTTCAAGTAGTGCATTTACAGCCGATACATTTCATGTTATGAGTGCCATTCTTGCCTTCTTGTCGAGACAAGGATCGCCTCTTTTGATCAATGTGTATCCCTATTTTGCTTATAAATCTAACCCTGCCAATGTTAGATTGGATTACGCTCAATTTACTGCAACAACTCCTGGGGCAATAGATGGCAATTTAAACTACTATAACTTGTTTGACGCCATTGTTGATGCCTTTTACTCAGCCATGGAGAAAGTAGGCGCGCCGAATGTGAATGTTGTGGTGGCCGAGAGTGGATGGCCGTCCGACGGGAACGGAGATTTCACCACCCCACAACTCGCAGCGACGTACAACCAAAATTTCCTGCAACGTATCAGCTCGAAAAAGGGGACGCCTAAAAGACCAAATGGTTCCATTAATTGAAGGGTATATATTCGCCATGTTCAATGAGAATCAGAAACCTGAAGGTGAAGAGCAGCATTTTGGATTTTTTTTATCCTAACATGCAACCTGTTTATCCTGTATTTTATACTACTTTTGGTCATTAGTTTATGTAAGAGGGGCCTGGATATGATTATATGAAAGTGTTCTAAATAAACAAAGTTGATTATGGAATATGAATTGTGAATGAATGAGATATTTACGTCGAGGACCTGCAGGCCTTGGAACTATTCTATGATTGATCCAACAGGGACTCCCAAATTGAGTGGGAATTATTAAGAAGTCGATCATTTCTTTAAGGTTTAAAGCTTACTTTGAGTGCCTGAACGTAATTATTGCGATAATGTATGAGATTCATCTTGTAGTATAATAATCAACATTAGCAAGCTTGCTTTAAGCACGCGTTCGTAGAAAAGTCTGGACTTCAATGTTTCAATGCTAATGTGCAATTTATATAGTTTATATAAGTATAAATAATTATTAATTATATATATATTACCATTAAGATCGAGAAGAAAAATGATTGTCTCTCTCCCTCTCTCTCCAGTATGAATTTGTCAGTGTGTTTCGTTCCTTGGGTTGTGATGTCTTATTCTGTTGGTTGCTACGGTTGGTTGCTACGGTTGGTGCTACTTCTTGTGGCCAGAGTTTTTGTGAGGAACTATAGTGGATCTAGGTCTCCGGGGTACCATTTTGCAAGATAGCTTGGAGGTTGGAGTTTTTGTACCATCTAGCGGTTGTTACCAGGCTATGCTCCAATGGGTTTCAAACCCACGAGTCATGACCAATCAGAGTTACCAACTGAGCTAAACAAACTCGATAGATTTTAGCATAATTTAGGTAAATACGATTTATCAAAAGATATCACTAAATTAATCGAGGTCTTCATTAAAGGCCTTGCATTTACCTTTGAGAACTTATATCTGGTTTGGCAATGAATAACCCTCGTAGCCTCCACGTTTTGATAAAACTTTAATTTGCCCGAAATTCTAGTCAGGTGGCGAACAAAGCCAAGCCTTCTGTTTTTCCGGGTAAGGTTACTTCGAGATGAAATGTTGTTATCCGGTATGTGTCGGGTCTTCGGAAACCTTCTTATTAAGAGAAATCTCAAAGTTCATATTTTCCAGGGACGCTCAAACTCTATTCATTTCAAGCAATTATAGACCTTCTTCTTTTCTTGGAAAGGTAAACAATTATGAGATAACGAGACTACAATTTATTAATTATGTAATTCAGATATAGCTTATTGACAATATTTTTAGGTCTGGCAACTCAATGATAAAAAAGGTTTGACACTTGTTGCTTGTGATACTTGTTGCCTTTCATAAGATCATGGGTGGTTTGGATTTAAAAATTTAGTTGGCCTCATTTAGGCTCTTGTTCTAAGACGTGTCGTCACATTGTTAATGCTTTATTTTTGTCTTCTGTTTTCCTTGGAAGTCATTATTTCTCCTTTTGGTCACCTCAACACCGAATTAGGCCAAATTATTCTTATTTTCTCATATTCCTGATCTAAATCCTTGAATTTCAAACACACAATCCAAGATTGAGAATGCAGAACTAGACGATCCAGCTCATCCAATATCGAGAACAAAGAAGAACCCAGCCGCCATCACGCTTCCTATATTATTTCCACGGTGACGCTTCCAAATTGAAAGTTTGTTAATTCGTCATGTTTCCAAATGTTTTTTTTTTTTGAAGCACGCTTCCGGCCTCTTAAAACCACTTAAAAGCGGCCGGAAACACAAAATGTGGATAGGGTGGCGCTTCCGTGCTTCCTAGGTCATCACACAGACTGAAATATTTTCTGTTTTCTTTAATCAGCAACAACTTTCTCTTGTTTATCTTATTCAACATGCAATAGTTAAACATCCACTAGGCCAAATCCGGAAAAGTATATCTAATTTCTTAATCAATATGCTCAATTGTTAGTTTATCTTCAACCTTGCATTAATTGTAGTGAGTTATCATGTTTTTAGATAAATCTATCATCCAAAGCCTATTGTCCTCGTAAGCCCATTTTCGCTCGCAATATTACATAAGTTCTTTTATTTTATCATTTCGTGGAGTTTCTTTGCACGCTACCTTAATATTATTTTGCGCATTATTTCTGCTTTTGGACCAACATCAATCATATAAATGTTATATGATGTACAGTCTTTCATGTGTTAACCGAACATATGAGTAGGTATTTGGTTATGATACTCTTTGCATTTTTTAAAGGTATCAGACAAACTGCTAGCCGAAACCAATAACTAAACAACCAAGTGAACAACGACTACCTACACCAATAACATACCCAACCTTTTCCTGTACCCAATCTAAATTCTATGACCAGAACCAATCACCACAAGACATATAGTTTCTTTTCTTTTAGTCAATAAAAAAACAAAACAAAAATAACAAATGAATAACAAAATAGTGAGGTCAATCTAAACACAACTCCACACTTAAAAACTTTAAAACCACTACAAAAATTCAATAACCTCTTTCTCATATACTAGAAATCAGATAACATAAACAAGATGTCAAATATCAATCTGTCATAGTTATGACAAATAACAAATAATAAAAAGAGCAGTTGAACAACAATGGCTTAAATATGGTTGAAAAATCGATGCAATAATCATCAGAGAAGCCCAAATGGCAGAGAGAACGAGATTGTTATCAGATAAGAAAGGCCGGAAGGCAGAAAGCGCGAGATGACTAGTGAAAGAGAAAGCCAGGAAGACAGAAAGCGCAAGATTTTACGAAAGTGAAAGACATCATTAACCCTGCCTCTGCGTTCAAGACATCATTGACGTCATTGGTCACATATTTACTAGGATCGTAAATAGGATTAATCAACTTTTGCGGATTTAAGGTAGAACCATTCTACAGAGGTTGTGCAAGTAAATAATGATAAATTTGGTTTGATTTCTATAAGATTGCTAAGTATTGGTAAATTTTGTTTGATTGAATATGGTGCAGTCAAGTCTGAGTTATAAGTATCATTTTCATAACACAAGTTCATCATTTATTGAATGTAGACTATTATTCATCTAAAAACTTTAACTCTAGATGGTTAAGAAATCCATGCAACTCATACTTATATACATGCATGCTAAACAACATATGTTTCTTCTATCATAACACAAACTTCATAAAACTAAGTAAAAACGATCCACATAAATGAGTTAACCTCTAGTTTTCTTGAGTATAAGAGAAAAAAAAAACTCGGGTCTTAATTAAGACAAGGTTTCTTTGTTGTCAGCTGATCGCGAATTGGGTGGAATTAGGTAGGACTCTTGTCAAGTGATGTGAGAGACAACTTTGTCGCTAATAGTGCTGTAGAACCGTTCAAATAAATGTCAAATACATAGTAAATATTTTGTGTGGTATGGGTATACATTGGAGAGTAGCACAACTGATTAGATGTAACTCAATGTGATCGTAGTTCGATCAAGTACCTGCATATATTTGACTGATGTATCAATCATAATGTAATAATTTTGTACAACCGACGATAATTTTGTGTCAATAAAGCTTGCTTAATCAAATGTTGCTTAACCGTAAAACTCCAACAAATTTTTAGTAGATTCAAAAATGTGAACTTCTAAGCTGTAACTAAGGAACACATTAAATTTTCTGGCATATGTAGGGTTGAGTGTGTGTTAGTTTGTGAATTGCTCACTTTGTTGTATGTTCTGTTAAAAAAAACTGGTTGAATGATTAATGAGTCATCTTCCATAATCAATTATATTGGTTGAGTTGAAATTAATTTTGTTTTAAGCCAAGCGTAGAAATGACTATCTCATCATTCGTTGAAGAAAATTTATTGGATAAGAAAGAAAAAGTACAAATAGATTGGAGGACTATGCTAATGTAAACCTTTAAAATATAAATACAAGCATTACAATGAAGCACTAAAACAAACCATTGAATGCTAACACATCCATACTAAGAAGTCTTAAAAATAAAAAAAAACCAACTATTATACTAACTAACAAGTAAAAATTAGAAGTGAAGTCAATGTCTTCCAATTGAGACATTGGATACCAAATCATTATTAAACTCTTGAAGAATTAAAGAATGAATAACCTTCACTACCAGAAAAGGGGTTATAGCCGACGATATGGGAAAAAATGGCCAACGAAATAGTACTTCGTCGGCTATAAGGGGTCATAGCCGACGAATTACTATTTCGTCGGCCACATCGTCGGCTATAATATTATAGCCGACGAGTTGTCGGACGTCGTCGGCTATAACTATAGCCGACGAAAAGTTTTTGGTTATAGCCGACGAGGAGGGTATTCGTCGGCTATAACTCTTATATCATATCTATTCTGCAGCAGCGAGCTCATTCGTCGAAAATATTTCAAAAACGCTCTGAAATCGTCCAAAACCTCGGCCATAAGCTTGAAAGGTACGTATATTGCTGTGTGTGTTGATTTAGTTGGTTATATGCAGAGGTGTGTTAATTTAGAGTTTAATTAGAATAAATGTGTGATTAATTTGATATATATATATATATATATATATATATATATGTGTGTGTGTGTGTTGAGATGAGATTATTAATGGGTTGATATGTTGGTTAGATAGAATTGAAGTTTTGTTGAAGATTAGTGATTGATTGTTGATTTATAGGTGATTTTAGATGAATTTGATGAAAAAATGTATATATATATTAATTAATTTAATTGTAATTAAAAATATATTGTTGGTATATATAAAAAATACATTGTGTTTAATTAATTAGGGAGATTGACGATGTTTTAATTAATTTAGGGATGCATGTGTATATATATATATATATGTGTGTGTGTGTGTGTAATGATGAATTTTTTAATTAATTAGTACGTACGTACGTACGTAGTACGTGCATATATACATATCTATATATAGCTATATTTATTTCTTGAATTTACAGGATGGACAAGAGTTGGATTACCCTTGGAAGATGGGATCAGGCGTATCATGATGGAGTTAGGAGTTTCCTGGATTTTGTGATGGCTAACTGTGGAGACACTACACTTCATTATTGTCCGTGTAAAAAGTGCAAGTGTGCCACCCCACGACACCGGTTTTCCATAGAGACAGTGGAGCAACACCTAGCTAGATATGGATTTTGGGTCCTATACACTAATTGGATTTATCACGGTGAACCAGAGTTTGCGGGTCCTCATGATCATGGACAATTTGCCGAGAGAGGGAGTTCCTCCAATGATCCAACAACGAACTGGATCAACGATATGTTTCCTCGTGAGAGCGGTGTCTTTGATGAAGCACCAGATGTGCAACTCCCTCCTCCGGAGATGGAGTGTTTCCCTGATATTGAGCCACTCGAGCCATTACCCCGATCTTCGGTCAACACAAGTGGTATGGAAAAGTACAACAACCTGATCGCATTGCAACAGACTCCGTTGTACCCCGGATGCAGTAAGACTGTCCTTGAATCTGTCATGGGAGTGATGAAGATCAAAACGGAGAACAAAGGCACTGTCAAATCGGTTGATGATTGGCTGAAGATATGGGGTGGGGCGATGCCCCCCGGACATCGGCTTCCTACCAGTCATCATAAGGTGCGACATATCCTTAAAGATCTCGGCCTTTCCTACATCAAGATTCATGCATGCAGATACGATTGCGTTCTGTTTTACGGGGAATGACTTGCAGATCTTGAATACTGCCCAGTATGCAATACAGAGCGGTATAAGTTCACTCCTAAAGGGAACAAGAAAGTTGTGAAGATACTTCGGTACTTCTCGCTGATTGATAGGCTTGAGCGGTTGTTCATGTGTGCTTTCACGGCCAAAGCTATGAGATGGTGGGCTGAGAGGAATGTGCCTGACGATGACACCCTTAGACATCCCGCCGACGGAGAGGCTTGGAAGAAGAATGTGTTGGAGTTTCCTGAATTTGCATCAGAGGTTCGAAATGTTTGGCTAGGGCTATCATCCGACGGTTTCAACCCTTTTGGCAAAAAAGAGCTTCAGTACAGTGTGTAGCCAGTTATTTTGATTCCGTACAACTTTCCACCGTGGATGTGCATGAAGAAGGAATATAACATGCTCACATTGTTGATTCCAGGCCCAGGTTATCCGGGAAAGTGTCTCGATGTGTATTTGAGACCCGTAATTGAGGAGCTTCGGTACTTGAGTCTGAACGGCCACCTGGTATACGACCGGTTCAAAAATGAGATGTTCCGGATGCATGCCATGCTTGTTGGCACGATCAGTGACTTTCCTGGGAGGGGTATGTTGTCGGGCAGCGTCACCAGGGGTTACAGGGCTTGTTCAGAGTGCATGACTGTTGATTGCTCCAGTCCTCATTGCAGCAAGATTGTCCAGATGCGTCACCGTCGTTGGCTTCCGCATGACCATCCATTTAGGGACGATGCACATGCTTTTGATGGGACTGAAGAAAGGGGCTGGGCACCCGAGCAATGGACAGGGGAGGAAATATTGGCAGTGTTGAATGAGTATGACTTTGGTCCGCTTAGCAATCATCCCGATGTGTTGCGCACGATTCCAGAGAGGCCGGATCGGTATAGGTTCTGGTCACACAAGAGCATCTTATGGGAACTTCCTTATTGGGCCAGGTTGGCTACCAGATACTACCTGGATGTCATGCATATAGAGAAGAACGTGGGTGAAGCCGTGGTTGGCACAGTTTTGAATTGGGAGAAGAAAACAAAAGACACCCCCAAGGCACGCGTTGATCTGAGAAATATGAGACTGCGGGACCATTTGTGGTTGAGAGAGGGCAGGAGCAAAATGCCCCAAGCTCCTTACACCGTCACCAGGGACCAGAAACATGAAATCTTTGGATGGCTGAGTAATGTCAGGTAACTTTTTATTAGGCATGTATTCCCTAAAGAATCCATCTGTTGTTGGACGACTATATATGCATGAAATCTAATTGTTGTTAATGGCTATGCAGGTATCCTTATGGCTATGCGGGTAACATAAGCAAATGTGTTAACTACCGAGACAACAAGATGTACGGATTGAAGAGTCACGACTGCCATGTACTGCTTCAACGCCTCTTCCCTATTTTCATTCGAGCGTACTTGGAGGATGAAGTGGTTGAGCCGTTGGTGGCGTTGTCAAGATTCTTCCAGAAGTTATGCGCTAGAGAAGTTAGAAAATCAGACCTCATGAGAATGCATGAGGAAATCGTTTTTATCTTGTGCAAGTTCGAGAGGATATTTCCCTCAAACTTCTTTGACATCATGCCTCACCTAATGATCCATCTTCCCCAACAATTGTTGCTTACCGGTCCCGTACACTACACTTGGATGTATCCCATCGAAAGGTACATGTTATTCATAAATTTGATTTATACATGTTTTTAAATAAAAGTTGCATGCTCTTAACATGCACTTGTTAACCTTGCAGACAACTTGGAGACTACAAGAAATATGTGCACAATAAATCTGCGCCTGAGGGGTGTATTGCTGAAGCTTACATTGCGCATGAGTGTGTAACGTATGCCAAGTTGTACTTGGGAGCGATGGAGGACCCCCCACAACATCCAAGTCGAGATGACCCCGAGTTCAACCTATCTATCGTCGTTAACTCTGTTGTACCATACGGAAGCTTCAAGAAGAAGGGTGTGGACAAGTTGCCTGACCATGAGGTAGGGATTGCCCACTGGTGGGTTCTAATAAACTGTCCGGAGGTACAATATTGGAAACGAACCCATCTTCACTGCAAGGAAGTTTGCGGTGATGTCGAGTACCACAACACGACGTTTGCAGACTATTTTCCACAATGGGTAAGTGTATAAATATATATATTAGATGGCTTTCTTTTACAGTTCCCTATTCTTTAATCATAAACACACTAAGTGATTTGAGTTATATTTTTCAGCTGATGCAAGTGGCTGCGAGGGGTGGTCATACAAATTACTCAGAGGAATTGAGGTTGTTGTCGATGAAGCCGATATCTTCCACAGTCCGCCCAATGTGTAATGTCAACGGCGTTAAGTATATATGTGAAGCTAGAGACGGGGAACGCAAAACACAAAATTGTGGGGTGATGGTCGATGGTGCAGAGGGGGGCGTGGATTTTTACGGTGTCCTACAGTCAGTTGTTGAACTCATTTATGGGAACCGCATGAAAGTCCACTTGTTCAAGTGTCGATGGTTTGATAATAGGCCGCACCGCATACGGATCGATCAGTACGGCATACTTTCGGTGAATACCGCCACTAGTGTGTATGAAGATGACCCCTTTGTTTTCGCCACAGCGGCCAAAAAGGTCTTTTATCTTGACGATCCATTGAACAAAGGCACGTGGAAGGTAGTTAACCATGTGTCTCAGCGAGACATATAAAGTGCTACCACACTTGGTGTGAGCACAGAGTGTCAAGAAGCGACCGTATACCAAGAGCCGGACGCCGGCGACATTCCGGAATCCTCCACCATCCGCGATAATAATGTGACGCCGGGCAGAGTGGTTCGACTTCCTAGGGGTCAGGTGCCCATGTATGATGTTAATCCGAATCGTCTATATCAGGCAGACGATGACTCAGACGACGAGTACGAGCACCGGTTGCCAGATATGAACTACTATACTACGTCTGACTCAAGTGATGAGGATGATTCTGATTATCATCCTTAGTATACTGTTTATGTATGTATTTGTGTACGATGGTGCATACATGTATGAATACATTTTTCTTCTTTAATTACCGTTTTCCGAGTTTATGGGAAATTGTATTGAATTGTTTGTGCGATGTTCAGGAATTTATCAGGTGAAATAGGCAATTTTCAGGCCCTAAATGTTGCCGGCGTCGGCTAACGACAAAATGTTGAAGGTCGTCGGCTAAAGTATAGCCGACGACCTGTAATTCGTCGGCTATAACCCCTGGCCCGGATGTTGACCGAAATCATTGCTTGATCCTTCAAATGCAAAAGTGTCGTGAAATAAGATACGACCGAAATATTGAAATACGTCTACGGTTGAAAAATGGGAAGATTTCGACAAAATCTGTGTGCCGAATGTTGCGGTTAGCTGTTTTTTACTTCCGTTTTCCTATGGGTAGCCTGACGGTCGGTAAATATTTCGAGAAAAATTTTTATACGATTAGTTGCGTCTCATCGATCTGAAACTATTGTCTGTTGAAGGTCAGGCCAAAAAACGTCATTTAGACGGGCCAATTTCCGTTTTAAAGCGTTTAGAGGTTTGACTTTGCAGTTTGACCGTACCGATCGAGCCTTTAACGTTGTCAGATGTAGTTGGAATTTTTTTCATACATGTATTTAATCTTAACGGTGATATCTGACGGTTGGAATAGATTTTCCAAACTTTTAGATTCGAAATCGGAACATATGCACTAATGTTCCTTAACTTGTTTACTAAGTGTTTAAGTGAATGTATAGTTTCAAATAGTTACTATACGTAGACCCTTCAAATGCAAAAGTGTCGTGAAATAAGATATGACCGAAATATTGAAATACGTCTACGGTTGAAAAATGGGAAGATTCCAACAAAATCTGTGTGCCGAATGTTGCGGTTAGCTGTTTTTTACTTCCGTTTTCCTATGGGTAGCCTGACGGTCGGTAAATATTTTGAGGAAAAATTTTATACGATTAGTTGCGTCTCATCGATCTGAAACTATTCTCTGTTGAAGGTCAGGCAAAAAAACGTCATTTAGACGGGCCAATTTCCGTTTTAAAGTGTTTAGAGGTTTGACTTTGCAGTTTGACCGTACCGATCGAGCCTTTAACGTTGTCAGATGTAGTTGGAATTTTTTTCATACATGTATTTAATCTTAACGGTGATATCTGACGGTTGGAATAGATTTTCCAAACTTTTAGATTCGAAATCGGAACATATGCATTAATGTTCCTTAACTTGTTTACTAAGTGTTTAAGTGAATGTATAGTTTCAAATAGTTACTATACGTAGACCCTTCAAATGCAAAAGTGTCGTGAAATAAGATACGACCGAAATATTGAAATACGTCTACGGTTGAAAAATGGGAAGATTCCGACAAAATCTGTGTGCCGAATGTTGCGGTTAGCTGTTTTTTACTTCCGTTTTCCTATGGGTAGCCTGACGGTCGGTAAATATTTTGAGGAAAATTTTTATACGATTAGTTGCGTCTCATCGATCTGAAACTATTCTCTGTTGAAGGTCAGGCCAAAAAACGTCATTTAGACGGGCCAATTTCCGTTTTAAAGCGTTTAGAGGTTTGACTTTGCAGTTTGACCGTACCGATCGAGCCTTTAACGTTGTCAGATGTAGTTGGAATTTTTTTCATACATGTATTTAATCTTAACGGTGATATCTGACGGTTGAAATAGATTTTCCAAACTTTTAGATTCGAAATCGGAACATATGCACTAATGTTCCTTAACTTGTTTACTAAGTGTTTAAGTGAATGTATAGTTTCAAATAATTACTATACGTAGACCCTTCAAATGCAAAAGTGTCGTGAAATAAGATACGACCGAAATATTGAAATACGTCTACGGTTGAAAAATGGGAAGATTCCGACAAAATCTGTGTGCCGAATGTTGCGGTTAGCTGTTTTTTACGTCCGTTTTCCTATGGGTAGCCTGACGTTCGGTAAATATTTTGAGGAAAATTTTTATACGACTAGTTGCGTCTCATCGATCTGAAACTATTCTCTGTTGAAGGTCAGGCCAAAAAACGTCATTTAGACGGGCCAATTGCCGTTTTAAATCGTTTAGAGGTTTGACTTTGTAGTTTGACCAAAGAATAGCCGACGACATACTTAACTTCGTCGGCTAAACTCTTGCGATCCGCGCCGTTTCATTGTCCGCCGTTGGATGGGCGAGATCTGACGGCTGCTGAGAGCGTGAAGTATAGCCGACGAGATTCATATTATAGGCGACGAAATCCATACTTCGTCGGCTATAACCGGCCCGCAAAGCCCAACTTCGGCCCTGCCCGGATTTCGGGTCAGAGTATAGCCGACGAATTTCGTCGGCTATGACTATAGCAGACGAATTAAAATTAAATCGTCGGCTATAACCGGCCCGCAAAGCCCAACTTCGGCCCGGCCCGGATTTCGGGTCAGAGTATAGCCGACGAATTTCGTCGGCTATGACTATAGCCGACGAATTAAAATTAAATCGTCGGCTATAACCGGCCCGCAAAGCCCAACTTCGGCTCGGCCCGGATTTCGGGTCAGAGTATAGCCGACGAATTAAAATTAAATCGTCGGCTATAGTCCTTCGATTTAAACCGCAACAGAGGCGCCTCTCCCTCATTTTCTGCTTAGAACCCTAATTTCCCAATCGTTCCCCACCCCTCCCCGACGCCGACCGACCACCACCGAGCCTCCCCGCCCCGGCCCCCTCCTTCCCGAGCCCTCCCCGACCCGAAATCTCTCCGAACGGCAACGCCTCTAGCCGCCGCCCCTAGCCGCCGTCGCCGCCGCACCGCACCACCTCCCCTAGCCGCACCACCATGTCAGGTAGTCCCGCTCTCCCTCATTTATGGTTTTTGGAAATTTTGTGGAATTTTGTGGTTTTGTGGAATTTAGGGATTTTGTGAAATTTTATGGTTTTTGTGAAATTATGTGGAATTTAGGGTTGTTGTGCAATTTATGGAATGTTGTGGAATTTTTGTTAATTTTGTGGAATTTTGTGGAATTTTGTGGAGGATATATATATATATATATATATATATATATATATATATATATATTTTTTTTCGGAATATATATATATATATATATATATAATTAGGTATAAATATATTTATGTATATATATAATTAGGTATATATATATTTAATGAAGTTTTTTATTTTTTTTGTGAAATTTATGGAATTTTGTGGATTTTTTTTTAATTTTGTGGAATTAACAACGATTTTTAGGAGGATATATATATATATATATCTATATATATATATATATTTCGGAATATATATATATATATATATATATATAATTAGGTATAAATATATTTAGGTATATATATAATTAGGTATATATACATTTAATGAAGTTTTTAATTTTTTTGTGGATTTTTTGTGAAATTTATGGAATTTATATACTAATTGTGCGGGAAACCGCCGCGCTGTAGACCGATGGCTTGCCAGACCGACCGAGAGCGACCCCGACGCTCAGGCAGGACCCAGCCGTGGGGGGAGCAGATCCAGCGGTCGTCGGGGCCTACGCCGGCCTATGAGTCGACGAGAGGAGACCTTGATGGGATTGACCCCGAGCGATCCACGTGGGGGCTCCTCGTATGAGTCGACGGGAGCGGGCCCAACCTCGAGTGTCGGAGGAGGACGCAGAGCCGCATCCTCCAGACCCCAGTGCACTTCAGCACTGTTCCAGGATCGGCAGCCGACCCCACTGCGCGCCGATCTGGACCCTCCAGAGATGCTCCCTGTCCCCCCACAGCGACAGCGTCCACAGCTATGGGGCCCACCGTCAGGGGGATCAGGCCCCTCAGGGTCCACGCCCCGTATGTCTCCGCCATCGGGGATGTACATGGTCCAGTTCCTCCCTGCCATCCCCGAGTACGACGCCAGGGGGAGGCAGATTTGGAGGCACGACCGGCCCCACGAGATTCCCTGGGAGGAGGCCTACTTCCACAGGCCTTTCGACTCAGAGGACTGCCGCGGCCTGTGGTGTGTTCGTGAGAAGGACAAGCAGTACAACGACGCAGGTAATTGGTTAGTTTAATTAATTATTTAGATTGTTTAATTAATTATTTAATTAGTTAGTTTAAATAATTATTTAACTATGTATTCATTTTAATTATGAAACAGGCGTCCTCGTCAATAAACCCGCGGGGACGAGAAGGACCAGAGGGCCCGCGAACATGTCGACCCTGGAGAGGGAGCTCGCCGGTGGGATCAGGGAGATCCTGCCCGGTCCCAGTGAGGATGGACGCCCGATTGAGAGGAGAGACACCACCACCAAGTATATCAACGCGACGGGCATGCTCGTGCGGGACAGGGTCCCACTATTGTGGCCCGACTGGGGCTCTGTGCCCGATGACATCAAGGCGCGAGTGTACAATGCACTATCGGTGAGTTAAATCGTATTTTTATTATAGAAAATAAACATTTATGAATTCAGTCCTTATAACTATATAAAAATATTTTCTAATTAATTTATAATATTGCAGCAATGGTTTAGAGTCCATCCTACCTTGGACTGGTGGAGAGACGAGCAGCTGAAGAACATGTTATGTGTTTCGCTTTTTTTTGTATAAATATATTTATTGCCAGTGTACGAATATATCTAACAGTTGTGTTTTGTTAATATAGGTACTCCGAGTGGAAGAACGAGCTGTCGACGCACTACATGACGTACCATGTGGAGCAGCGCTTGGGGCGAGGTGCAACCCCCCACGAGTTCCGGTACAGGGAGTATGAGTGGCTATGGCTGGTAGCCTACTTCGGGAGCGACAGGGTCTCGGTAAGAAAATTTAGCCTGCTAGTATATAACTTTTTAATGTTATTTAATAATTAAATTATGTAGTTACTTAATTAAATTAATTAGTTAGTTAGTTATTAGTTATTAAATTAAGTTAGTTGGTTAGTTACATAGTTAGTTAGTTCGTTACTTAATTAAATTAAATTAAATTAAATTAGATAGTTAGTAAGTTAGTTAGTTACTAAATTAAATTAGTTAGTTAAGTAGTTACTAATTAAATTAAATTAGTTAGTAACTAAATTAGTTAATAATTTTATTTTGGTTAGTTCCTAATATTTTAATTTAGTTACTAATTTATATTTGCGTTTATATGTTCGTTCTTATAATACAGAAAATCTCGAAGACGAACAGCGACAACCGCAAGAGGAACGAGCACCCCCACCACGGCGGCGCCCGCTCCTGGAGGCAGTGGGCAGAGATTGCGAGGAGGGACCGACCGCTGAGGCCGTTGTCGTGGATTCATGCGCAGATGTATCCGGGGCGTCCCGACCAAGTGGTAAGTATTCGCCCATCTTCAATAAAAGTGTTTCATTAAATTAATTTATATATTTTTTTTATTAATTCGTTTATTATATTTTCTTGTCAATTAGGCGGAAATAGATGCGGAGACCGACGCGATCACCTTCGGGATCGCGCGAGACACCCTGGGGGAAGGGGCGTCCGACGAGGCGATCGCGGAGTTTGCCTCCACGATCGACACCCTTGAGCCGCGCTTGGCCTCTCAGATCATGCATGCGGCGGTAGGGACGGGCAACAACTACTTCTACCAGAGAGGCCTAGGCGCGGCGGGAGATGGGGTTCTCAAGTACACGCCGGCCAATCCCAGCACGCAGCGTGCGGCTTCGACGAGAGGAGACTTGCAGACACAGCTGCAGAGGACGCAGGCAGAGTTGGCGAGGGCGGTGGAGGCGCTCCAGCAGGCGGAGTTGGCGAGGGCGGCGGAGGCTTCGGCGCAGCAGGCCAGAGACGCATCTATGGCGCAGATGTACCGATGGATGCAGCAATCTTGGGAGGCCCAGCAGGCTGGACTCCAGCCCCCGCCTCCGCCACAGATGCCCGAGTTCTTCGTCCCCACTCCCCCCCCCCCCCCCCCCCCCCCCCCCCCCCGCATCGGAGTACGCCAGGCGATCAGGCTAGCCATAGCCACCGGAACTCGAACGATCCCTATGACGACGCTACGCGTTTAGGGGGTGATGATGAGTAGATGACTAGTTAGGGGGTTAATTTAATTTGTATAGTAGGTAGGATATTAGGGATGGATTGATGTGGATATTTGTTGGATATTTGGATGTTTGTTTGTGGATTTTCTGCAACCAAACCGAAACGAAGTGAAATTGGGCCCGAGTAAAATTTTTAATTTTTTTTATAAATATTTAGGGGTTATAGACGACGAAATGGACCATATTTCGTCTGCTATACCCTCCCGGCTTCCGGCAAAAAAAGCCGTTCCCGGCTCCGGAGAATGTTATGGCCGACGATTAATTCGTCGGCTATGACTGATGTATAGCCGACGATAGTGTCGTCGGCTATACTTCCGGGTTATGGGCAATTACGTAATTGTTGTAGCCGACGATTCTGTCGTCGGCAATGTTCGAAGTATAGCCGACGACGCTTTATTCGTCGGCTATACTGCGTGGTGTATAAGTCGACGACTTACCCTCGATGTCGTCGGCTATACTATAGCCGACGGAGCATTCCCGACGAGAGTATAGCCGACGATACTTCGTCGGCTATGACTATAGCTGACGATTTAATGAAAACGGCCGACGAGATGGCGTCGTCGGCTATAACCCCTTTTCTGGTAGTGCTTCCACTAACAAGCACCAACTATGACAGCCCAATGGTTGTCTAAAACATCAACTACTGCGTTACCCTCGCGAAAAATATGGGTTAAACGAACATCCATTTGACTAGGAAGGTGGAGGACATCCACCACAAGTATCTCACAAGTAACAAAGGTCCGGACGAAGACCGAGCACCCCATGAACCTTGAAAATAACAAAATCAAACCTAAAGATGCTCAAAGGACCAAGATGGTGGAAGAGAAGTGGCAAAAATGATTGAGGAAGTATTTAAGTATGGTCTCAAGATTGGTTACTTGTTTTAGGGTTTTATACTTGTTGTCATGGTGATAGCATGGTGTTATGCTATTATTATTACAGCATGATCTAATTGTGCAGCATGGCCTAATTATGATACAGTTGCATCATGTTGTCTTACACACTTAATCGATATTTTGTAGATGTAGTGTGAAAGTATAATGCTGCTCTAGGTACAATAGTGAGCCTTATTTTATGTAGTATAAATACATGTAAAGTGCTTTTAAAAACTCAATACAACATGAAGAGAAAATTGCTCTATCCGCATATGTTTTTCTTTATGGTATCAAATTATGATTTTTAGTATCCTGCTTCTCCTTCTGTTGTTGGTCTTTATCTTGTGAAATTGTTTTTTACTTCCTTTTATCCTAAATGGCGGAGGAAAGTTCTTCAAATATTAATCCTTTTGGTTTGTAACCAATTTCTATTCTAGAGCTTATGATGCTGATCGAAAGAAATCCAACTCTAACTCAACGCTTGAGTTACGTGCTTCTGAATGAACTCAATTATCTTCCTTGGTTTAGAGTAATTACATTGGCTCTAGGGAGAAGATCTCTAACACATATGAAATTTGGGTTTGCAAAGAAAAATAGGTTTTGTCTTGGCTACTCAACTTCTTGGAGTCTAAGAATGCTGAAATTTTCAAATAATCTTAATCATCTATGCACTTGTGGAAGCATGTCCCTCAAAGAGATGTATGGAAATCAAAATAACTTTGCTCGAGTCTTTTAACTCAAGAAAGACATTGCCAGTCTTGAGTAAGAAGAGCAGTCTTTTGTTCCATATCTTGGGAGCTTAACTAACATGTGGAATGAGTTAAATGTGTATCAACCTCACACCACTGATGCTGGAGTCTTATTAAAGAAAGCTAAGAAAGATAAAATTCTCCAACTTCTTGCTAATTAATCTCAGTCCAGAGTATGAAGACTTGAGAAGTCATATTCTCATGAACTCTGAGTTTCCTTCCTTCAAAAGAGGTATGGTGATGTGCAGAGAGAAGATATTTGAAGGAAAGTGATAAACGTAGAAGTCAAAACCAATCATGCAGAGTTAAGTGCTTATACTTCCAACTACAAGCAAGAGTAATATAAAGAAAAGCGTTCAGATGTCAAGTGTAGTCACTGTAGTGGTAGAGAAAGATGTTGGAATTCTCTTTCTTGAGTTAAAGGCTAATTGTATATGCAAGAGAAAAGAAGAACTGGAGCAACAATGCTCACAAATCTTACATGGCAACAACTGCTTCTTCTTCTACCAACTCAAATGAGATTTTGGATTTTACTTCTAATCCATGTACTGTCATAAATGAGTTTGTTGTACATCTATAACAGAAGCTAAAGAAATATGAGATTACTTCAGTTGAGCAAGTTAGCATATTTTCTTGTAAAACCATATTATAGAAAATAATATTATGGAAAAATAATCCTTCTATTATGTATGAGGGAAATATATACAGTTTACATCCTTTACAATTAAGATTCTCCATCAAGATAGGAGACTAAGAAGAGAAAGAAACTTATTCTAATTGATATAATTGATACAAGGAAATATTCTAACATATCTTCCTAATTAATGACAATATACTTTCTAACACTCTCCCTCAAGTTGGAGAGTGTATGTTAAGAACTCCCAACTTGCTCAATAGAAATCTAAACTTGTCTTTCTCTAATGCTTTTGTGAACACATCCTCAAGTTGTTGCAAAGAACCAACAAATCACGCTCTGACTGAGCCATCTACTATTTTATCTCGAATGAAGTGACAATCCATCTCAATGCGGCGAGTTCTTTCATGGAAAACTAGATTTGCAGCTATGTGAAGAGCTGCCTGATTATCACAATGAAAAATAGCTGGTCTAGGAATAGATATTTGCAAATAAGCAAATAAATACTGGAGCCATGTAAGTTCACAACATGTACCAGCCATAGCTTTATATTCTACCTCTGGACTTGACAATGAAACTGTTATCTGCCTCTTAGTGCGCCATGATATCAAGGAATTGCCCAAAAAGACACAATATCTAGTTGTAGAACGAAGAGTAATAGGACAGCCTGCCAATAAGAATCACAGAATGCTTTCAAACTAAGGTCATTGTTAGAACTCAAAAGCAAACCTTGACAGGACAAGATTTCAAATATCTGACAACTCGAAGAGCTGCTGTCATATGATGTAGGTGAGGCTCATGCATAAACCTGCTAAGAACATGAACTGAATAAGTGATGTCAGGTCTGGTGATTGTGAGATAAATGAGTCGTCCAACCAAACATCGATACACAGCAGGATCCTTAAGCAACTCCCCCTTATTTGACAATTTCAAATTATTCATGGGAAAGTCCACATGTTTGATACTTAAGAGACCGGTGTTCTTAATAATCTCCAATGTATACTTTCGTTGAGACAATAATATGCCATTTTGTGAACGTGCAATCTCAATGCTAAGGAAAAACTTAAGGTCACCCGAATTCTTAATACGAAAACGAAAATGTAAAAATTCCTTAGTAGGACGAATAGAGTCTAGGTTGTTCCCGGTAATGAGAATATCATCAACATAAATCAATAACACTGTATGGGAATCACCAACCTTTTATACGAAAAAGAGTAATCAGCTTTAGATTGAACAAAACCGGCAGCAAGTATGGCTTCAGTGAACTTAGAGAACCATTGCCGAGAAGCGTGTTTCAGACCATAGAGTGATTTGTGGAGGTGACACATATAATTCTCCCCATGTCGCTGAAGAGCTGGAGGAGGGGACATATATATCTCTTCATGTAAATTACTATGAAGAAAAGCATTATTAACGTCAAGCTAATAAAGGGACCAATTCTGACAAGCTGCAATAGCAAGAACACAGCGAACTGTAATCATCTTGGCAGTAGGAGAAAAAGTATCATAGTAAGAAATACATGCAGCCTGTGTAAAACCCTTGGCCACAAGGCGAGCCTTGTAACGCTCAATAGAACCATCGGCCTTGCGCTTAATCCGATATACCCATTTACAAGCAATTGGCCGTTTAGCAGGAGGAAGAGAAATAATGACCAAGTATTATTGGCTGTAAGGGTTGTAATTTCCTCATGCATAGCAGTCTGCCAATTAGGATCAGAATAAGTTTGATCATAGGAGGATAGTTCTACATCCCTACTAAGAGCTGCGACATAGGCAATGTGCAATGAACAATATCGCTGATATGAAATGAAATTACAAAGTGGGGACTCGACCGAGGAGATGATGGATGGTGTGGTGGCAGAATCACCTGCGAGCACTTATAATCACATGAACCAAGGTGATATCCTAGGTATTCTAAATGCTTTCAGAATTGCTTTAACTATTAATTCAGCAAGATTGTTGGCTTATAGATTCTGGAGCCACAGATCACGTGACAAATTAACTTACAAACTTGCATGATTTTGAAAAATTGTCTTCTCATGTGTTTGTAGTAAATGGAAATGGTGCTTCTATGGTAGGAAAAGAAAAAAATAATTTATTTTTAAATCACATTAGATCATAAGTTTTGTTCATGTCTTCATTTTCTTTCCAATTGTTGTTTGTTGGAAAATTCATTAGAACTTTTAAAATGTTTAGTCATTTTCTCTCCTTATAATGTGATTTTTCAGAATAAGACGATTGGTGAGGGTTTTTTCTCAATGGATTTTATTATATGTCTAAGAAGTTTAAGGTCTTTTAGGTTAGTTCTTGTGTAACTTCAAATCACGATCTTTGGCACCAACGCTTAGCTCATCTTTCAGATACAATGTTGTCTATTTTGTTTTCAAGTTTGGAGAGTATAGCATCCAACATTGTGAAGTGTGTCAGCTTTCCAAATTTATTAGATTACCTTTCCCAGCTTCCTCTATGTCTAGAGCTACATTCATATATTTGGGGCCTGTTCTAGAATCACATGATGATTTTAGATATTTTGTAACCTTTGTTGATGATTTTACAACGATTAGTTAGTTTTTTTGAAATTTAAAAGTGAAATTGTTGATATATTCAAAATTTCCACAAATTTTGTGAGTACTCAATATTCTTCTAAAATTCAAATTTTAAAATTTGACAATGGCTCAGAATATATGTCTCGCAATATGACTGTTTAGAATTCAACTGGCATTATACATCAAACTAGTTGTGTTGGAACCTCACAACAAAATGGAATTGCAGAAAGAGCTTGAAAAAACATTAAGAGTTCTAATGTTTCATGCAATTGTCTTTAAGAAAATCTGGTCACATGGAGTTCTCACAACCACTTACCTCATCAACAAATTGCCAAGTAGAGTCTTGGAGTCCAAGTCACCTCTTGAAGTGTTGAAAGGTAGAAAAATTGACCTATCTCAATTAAGAGTCTTTGGTTGGGTTTGCTATGTTCATATTCAAGCTACTTACATAGGCAAGCTTAATCCTAGAGCTGCCAAGTGCATCTTTTTAGGATATTCAACAACACAAAAGAGTAATAAGTGTTATAATCCAGCTACCAGAAAAGTTCGACGAGGATAGTCCTTATTTTTCTAAGAAGGTAATGGCCGGATGGTAAAGGATGTGAGAGTTTTTTGATGATATTTCCCTTTTCTCAAATACAAGTGAAGATGTGTTATTCACTCATACACTTTGCAATAATATCTACTGATCATGAAGCTATAGTTGATCAAGAAACTCAAGTGAGTAATTAAGTTGGAGAACCGCAATTTAAGAAGAGCATGATTAGTCTCAAGTTGCACAAAATTTGCCTATTCAGCTTGTTCAGCCTCTACCTCTAAGAATAAATCTAATTACAGAGAGAAACCCTCCTACAAAATTCAAAATTTATGTTGGTTTTAATGTGAAGTATCCAATGTCTGATTTTCTCAGCTATGGAAAACTGTCAGCTTCTTATTCAACTTGTTTGAGTGCTATTGATTATGCTAGTTTGGAAACAAGCTACGGAAGAAGAAGTGTAGGCCTTTGATGAGAATAGAACTTGGAATGTTGTTGTACTTCCAGAAGGAAAGAAAGCTATGGGAAGTATAGGGATTTACAAAACTAAGTTCAAGTGATGGAACTATTGAAAGATACAAGAGTCGTTTGGTTACTAGGGGATTCACACAGACATATAGAATAGATTATAAAGAAACTTTTGCACCAGTTGCAAATATAAAGGCAGTCATAGTTTTGCTATCAATTCAACAAGAGAAAATTGCTTTATCCGCATATGTTTTTCTTTAGGAAGACGTGATGAGAAAAGAGAATGCTTAGAAATATGCTACTACCTCCACCTCAGGGTATAGGAGGACGAGAAGAAGAAAGTCAAGAGGTAATAAGGGCATAAGACTCTTAATAAGGGCATAAGACTCTTAACAAAAGAACAACGGTGTTGTCTTTGTTCTCTCATTAGTGGCCACCATCCTGGACACTGGTGAGATTTTATTTGTGGTCAGTATCATCTCTAATTCTAAAGTTTAATCATATTGCCTTCTTCTTTTAGATATATATTTTTTTGAATCAGTTGTCAAGAATTTATTAGAAAAAGAGAAAATTTAAACCTTACAATATTCCGATGTGATCACAGCGCCAAGAAAAGAAGGTATAGAAAAGTAAAATTCATCTCTATCTAAAGAGCATGCATGAGCTGCCAGACAATGTGCCACCTTATTGCCTTGACGTCGAATATGAGATATCATCCAGGTACCTTGACATTGAATCTGTACTTTCAAGTCATCATATAACCTACCCAATCTTGAGGTATTAGAAGTCGTCATCTCCAATTGACGTTTCACTTCTGAAGCATCCGTCTCCAAAATAGTTGGAGCAAAACTTTGGTTCACTACAAAGGCTACTGCCTTGTAACAAGCCAATAATTCAACATGCTCTGCTGAGATCAGTCCCTTTGCCGGTCCAGCCCCTCCAGCCAGCATGCATCCCAAATGATCTCTAATAATAAAACCCCAACCCCCAGTTTGGCTGAGCGGATCATAGGCTCCATCAACATTAATTTTAAATAGGCCCAGAGATGGAGCTTTCCATTTCACAGAGCCTCTCCCCAGTACCTTCTTGGGTGCTACCAAGTTGTGAGCTCTGTAATATTTGAGATGAGCAGCAAGTTGTGAACATACATCCAAAGTCCCCATTGATTTATTATTCTAGATCCTCTGATTTCTCTCCTTCCACACTGACTAGAGTATAAAAAGAAGTTCCCCAAAATGTGTCATACTGAGCTCCCCAGCACAATAAACCAGCTAGTCTACAACTGTCTCTTGCAAATTGCTCCAACGATAACAAACAATTCTGAGATCAGGATGAGACTGAATAATTTCTTTTATAAAAACACAATCTCGACTCAAATGTAGAGTCGATTCTCCAGCTAAACCACAGAGCACACAGTGAGTACCCTCCACCTCCACTCTTTTAGCTAATAAACTTCCCAGAGATGGAAGAATATTTAGGCAAACTCTCCAGCCATGCACCTTTGCTTTATTTGGAATATTAGATTTCCACAATTTTTTCCAAAAAATATTTCTAATAGTTGGAAGGATAAGGTGATAACTAGAAGAGTTAACGAAAACATACCGATATGTTGACTTTACTGAGAACTTCCCATCCTGAGATAATTTCCAACAGAGGCGATCCTGGCTAGGTTTGGTGCTAAGAGGAATATTAAGGATCAAGGTTCCATCTGACTCTGAGAAACACCTCCTTACTTTTGCAACATCCCAGATACCATGCCCACAAAAAAATCACTGACTCTGGATACTGACTCAGTAATAGGAATCACCATCTCTGGACGACCCAAAGCTAAACCAGGAATCTAATTATCCACAAAGGTTTGAATTTTCTGACCATCTCTAACCTGTCAATAAATATTGTCTCTGAGAACCTCCCTGGCCCCAAAGATACTCCTCCAAGAAAAAGAAAGATAAGTGGAATTATGTGCCTCCCAGAAGGAACAATCTGGATAATGCTTAGCCTTATAAATAGAAGCAATCAAAGAAGATGGATCAGAGATAATTTGCCACGTTTGTTTCGAGAGTATTGCTTGATTAAAGTTTGATAGTCTGTGAAAACCCAGACCACCAAACTCTTTCGGATTACATAGTATTTTCCATCGCTTCCAATATATTTTCTTCTTATCCAATGTACTACCCCACCAAAATCTTGCACAGAGCTTGTTTCTGCCTAAACCCGGGGGTCTTGGTAGATACTTGATGAATCCAACTCGATCTCCTGCAATCCTGCTTACTAAGGGGAATACCGGGCGGGCCGGCCTTCACCTCTCCGATGCCTAAGTTAGTATAGTTGGAATATATATAACCTGGGCACGTATGTAAGCAGGGAGAGAGACAAGTTACCTATTTATGGTGGTAGTTGAGGCCCATATATAGGTGGTTGAGGGTGAGGGCTGGCCTTACCCTTCGATGTGGGACTGGTTCCCTTCTGTTTGGATATTCTGGTGCCCTCTTTGGCAGGCAGGCGCCCCCGATCCCAGGACCCTTGGAGGCAGGATAGACCGCTGGGCCCCGAGGCCTGGTGCTGGTGATCCGATCCTGGGTCCTGGGCCGGGCCCTGGTGTACTTGCCGCGGGTCTGTGGGCTTGCTGTAGCCCCTCTACGGCTACTGTCAACAAGTCCCCCAAGTTCCCGGTCAAGTGCAATCTTGAATGGGGACTTATCTGTCTTGCTCTTGTCCCGCAGACCCGCGGGGTTACCAACCTACAGGTCCCCAGTCCCCCAAGTCCGCGTTAAAGATTGGGCGTGACCGAGGTGAGTACCTGTTTACCGATGGCAAGAAATAATTTATAAGCATGTTTGGTAATGTAAAACAGGATTGTGCTCGAGTGTTAGAGCATGGAACGGGGTGAGAACCCGAAGAGTGCATGAGATGATGCCATGCGATAGATGGTGCATGGAATGATGATGAGGCGTTGAAATCCGCCATGCAAGAGATGGTGCATGGAATGATGATGATGAGGCGTTGAAATCCGCCATGCAAGAGATTAATGCACGGAATTCTGATTGGGCCTGCTGCCCTCTGGAGCTCACTGATCCCGAACTGGGCATCCTGCCAAATCAGAACGGAGCGGTGCAAACTGGGCCAGAACCGGTTGTTCCGCCAAATTAGAACGGAGCGGTGCCAACTGGGCCAGAACCGGGCGTTCTGCCAAATCAGAACTGAGCGGTGCCAACTGGGCCAGAACCGGGCGTTCTGCCAAATCAGAACTGAGCGGTGCAAACATTTGCTAGTTCTTCTCAGCTTTGTGTTTGAATAAGCGATGAGGTAAATGTGCAGGTTTGTTAGCCTGCGGGGAGATTTGTTCTGTGTTAGAGAAACAATCTGCCCGGTGGGATGGTGTAGAGATAACGAGTCTCCCCCAAGTGTTCCCAAAGGTATCGCAGTTCAGTGCGATGCAGGGTTTTTATCCTGCTGGACAGTATCGCGGTTCAATGCGACGCAGGGTTTTTATCCTGCTGGACAAGAGTACATGTGTGAGATGTAAACTCGCCCGGTTTGTAAAGCCCATGCGTTTGCCATGGAGGCGGGCGGACTCGACGGGTGACATGCCTATCGAAACGAGTCCCCCTGTGAAAAAGCCATGGGTCCGGGTGATTATGTTTCCGGAAAGTACTCTCAAGCTGGTGGGACATGATGGAACCGATGGGGTGGACCTCGCCCGGGCGTTCTGCCATATCGGTGCGAGGTGGAGTTCATGGGGGCTCGACGGGCGTTCTGCCAAATCGAGACGAGTCCCGGATGAACTTGCAGACCGGACCTCGATCGGGCGTCCTGCCATATCGAAACGAGGTCGTTGGTGCAAATGCGGGGAAGATGCCATGGAGCCGGTTGAATGATCATAACCGCGGACTGCCATGGTACCGGGCGGGACTCGCGCGGGCAACATGCCATATCGGTGCGAGGTCCTGCTCAAACCCGGATAGATGCTCTTGAAGCGGTTGGATCAGCATAACCGGTGAGAGGTCTTCATAACCGTGGAATCTGGGGAAGCGTAGGGGAGCGTGACTCCCTGGTTCCTGCTCCTACCTTCCTGTCGCCAGCGTGTGGGATAGGTGGCTGACATGCATTTAAGGAGGGAGTCCATCAGTCCCGTCAGTTATGATGGCGTGGGCAGTTTTACCAATGCTGGGACACGTGCCATCAGGGAACGGTTTTGTGATGGAGGGCCTGGATTCACAGGCGTTTGAGTTGCTCTGATTGCGTTTTTGGAGGGATTTCTAAATGCCTAGGGCACCGGTCCCCTCTATAAATAGGTCTCTTCTGTTCTTCTTTCCACTTTTGCTTCTTGCACTTTTAAGAGAGACCGAGAGAAAAAGGAGGTGGTCCGGCGAAAAAACCCTAAGTTCCTTGCCCCAAGAGATCCGTTTGTTTGAAGCGCTCCCAAGCCTCCTTTTACCATTGCTCGTTGCTTTCGCAGGGCGGATTGTCCTCGGCCGAGCATACTAATCGGTAAGTTGTGTTCTTTGCCCCGGTGTTTCTTGCTTTTTGATTTGTTGTTTTGCGGCGGGGGGGAGGGATCTGTGTCGCTGACTGGGTTGCTCAGCGGCAAACTTTTGGGGAGATGCCGTTGAAGGTGGTGTTGTAGTCTGTTGCTGACGAGCGTTAGGGTTTTGCTTTTCTGCCCCTAGATTAAGATGTACACTTCGAGCTCGGAGGAGGCTTCTGAATCTGCCGCAAGAGGTCCTGTGGTGGATGATGTGGAGAGGATGCAGGACTGACTCGATTCTGAAGCCCCGGAGCAAGAAGCCGCGGACCGCTCCGGGAGCGGTGCCTCGTCCACGTCCTCAGATTCCGGGTCAGATTCCTCGGAAGCTGGGATACCGCACGGGGCGCGCATGGCCGGTGCTCGCGCTGAAAGCTACACGCTTGGTAGGGGAAGAACTGCCGTGGTGTGTGACGAACCGGAGGAGAGCATGACTTCCGCGGAGATTGCCGCGTTCCGGGAAACGTGGGGTATCCCGGACGATATCACTTTGCGTCCATTGAACCCTGGAGAGTCGGCCTGTAACCCGGAGGAGGGTTGGGTTGCCGTGCATCCGGACCAGTTCCGGCACGGGATGTCGCTACCGCTGCCTGATTTTGTGCAGTATATACTGAGTGCCCTGCCAGCGTCGCCCGCGCAGCTGCCTGGTCTCCAATGGAGGCGGCTACTAAGCCTAGGCTGCCTATACGACTTGTCCGGAATGAGTATGCCTACGATCAATGAATTCCGGGCGCTGTATAGGTTGTCCTACTCGAGGAAGGCGGGGTCCAAAGGCTGCTTATCCTTCAACTCCCGCAACAATCAAGCGGTTATCACCACTATGCCTTCATGGGTAGACAACAGCTGGAGAAAGAAGGTGGTGATGGCTGGCGGGGCTTGGCAGGTGAAGAGGAGGATGTACCGGGTGCCTGGCGCCTTCCAGCCCATAGGCGACCAGTCGTTCCAGCTGTCCGAGCTGGAGCAGGAGAGGGTCTTGACTATTCTTGGCTGCTGGGACCACCTGGAGCGAAGTTCGTACAATTTCATCCGGCGAGAAGTGCTGGAACACTGTGGGCTTGGGCGGGATCCCGGTGGGTAACAAACCCTAGCGGTGGGACTTGTGCTAGGTTTTGCTCAACAATTTAACGTTTTCCTTGTCCTGCAGGTGCGTCAACCCGGGCGGTGATCAAGCCCGAAAACACTCTTTCGATGGACGGGGAAGATCTCCTGAGGCATCTTACGGAGAAGGGTGCGAGCGTCGCCCGGTCCTCGGTGGAAGCGGACGGGCGGGTTACGTTGCATGCGGAGCCCCAGGCCCGGGATTTGGACGAATTGTCCTACGTGCCGGAGCGAGTGAAGACCCATCACTCTGCGGCAGCAGCGGTGCCAGGGAAGGGCAAGAGTACCGGGGGACCGGTGCGGGTTCCTGGGGGAGAAAACAGGGTCCCCAACCGTGCGGCGAGCCTGAGTATCGCTGCTTTTGTTCCTCGTGCAAACGCACGTGCCGCTGCTCCCGAAGGGCGGGGAGAGAAGCGGAAAGGGCCGGACGGTCCGTCCCCTATGCTGGTGACGCTAACTGGCGGGTCATCCCGGGAGGTCCTGGCAAAGCGGGTCAGGACAACCAGCAGCGTAACATCCAATGCCGGGGAGGGAGCCGGAGCTGACCGGCAGAGCAGTCCTGCGCCTGCGGAGGCGGCGAGGGGAAGTCCGGACAATGCTCTCGTTCGGCAGATGATGGCGGACCTGGCCAGCTTTGGCCTGGACAAGCCCGGGGTTGATGGCGTGCTGGCGGGTGGCAACCGGCCAAAATGCAAGGAATCCATCTTCCGGGTAAGTACCGCATGGTACCACCGTATTGCTTATATCCTGCCTTCTTTCTTTGCCACTTGACTGCCTTTGTTGCCCTGTAGCTGCTCTACCACCTGTACCAGCCGGATGCGAGCGAGGAGCTCCCGGTGCTGAAGAGGCAGATAACTGCGCTATCCAAGTCTTAGAAGCTTCTAGAGGTGGAGAAGTCCCGCTCGGATCGGGAGAAGGCCAGGGCGGAGGAGAGGGCCAAGAAGATGGAGGAAAAGGCCAGGAAAATGGAGGAGAAGGCCCGGGAGCTGGAGGAGCAGAACCGGAGCATGGAGAGGGAGCGGGAGCGGTCTGACGCTGAGAGGGCCGAGCTGGAAGCCAAGATAGACGAGCTCCAGGCACGTGCCACCGCTGCTGCTGCTGGTGGAGATGATCCGGGACAGTTCGACCGGTTCGTTCTTCAATACGAGGAGAGCGATCGGTTCCTGGACTGCCTGGAGAAGGCCCGGGAAGAAGGCATCTCGGATGCCTACACGGAATGGGCGGCGAAGGGGTGGTTAAATACTTCCCTGATGCCAGGTACCTCTGCCGAAGGAGATGCTCCTGTGGAGCCGGTCGTCCAGCAGCTGGCGGTGGAGGAACAACCAGGAGCAGAGCGTCGCTCGCCCTTGGATTCTTTTACCAACAGTGCCGAACCTGCCGGAGCTGAGGTCGACCGCTGGAGATGCGGCTCCTTAGGATGTTTTTCTTGCTCTTGCTTGTAAAAGAAACTCTCCGGAGCGGTTTACTGTTTGAATACTTTAATTATGAATATGTATCTGAGCTTGCGGGGCCAGAGTTTTCAAAAGTAGTTTGCATATATTTGATCTTTACAATCGGTTGAACCGGCGATATGCCAAACTAACCGCCTGGACCCAGCGGGTTTACCAAGCCGGGTTACCCTCCCGGTCGGGGTCTGCTCTTCTCTCCCCTACATATCTCTGGAGCTGGCCGCTATCAATCAAGCCCTGCACTGCAGTCTTGAGGGCGAAGCACTGGTTCGTCCGATGAGTTGCCTCATCGTGGTATGAGCAGTACTTGCCTGTCTGCGCCGTCGTAAGCTTCCCCTTGGGGTACCTTCTCTGGGGCGGTGGGGCAATGACGTCCGCATTCTCCAGCAGGATGTCCTCATAGGATGCGGTGAGAGTGGAGAAGACTTCTTGATTAGCCGGGGGTGCTGGCATAATTGCCAGGGGGCGCTCTTGGTGGTACGGTGCAGGTTTGTTCTCGGCCCGAGACTGGGGCCTGTCAGAGAAGGGCCTCTGCTGTCGCTGCGGCCAGGTCTTGCCGTTGTTGTTGTTGTTCTGGCCGGGTCGGCGACTCTCGTGCTCGGCTCGCTGGCCGGGTTTGCTCTCGTGACTGCGCGGGGGATCCTCCCCCCGGGGATGGTCCGAAGACTGCTCATCCCGCTTCCTCTTCAGCAGGTGGTTCCCGTAGGTCTCATGATCAGCCTGGGCATGCCGGATGGCCATAGCCATCAACTCGTCGTAGCCCTGAGGGAGTTCTACCCTGACGGCGTAGGAAAACTTCCCTGCCCGAAGCCCCTGCTTGAATGCCATCTCGGCGATGCCTTTGTCCAAGTTCCGAACCCCGGCCGTGGCCGTCTGCCACCGGTTGACAAAGGTTCTCAACTCTTCCCCGGGGGCTTGGATGCAGTTGAAGAGGACGGTGGACGTCCGCGCTCCCTCGACTCGGAGGATGAAGCGGCCTACGAACCGGTCAGCCAGCTGTTCGAATGCCTCGATTGAATTCGCAGGAAGCTCGTAGAACCAACTGAGCGCTTCTCCGGACAGGGTCTCCTGGAAGATGTTGCAACAGATCGCATTGGAGTAACCCTTGGCGCAGGTCTGGAATCGGAAGCTGTCCAGATGCTGATACGGGCAACCGGACCCGGAATAGGTGAGCTTGAGGGACTTCTGGTTGCCAGATCTCCCCGACTCTATGACTCGGTGTGAAAAGGGGCCCGTGCGCTCGTTGAATCGGGCGCCTTCCAATGGCCGGGCTGCTCTCCTCTCGTTTGCCTCCATCTGGGCCTTCAGGTCTGACACGGTGTTGGCTAGCAGTTGCAGCGCCCGGGCGGTTGGAGTATCCACTTCACCCATGGACGAAGCGTGCGGCTGGTGGGAGGCGGGCGTGCTCTTCGGCAGGTCCTCGCCGGCTCGTAACTTCTCTCGCACAGGCTCGCTGGGCCGGGCGCCCGAAGATTGCCCTGCCTCTAGCTGCCGGGGCTGAACTAGCAGGGGTGCGGCTTGTGCCTCGGCCATGGCAGCACTGCGCTGCTGCCCCCTCTCTAGGGCGGCTACCAAGGCGGTGTTTACTGCCTCTATTTCTTCGTATCGGGCCTGGGACTTGGCTCGGTCCCGGTCGTTCTCCTCTCTGAGACGACTAACTTCTGCGGCCATCGCCCGTACCTTTCCCGCCAAGCCGTCATGGTCGGGGCTGTACGTGGGGTCTTGATCCTGGCTCTCAGACTGATCACTCGGATCATCCGAGAACGTCAGGGATAGGCCACGAAGCACTGGGCTGTCTTCGTCCTCTATCGGGTCTTTCCCGTGTGAGCTCTCGTGGCGGGGCTCCGGATCACCGGAGGGTCCTCCATGGCTCCTTCCCAAATCGCTGCCCTGCTCGCCACGCAGCTCCCGCGTGACGACAGGGGTGGAGGCGAGCGTTTGCACAGCTGCAACACGCCCCTCCTCAGTAGTTCCTTTCTCTTGACTCATTCCCACAATCTCAGCCAGCGGTGTTGCTTGCACGGCTTCTTGTTCAGACTTCCCACAGACGGCGCCAATTGTTTCTGCCTAAACCCGGGGGTCTTGGTAGATACTTGATGAATCCAACTCGATCTCCTGCAATCCTGCTTACTAAGGGGAATACCGGGCGGGCCGGCCTTCACCTCTCCGATGCCTAAGTTAGTATAGTTGGAATATATATAACCTGGGCACGTATGTAAGCAGGGAGAGAGACAAGTTACCTATTTATGGTGGTAGTTGAGGCCCATATATAGGTGGTTGAGGGTGAGGGCTGGCCTTACCCTTCGATGTGGGACTGGTTCCCTTCTGTTTGGATATTCTGGTGCCCTCTTTGGCAGGCAGGCGCCCCCGATCCCAGGACCCTTGGAGGCAGGATAGACCGCTGGGCCCCGAGGCCTGGTGCTGGTGATCCGATCCTGGGTCCTGGGCCGGGCCCTGGTGTACTTGCCGCGGGTCTGTGGGCTTGCTGTAGCCCCTCTACGGCTACTGTCAACAGAGCTTCTCCAGATCATCACAAAAGTTCTTGGTAAGTCTGAATATCCCCATAGCATAACTTGGGAGAGCCTGAGCTACCACACTGATTAGAATGTTCTTCCCAGCACCACTGAGTAACTTGCCTTGCCATGCTTCAAGTTTAGACACTAATTAATCTTTCCTTAATGTATTGAAACATCGCTGACTTTTTTCTCCCAACATAAGTTGGTAATCCCAAGTATTTCTCATGCACCTCTACCATTGGGACCTGTAACAAGTTCGAAAGTGTCTCCTGCATTTCTTCAGACACACTATCACTAAAAACCACAGAGCTCTTCTCAAAATTCACTTTTTGACCTGATGCTCTACTATAAGTATTAAGAACCTCCTGAATTATACTCCTAGACAAAGATGAGGCCTCCGCATAAAGCATACTGTCATCTGCAAATAATAAATGGTTCATTGGAGGAGCTCCATCACAAACAGTAGTACCATGTAATTCACCTGTCTGCATATGTTGTCTCAGAAGGGCTTAGAAACCTTCTGCAGCAAGTAAAAATAGGTAAGGTGACAATGGGTCTCCTTGTCTCAGACCCCTGACTGGAGTCAAGTAACCTCGAGTTTTTCTCCGAATCAAGAAAGAATCACAAACTGTGGTAACACACTGCATAATAAGCTAAATCCATTGAGCACTGACCCAAAATACCATTCCATGCGGTCATATGCCTTATTGAGATAAAGTTTCAGAGCCATAAATCCCCTACCTGTCTTCTTATTATGCACAAAATGTGCAATTTCATTCGCCACAAGAATATTATCAGTTATCAACCTTCCTGGAACAAAAGTGCTCTAGAATGGAGAAATAATAGTAGGGAGAACAACCTTTAAACAATTTGCCAAAACTTTCGAGCAAATCTTATAAATCACATTACACAATGCAATAGGACGAAGATCCGCCATATGCTTCGGCTGTGCATCTTTGGGAATTAAACAGATATGAGTATAATTAATCTGTTTAAGAATCTGACCAGACTGAAAGAAATCTTGAACTGCACTTACTACCTCAGGCCCAATGAGCTCCCAATAATGCTGAAAAAATAAAGGAGGCATACCATCAGGCCCCGGAGCTTTAGTCGAATACATCTGAAACACCGCCTGTTTAATTTCCTCACTCGAATATGCACTACACAGTTGCTCATTCATCTACTCCGACACACAAGGAGTTATAGCCTCCAATGTTTCATTTAAAGCTACAGTATCCACAACCGAAGCTTCAAACATATTATGAAAATAATCTGTAACAACCTTCTCCATACCCTGAACATCTTCATGCCAAATACCATTAGCATCAAATAAACCTTTTAACAAGTTTCTCTGTTTGGTTACCTTAGCTTGTTGGTGAAAGTAGCTAGTATTCTGATCGCCTTCCTTCAGCCAACAAACTTTTGATCGTTGTTTCCAAAAAATCTCCTCCTGATGTAGTAAGTTCTGGAGATTACCAAACAGCTCAGACTTCTCTAGCTACCCCTAAGGAGAAATCGAACAGTTCATAAGCTCTTCCAAACGTGTACGAATCGCCATCATCTTCACTCGACGTCCTCTGAATACCTCCCGCTGCCATTTGTCTAGCCGAATTCGGACTTTCTTCAACTTGGTGACAACTCGAAACATAGATACACCTTCCACCTCTTCCTACCATGATTCATTCATAACATTATCACACTCATCATGCTGCAACCAAAAAGCCTCATAATGGAAGCGGTGAACTTTTGGACGTGCAACCAGAGGTGCCGTGCTAGCCTTGAGAAGCAAGAGAACATGATCGCTGTCCGACGACGGAAGGTGGAATAGCTTGACATGGAAAAATAAATCAAACCAAGACAAAGTGCACACAGCTCTATCCAAGCGTAGCAAGGTCTCAAAATTCCCCCAAGTTGCCATCACACCCTGATAGCTATGATCAATCAAATCACCATATCCCAGCGCGTCCCGAAACCCACGCATTTGCCTATTTGGTCTTGCTGTTCCATCGATTTTCTCACTGCCATTGAGAATTTCGTTGAAGTCTCCAATAACCAGCCAAGGCATGGAACTCGCCTCGGCTAGGTCACGAAGTAGTTGCCATGATTTGTCACGCTCACCCGTTGCAGCATAACCATAGAACCCTGTTAAACGCCATGATGCCAAACATTGAGCGTTCACGACGACTGCATCGATGTGGTGTGCCGACCTAGAGATGATTTGGAGATTCATCTCATCGGACCAAAACAAGCCAAGTCCTCCCGAACGCCCTTCACTGAGAACCATGGCTACCTTGGGAAAGCCTAGTGCTCGTTGCAATCGTAAGAAATCGTGCTCCAAACTGATTTTCGTTTCACAGAGAAACACAACTTGGGGCCGGTTTTGTGCGAGAAGATCCTTCAAAGCCCTCGTCATATCATCTCCACAAATCCCCCTGCAATTCCAACTCAAGATATCAAGATCCATGGTTGCTGTTTTGGAAGTTTGGTCGCACTCTTCGAAACGGCAGAAGTGGTTCAGAGAAATCCTAGCACAACAAATAGGCGATAGGTTTTTTTAAAAAAAATATATTCTGTTGACAGTAGCCACAGAGGGGCTACATAAGCCCACAGACCCGCAGCCAGTGGATCCGGGGCCGGCCTGAGGCCCGGAGCAGGATCACCAGCACCTGGACCCGAGGTCCAGCAGTCTACCTTGTGACCAGGGGCCCGGGGATCGGGGACACCAGCCTGCCGAACAGGCCACCAAAGCTGTCCTTTTGTGTGCGAACAGAAGGAACCAGTCCTACATCGAAGAGTAAGACCAGACCTCACGCCCGACCACCTATATAAGGGCCTCAACTACCCTCTTTAATAGGTAACCGATCTTTCCAACTGCTTATCATTCGTGCTTAAGTTATCTATTTATTCCAACTGTACTAACTTCGGCATTTGAGAGGAGAAGACCGGCCCGCCCGGTATTCCCCTTAGTTAGCAGATTTGCAGGAGGAGATCACACCTTAATTCATCAGTTTCCACTAGGCCTACGGGTTTGTGCAGAAACAATTGGCACCGTCTGTGGGAAACTTATATAAAAGTTACGTAAGCATCACCAAATGGCAGAAAGCTCAGAAGCGGGCCAGGAAAGAAATACAATGGAGGGTCAGCGGGTTGCACCAGAGCAAGTGCTCATCTCCACCCCGGTCGCTCAACGGGAGCAGCGCAGCGACCAGGGCAACCAGGACGACGGCAGCTATGGGAGGCTGAGCAGCACGCCGGGGGCATACAACGATAGAGTGCGCGGGAAAGGCCCGGGGGAAGGCGACCAACCGACGCACCAGGGCTTTTCGCTGACATTCTCGGACGATCCGAGCGACAAAGAGGAGAGTCTGCTCGGTGACAGCGACCGAGACACCACGTACAGCCCCGACCGGCACGATATGGCGGGGGAGATATGGGCGATGAGGGCAGAAGTCGGTCGCCTACGCGCGGAGAGCGACCGGGATAGAGCAAAATCCAATGCTCGGTATGAGGAAATGGAGATGGTAAACGCTGCCCTGGTGGCTGCTCTGGAAAGAGGGCAGCAGCGCAACGCCACTATGGCAAGGGCAATTACACCCGCGCCAGGCCAACCTCAGCGCCTTGAGGCGGGACAGTCATCGGGAGGAAGGTCCAGCGACCGCAGGAGGGCGGAGTCCCCGGGCGGCGTGATTTTGCCAATGAGCACGCCAGCACCCCCGCAGTCGCGCGCTTCATTCGAGGATGAGGTCGTGACCCCGACCGCACGGGCATTACAGGTACTCACCGACTCTGTGTCGGATCTAAAGGCCCAAATGGAGGCCAACGAGAGAAGAGCGGCGCGGCAGATGGAGGGATCGCGATTCAACGAACGCATGGGCCCTTTCTCGCACCAGGTTTTGGAATCGGGGAGGTCTGGTAACCAGAAATCCCTAAAGCTCACGTACTCAGGATCCGGCTGCCCATACCAACATTTGGATAGTTTCCGGTCCCAAACGTGCGCCAAGGGCTATTCCGATGCAGTGTGCTGCAACATATTCCAGGAAACCCTATCTGGAGAGGCGCTCAGCTGGTTCTATGAGCTCCCGGCAAACTCCATCGAGGCGTTTGAGCAACTGGCCGACCGGTTCGTAGGCCGCTTCATCCTCCGGGTCGAAGGAGCCGGGACATCAGCCATCCTCTTCAACTGCAGACAGGCACCTGGCGAGGAGCTAAGGACGTTTGTCAACCGTTGGCAAACGGCGACGGCCGGGGTTCGGAACCTCGACAAGGGTATCGCCGAGATGGCGTTCAAACAGGGGCTTCGGCCAGGAAAATTTTCCTACGCCGTACGGGTGGAACTCCCGCAGGGGTATGACGAGCTAATAGCGATGGTCATCAGACATGCTCAAGCTTATCATGAAACGTATGGGCAACACCTGTTGAAGAGAAAACGGGAGGAGCACCCCCCGGCCGGCCGAGAAAACAAGGCCAGCCAGCGGAGCGAGAACCGAGGCGCCCAACCGAGCAGACCCAGCAGAAATTGGAGAAACCAACAGCAGCAGAAGCCCTATCATGACAAACCCCAGGGCGAGCACAAGCCGGCGCAGTACCGGCAAGAACGCCCCCTGGCGATCACGCCAGCAGAGCGTCAAGAGGTCTTCACCACTCTAACCTCTTCATACGAGGACATCTTGCACGAAAACGGGAACATCATTCCCTCACCGCCGAGGAGCAAGTACCCAAAGGGGAAACTTACCCAGGCGAGAACAGGCAAGTACTGCTCCTATCACGATGGAGCTACCCATTGGACGAACAGTTGCTTCGCCCTCAAGACAGCGGTGAAGGGTTTGATTAACAGCGGTCAGCTTCAGTGGTATATAGGGGAAATGAGAGCAGATCCCGACCGGGAGCAGGGCCAGGGCTAGTAATCACGCCCGGACCGGTGAAGGGTTAGGTGCCAGAAATTCCAAGCAGTTAGTTTGGCATATCAACGGTTCAACCAACGCAACATTATAAGATATGTATGCCAACTATTTTAAGAGAAATCTAAGGAATTCTACCGGAGAAAAAATGTACATCCAAAGGGCATAATACAAAAAAACCCGTTCCAGCGGATTTACAAAAAAAATAAAAAAAAAATAAAAGAAGAGAGAACAAAACAAATATCTTAAGGAGCTGCGTCTCCCCCCTCAGCGGGCCTCCCACTAGCTTCCCCAGATGGAGCCACCGCATCCTCTCCAGCGGGTGCAGATGGTCGAGGCCCGCCTTCCTCTTCCTGCTGCTCTTCTTCTGCCTGCTGCCCATGGGTATCGTCATCGGCCCTCGCCTTCGGCATTCGAGAGGTATCCAGGTACCCCTTCTCTTCCCACTCCACATAGGCGTTGGCGATACCCGACTCCCAAGCCTTTTCCAGGAGCTCAAGAAACTGCTCACTATCGTGATATTTGAGGACAACCCGCTGGAAAAGCTCTGGGTCCTCTTCTCCAGCTGCAGCGGCAGCGGCGGCACGCACAGTGACAGCTCCCACCTGGAGCTCATCCGCTCTGGCCTCCAGCTCGGCCCTCCCCTCCTCAGCCAACTCATTTTCCTCCTCGAGGCTCCGGACCTGCTCTTCTAGCCTGGCCACCTGTTTCTTGGCCCTCTCCTCCAGTCTGACCTTCTCCCGCTCAAGCCTGGACTTCTCAACTTCCAGGCGCTCACGGGCTCCTGTCAGAGCGGCCACCTGCCTCTTCAGCTCCGACAGCTCCTCACTCGGGTCCGGCTTGTACAAATTGTACAATAGCTACAGAACAACAGGGAGCCAATTAAGCAAACAACAAAAGTAACGAGACCCGGCAGAAGATATGAGCGGTGCCATGGCACCAAGCAATTCTTACCCGGAGGACCAACTCCTTGCTCTTCTGGCGGTTCTCCCCCGACAAGGCTTCAGCGACCCCAGGCCTATCTAGACCAAGGCCAGCCACATCTGCCGCCAGACTCTGGACGAAGGGACTCTCCGGACCTCCCCTCTGTTCCTCCGCAGGAGCGGGGCTACTCTGCTGACCGGCATAGTTTGAGGCAGCAACGGCCTTGTCCCCAGCGGAACTCATCGCACCGCTGGACACCTTGAGCCGTTTACCCAAGTTTTCACCAGACGACCGGCCGGTCAGCGTCACCAGTGCGGAGGGAGGGACGTCCATGATCCTCCGCCTCTTCTCACCCAGGCCGTCCGGCGAAGAAGATTGTGCGCCTGTCCGAGAAACCCTGGTGACAAGCGGGAGCGATCCCGGTCGGTGCGGAATCCTGTTTGTCCCACCAGGAACCTTTGGTGGCCCCCCGGTGGTCTTGCCCTTTCCGGGTCCCGCCTTGGACGCAGTGGGGTGAGTCTTCACACGCCTTAGGATATAGGCGTCGACCTCAACGTCCAAGACCCTCGGTTCGGCATGAACGGTAAGCCGACCGGACTCCTCATCCACCGAGGTCCGTGAAACGGCCTCCCCTTTCTCCTTCAACCTCGACCGGTAGTATTCAACCGGCTCCATGGCATTCCACCGGTTAGGTAACATTCAACCGGCTCCATGGCATCTCACCAGTTAGGTACCATTCAACCGGCTCCATGGCATTCCACCGGTTAGGTAGCATTCAACCGGCTCTATGGCATCTCACCAGTTAGGTAGTATTCAACCGGCTCCATGGCATCTCACCGGTTAGGTAGTATTCAACCGGCTCCATGACATTCCACCGGTTAGGTAACATTCAACCGGCTCCATGGCATCTCACCGGTTAGGTAACATTCAACCGGCTCCATGGCATCTCACCGGTTATGTGACATTCAACCGGCATGGGCTTTATAAACCCGGGAGAGTTTACATCTAACACATGTAAACTTTTCCAGCAGGCTAAAAACCCTGCATCACACTGAACTGTGATAAATATGGGGATCCAAGGCGAGACTTGTTATCTCCACGCCACCCCACCGGGCAGATTGTTTCTCTAACACAGAACAAATCTCCCCGCAGGTACGTTACCCCACGCTTATTCTAACACAAGCTGGGCCGAGCCACCGGGCTACTCCTGGCATGCCCCACCGTTGGCAGCAATTTTACCTTGAGAACTTGGGGGACTCGTTCCGACATGGCAGTCCACCGGTCGAGTCCTCACATCATCATCCCATGCACTCGTCCGGGTTTCACCCCGCTCCATATCTATTGCATGGAGGATCTCAACGCCACATCATCATCCCATGCACTCGTCCGGGTTTCACCCCGCTCCATATCTATTGCATGGCGGAGCTCAACGCCACATCATCATCCCATGCACTCGTCCGGGTTTCACCCCGCTCCATATCTATTGCATGGCGGATCTCAACGCCACATCATCATCCCATGCACTCGTCCGGGTTTCACCCCGCTCCATATCTATTGCATGGCGGATCTCAACGCCACATCATCATCCCATGCACTCGTCCGAGTTTCACCCCGCTCCATATCTATTGCATGGTGGATCTCAACGCCACATCATCTTCCCATGCACTCGTCCGGGTTTCACCCCGCTCCATATCTATTGCATGGCGGATCTCAACGCCACATCATCATCCCATGCACTTGTCCGGGTTTCACCCCGTTCCATATTCATGGCATGACGACACTTGAGCACAATACTATTAGTATTGCAAACATACTCATAACTGTCGCATGTCATCATTAATAGGTACTCACATCACCACGCCTCCTCTGCCCGAACGCCCGGTCACGCCCAATCTTCAATGCGGACTTGGGAGACTGGGCACCGTTGAGTTGGTAACCCTGCGGGTCTGCGGGACAGGAGCGAGACATATTAAGTCCCCATTCAAGATTGCACTTGACCGGGAACTTGGGGACTTGTTGACAGTAGCCACAGAGGGGCTACATAAGCCCACAGACCCGCAGACAGTGCATCCGGGGCCGGCCTGAGGCCCGGAGCAGGATCACCAGCACCCGGACCCGAGTTTCAGCAGTCTACCTAGTGACCTGCAGGGGCCCGGGGATCGGGAACCGGGGACGCCAGCCTGCCGAATGGGCCACCAGAGCTGTCCTTTTGTGTGCGAACAGAAGGAAACCAGTCAAACATCGAAGAGTAAGACCAGACCTCACGCCCGACCACCTATATAAGGGCCTCAACTACCCTCTTTAATAGGTAACTGATCTCTCTAATTGCTTATCATTCGTGCTTAAGTTATCTATTCATCCCAACTGTACTAACTTAGGCATCAGAGAGGAGAAGACTGGCCCGCCCGGTATTCCCCTTAGTTAGCATATTTGCAGGAGGAGATCACACCTTGATTCATCAGTTTCCACTAGGCCTACGGGTTTGTGCAGAAACATATTCTTTTAGATAATTGACTAGGTTTGCATCGGTTATTGGTTCTTTACTTAATGCTTTGATTTTTTAAATGTTTCTATTTAGTGTTTTTTTTTTAAAAGGTGGAGGGCATTGGAATTGGCTTCTCTACTTGGATTTTTTGTGCTTGGATTTGCTTGGATTCCTTACATCCATTGGATTGAGTAAAGATGATGTAACCAACTTATAACCTATGTCATCTTTACTCAATCCAATGGTTATAAGGATCTAAGCAAATCCAAGCACAAAAAATCCAAGCAGAGAAGCTGGATCCGGAGGGCATTACTCCATTGAATTAACATCTTGTTTAATGGTGAAGATTGTATGACAAATACCTCATTGCCTAGAGACTTGAAAGTTATCCTCACTCTAGAGTAGTATTAGCTCTCACTAAAACTGTTCCTAACATTTTGCATTCACCACTCTTTGCTCCAACTTCAGGGTCTCCAGTCCCTTTCGTTGTCCACTTATTAGATAATCTTTCCTAAAAAAATCTTGTCGTAACAGGCTCCATTTTTCAGCAAGCCTTCTACTCCATGAAAGTAACGGTAAACACACTATTATTTTCACTAGTCTGATAGAATTAGAATGAAAGACTTAACAACACTCTTTTTCCCTCTTTTGTTTCTATCTCTACTATTATCTTAAGAGAATATCTCAATTCTACAGCTCTTGGCTATGACGGATAATAGGTCACAAATCAATCACTGTATGTAGCTGATGACGTTAGTTCAATGCGGTCAGCTTTGAGAATATAGCATGAATTTCACTCAGACACATCCCCTATATTGTTCATGATGGGATTTGTTTCCTGCTCTCCCACACCTTCCTTACTAATATACCATCTTAATCCACATATCTTTACTTTGGGTATTGAGTATGGTCGATATGCAGCCACCTAATTGACCAATATGTATATGATTTGAAACAATGTCAGTAATAAGATTATAGTGTTTCCACATGTCTAATGTTGTCCTACCTTTCTGCCCTAACTATTTCCATAAACTCTAGAAAAAATATTTCGTTGAATGAAATGAGCTAGTGATACTCCTTGACTTCATACGTACATATTTTGATATGACCCGAACCTCGAACTAACTTTTAACAGTTTTGCGTTTTATTTTTTTTTTCGATACGAGACATTGTTGTTACGATTCGAAAGTTCTAAATGTTGAATTTTATTTAAGTTGATCCGACGAAGAATTTTATTTCTCGACGAGATAGAAGACGTTGAAACTAGTTCATGGGCATGTGGCACGTCTAATTTGGAGATCATGTGAAAAAGTTAAGATGTAAAATTGGTAATTTGCCCTTTTTGGAAGAGTATAAATAGCCGGGTTTAATTTCCGAAAATGGCAAGTTTCCTTTTTCTTTTCTTTCTTTCTTTTTCTTTCCTATTTTCCCCCCTCTCCCTGCGCGCGACCCCGACCCCCACCGACCTCCACCTAGCTCCGCCGTCTGGCCACCCCTCGGCCCGCCGCTGGTCTCGTCCGCTTTCTCTCCTCCTCCTCGTCAACTCTGTGGCAGCGGCGCGGCGTGAAACGCTGCCGCTTGGCCGTGTGAAGCCGAGCAAGGTTCGACACAGTCGAACCGAAGCTCTTCTTTCCGGCCACGTCGTGGCCCGATTTTTGGGGCAAAAGCAAGGGCTCGACCCGCACAACCACTCCACCAAAGGAATTGAACCGAATTGCACCAGGTAAGGAGAAATTAGAAATTGAAAATTTTAGGGTTTTTGTGATTTTTGTTGGAGGTTGTGAATTTTTGATGTTTTGATGGATTTGGAGGTTGGAATTGTGTTCAGAGCTTTGAAAGGAGTCGATTGAGTGAAATTCGGGGTTTGATGGTTGAATTTTGGGAGAAATTGATGGCGGGGCGATTCTGCCGCCGTGTTGGCCTCCCTGGGTGGCGGCTGCAATGGTGTTTGGTGGCGGAGACGATGAGATTCAGGTTCTGAGATGGTTTGGGATCGTTTTCGAAATAAATTGGAGGTGTTTTGACCTCTAGTGGTGGAGCTGCGGGCGGCGGCTGCCGGCAGCATGAGGAAGAAGATGAACAGTAAACCGGTAAAAAGTAAAAAATAAAACGGTAAAAGGTGAATAGTAAACGGTAAAACAGTAAATAGTAAACAGTACATGTGAACAGTAAAAGTGAATAGTAAATAGTAATTTGACTTTCAAAATTACTGTTTGATTATACAAAAATTACTATTTGACCATTAAATATTACTATTGACTTACCGTAAATTAATAAAGGCAGTTTTAAAGAGGTTTTATGACGAAATAACAAGTAAAAGAATTAATTGGACACGAGGTGGGTGTCCTGAGTTATTTCGGACGTAGATTATCAGTATTGAGGCGTAATTCCTATACCGATAACAGAAAATGAAAAATTAGGAAATTTCGTATGAGTGAGCTCGTCCGTATAATTAACATTTATAAATAAATCTCGAGTTGCGTAATATTTATGATTACGTCCCTGTTACAGGTCGAGAGGTTACTCGACGGGACGAGAGCTCGAAATAGCAGCAAGTTCGGATTTACTGTGAGTGGATTTTGTTTTAAATAAATGCATGCATAAATATTTTATTAGAATACAATTTATTTAGTTAATTGAATTTTTAAGCATGATATAATTTAATGAAAAAATTATTGTTTAAAAAGAATTATGGTTTTGGAGTTATGTTTTTACTACTATTTAAGTAGTACGTAATTTTATCCGAAATGAGATTTCCGGAAATAATATGTTTTGATCATTCATATTTGATCTTTCGGAATAAGTTTATTATGTATTTAAATGAAATGACCGGAAATGAGATTTTCAGAGATTTTATGCTTTCGGTATTTGTAATTTTTCCGACATGTGAGACATGTTGAAGTTATATATTATTTTCGATATTATTTATATGATATTGAGACATGTGGGATATATATATGTTCGTTCGAGGCTATGATTTTATTTGATTATATATATATATATATATATATATATATATATATAAGTCTCAGATGTGCAGTCGGGGACCGTACGGATTTATATATATGGAGGATGCGTTTCGGTTTTGTTTTCGGATTTTCACCATATCAGGGTCCAGATATATATTGATGCTAGCTAGCTTAGTCGCCTGATCCCATGCGAAGTGAAGACTTGACCACATAGGTCAGATTCACACTCGGTGGTCGACGTGTACAGGCATAGCGTGAGACGCTATACAGAGTCTTGGAGACTCGACCCTTAGCCTGGGAGGCTACTATTAAATGGTGGTAATGACGTTCCCCTATCTTATTATATGACCAATGGGATTGGTCATAATTTTTATATTATGTGGTTTTCGGGAATATTTTCTCTATGAAACTTTCTAATTTAATAAATTCCCGAACCAGCGAAGCTGTGGTTTTTATGTGACCAATGGGATTGGTCGAGAAATATTATGAATTGATTTCAAAAGTATATTGTTTTGAGTATATATAAACAAAATAAATTTTTGTTTATTTAAATATATCAGCGGGGCGGATTTTTAAATATGATTTTTCTGGAACGTGGGACGTTTTAATAATGTGCATGCATCGTGGATTTGATGTACGAAAATGTTGGGAAAGTAGTATGATTCTTTTATTTATTTACTTAAAGTATTATATAAAATTTATTTTTATCCACTCACTCTAACGTTTTAAATTACTTTCCCCTGGGCCCTACGTTTTAAATCGCCCAGGTTTCAGACTAGTTTATTTGAGGGCAAGAGTACTCGGAAATCGAGACATAGTCAGCGTCGTCCTTGCTTCCGCTCGGTAGGATCTATTGATCCTTTTTCTCTTTGATTTTGTATCCTTAGTTATTTTCTAGATTGCTCTGATGACCTGTGAATCAAATGAAATTGGTTTTATGTTTATTTGTGGAAGTTGTTTGATTTTGGGGGAGCAGGTGGCTCATGGAGTCAGGTTAGTGATTGTAGAAGTGTTTTCTGTTTGTTTGGCAGATTTGGGTTGTCCATTTTGAGAGAGGTCATGCCAATTTTTCGGTAAATTCTCTCTTAAGGTGATCCCCGCAGGACCTCACTCGGATTTCAGAGAAAATCTGGTTCGGGTCCTGTTATATTTTGGTTGCACTCTTGGTGAATCATCCTAAGTCTTTACCAAATGAGAGTGGTTTTTGTTATACGCATAGTTTTCTAATGGTTGCAGCTACACCTGATTGTAATGCCTTGTAATTTCTTTCTAACTTTAATAAGGGTTTACATAGTTTTACTCAAACAAAAGTATTCAATAAAGTTAATTCAAGAAAATTTCAATTATCCTTGAGCTCACATATATTATATTTTGTTACAGATTAAGGGAAGAAAAGAATAGATTGAGTTGAGGCTAAGTAAATAAGTTGTTGATAGCTAAGAAACAGACCTCACGCCCTCTTTACGCTCATTAACTAGTTGTTGTCTTGTTGGAAACTTTTTGGCAAGATGTTTTTGGATGATGTTGTGCGCAACAAGCGTAATGAGATATGGTATAACTTGCCAAAAAAATCAATAAATTCATACACCATTGTTTTTTATTTAGTTTAGGAGGAAGTGAAGTTCATTCTCAACAAGAGCGCATGGTTCATTCATATTAAGTTGTTTAGGGTGAAGAGGTGATTCCAGGGATTTGATGCGGCAACCTCGGGAATCGATTATATCATTGTCGAAACACGCTCACCAAACTTACATTAATTATAGGAGTCCAGTAAAAATTCTTTTAAAGGGTAGGAGGGGCCACGAACTCTCTGACGATTTGAAATTATGGAATATCCTCTAATGATATTACAATTGTTGATAGGGCTTTCAAGGGCAACAAAAATTATACTGCTATCTCATCTTCTAAGTAGAAATGAAAGTAGTGGTCATGTATTATTTGTATTTGAAATATGCAGTTACAAATAACCAATGACTATTTTGATCTCCATGATTGTAGAGAGTAATCTTCTTTGTCTTCAATATCTATTACGTACATTTCACACTTGTTGTGTATTTGTAGCCAACTATAGTGAGTGTCATTAACGTAATTAGGACTAAATACTTGCTACTCTTTATATTTGCTCCATAAAACAGCTATGTTTTTCACCTTTCAAATTAAACAATTTAGTCCATATATTCTCTAATTCCCATACAATAGGTCTATACTGACTATTATTACCCCTCATTTTTTTTGTTCAATTTCCTCTTTTAATATTTTTTTTCTTAATTTTTTTATTTTATTTTATTTCTATGCTCTATGAGTTCTCTCTCTATTTAAGATTGATTCATATTCTTTGCTATTACTAATGTCCAAAAGATTCATTTGTACGTTTAGTGGAAAGTTTAATTTTAGAGAGAAAAAAAAAGAAAAAAATAAGAAGAGGAAAACATGAAAAAGAAAAAAAGAAAAAGAAAAATGATATTAGGGGTAAAATAGTCAGTTTTGACTTATTGTGTGAGAATTAGAGAGTTTAGGGTTTATATAGAATAACAAGTATTTAACCCAAATAATTAAGGGGTCGTCTACAATACCTTGATGTATACCATATTCTCAATTTACAACTAACTGAACAAAATTTACCATTTTTTTATGCTAAATTTACAATATTGACAACAAATTTACAATTTATATTTTATATATTTACATACAATTAAATAAATTTAGTACATTTATAACTATTTGTTTATAAACTTGTAAATATGTTATAGCTAAAGTATTTACAACTAACAGAACTACAATAATCCAAACAATTACTCTATTTACCAAAATGACAATAAAATTTGTCGTCAAATTTATAAATGGTGTATCATATACATGAGGGTATTAAAGAAAATTCTAATAATTATTAGTGGTGTTCACCACATCAAATGTTCACCGTGTCAGATGTTGGTAAAAAAAAAATTGTGTACAACACTATTAGATGTGTATCCAATGGTGAAAATAAAATAATGTAATAATAATTTTCTTTATAAATGTATCTATATCCAACGTTGTGGAGCATCATTGAACTCCATATATTGTAGTTCTTATAGTTAATTTCATTGTTGGGACTTGGATGCATATGATATCATATACTTGTATCGAAATTGAGTTAGATATTCACGTTGTAGTCACAATTTTTAGATATTAACACTAAAAATTTCACAAAGTATTGTTGGGCAGAATTAATGTTAATTTCCATGCACATTTCCATGACATACATGTTTTCGATTCATGCCAAAAGAAAAACGAGAAAGATTGACAATCTCTCAAAAGAATTAGAAACTTTTATTTTATTTTTTTATCAAAAGATATAAAAACTCATTTAAAACAAAAAAGAAAATCATTGAAAGAAAAAAAAGGAAAGAAGTGAAATGAACATAATGAAGGAGTTGAGGACCCATCGCTATCATGGTTCCTCCTGAGAGTCGCTATCTTAAATAATAGCAACCACAAAAGTAAGCCCACCATTTTCTTTTCTTTCCTTTTTCTCATTTTCCTATTTTCCTCTCTCTTTCTCCTGTACGATTCATCATCGATTCTTTTAGTCCGCGCCACCATCGAACAAGCCACAGCTGCCGATTCCACCGCCTCCACTTCCTCCTTCTTCTCGGAGATCTCTACTTCATACTTCTCCAGCTCGTCTCAGGTATTTGATCTGCAAAAATAACAAGATTCAGTGCTTTTACTAGCTTTAGATTTTGAGAGTTGATTTGATCTTTTCTTTAGTGTGAAACGAAGTTGGTTTTGGTCTAAGCTAGGATTTTCTTTACCTTTTGAAATTTTAAAGAATCCAGAGAGGTGAGAATTGCTTAGGTTTTGCAATGTTTTACATAATTTATTTACTGTTTAGTTTATTTACCGAGTGAAAGTTACTTGAAGTTAATATTTAGTGAATTTGTAGTAATATTGAGAGTGAGTTGTGTGATTGATGATGTTCTTGATGACATGTATTTCTACATTGAACGGACACGCCAAAACCCATGTGTATCCCGTATCGGACACGCACACGCACTTGATACAGTGATATACGGCTAAATACGTCCAGACACGTGTGTCTAATTTGGACACACAAGCGTATTTGTATTGGACACGTGCGTCTCTGGGTGGACACGAAAATAAGCAGGACACAAGAGGTAGATTTGACATTTAGCTAAAAAATCCCAATTAAGTTGCTGGCTTGCTGCGTTCTTCCTTCGCTGGACTGCTGGAGTCTTACTTCGCTGCTGCGTTCTACCTTCGCTTCTGGGTCAGAGAAAGTCGCTGTATCCTAAACAAAAGAAAGGTTCGAGTTTTGTTTTCCTCTCCAAATCTTCGCTAGGTTTTCGATCTTCTTTTTTTTGGCTCATCGCTAATTTCTTCATCCTATAATCTACACCTTTTCGTTTTCTTTCTAATTTCTGGAGTTTCAGGGAGCTTAGTATACGAATCTGAGCTCAATTCGAGGAGCGGCGGAGTTGGGTTAACCGGAAAATCACAATCGGCCGGTCTAGGTTTTGATAATCTGAGAACTTTCTCCACTTGAAACGAGTTTGGGACCGAATTCCGGTTGCTGTTCAGGTATGGTTTGGTCTACTAGTGTGATTCGAAGCTTTCATTTGCTATTTGGTTGCTCAGAAAAGTTTATAGAATTGAACGAACTTGAAATTTGAGAGGCTGATTATTTATAGTTGAGAATCACCTCTGAATTATGCTCTCAATGAACTTGTAGATATTTTTCCTCTGATTTTGTTGTCCGTTGAGAAGAATTAAAGGTGTAATTTCAGGAAATTAGTCAATTCTTTGGCTGAATTGGTTATAATATGCATCTCATAGTCGAAGTATTAGTACAGTTTCCTTATCTTGTTTGGTTGAACCCTCTTGACTACTTGTAATCATATCATTCGTGGCAAGTTTGATATTGTTGATTAAAGCCTAGAGTTGCAGAACACGTAGTTTTTTCGGATCAGAAGCTCTATGGAGATGAATTCGAGGCATATGAGAAATATTATAGCATTTTTGTGACAGAAACTTTTCAATATTTAATAATTTCTTGCAAGAAGCTTTTCAAAATTCAGTGCTGTTGCAATCAGTTATGAAGGTCTTATTATCTCCCTGTCTTATTGTACATCATCATTTACATTCTGGTAGTTTCTTATGGTCTGAGTTGCTAATAGGGTGACTGCACTGCGTGTACTTGTTTATACTTCAAAGTGGAGAATCATCTTTGTAGTCTTTACTTTCCCATAGGTTGCACTGGTTTCTTATTTGAAACTCTTACCATGAGCATTTAAGTTTTTAACTTGGTTGGGAAATATTGAGATGTGTGGTTTTGTTTAATATGTTCTATAAGTAATATTTAAATTAAAATTTAGTTAACGTGTCAACCACCTGTCCGTATTAAAAAAAAAAAAAAAAAAATATTGGCGTGTCCGCGTATCGTATTGTGTCGAATACGGACACATGTACTTGTATCCGTGCTTCATAGATGTATTTGATTTTGTGTATTTGTCAGTTTCAACTACCAATTAATATCTTGGTTGAACATGTTCTGTCTAATGTTTGTTCATATTAGAATTTGCTGTATTATGTGAATTTGATTAGTGCTTTGACATTGAATGATGTTTGAATTTGTGCACAAGTGTTGCAAATCCTAATATTTTTATTACGAGTCTGATGGTGAGTTATTGCCAATGGTAGTTGGGTGGCGCTGGTTCGTCTTAGGAGAGTGGTGAACTGAATAGAAGGCTCATCTTGGTGCACAGATGAGCAGAACTGATGTTATTTGCAGTAGAAGGAGGAGGGTTCTTCTCGTCTTCGGCTACTGGGTATAGCAAAGGTTTGGCCCTTCTTCTATTGGGTCACAAGGACGACGATAAACCCATGAGAGTTTCGCCGTGGAATCAGTACCAGTTGGTGGACCAAGAATCTGACACTCACCTCCAGCTGGCTTCCACGAAGAATCGACTTTCCCGCGGTTGCGCCTCCTTTGTCTGTTTTGGTCGCGCTTCCGCTGGGCTTGACTCTCCGTCTCCTCTTAAAGTAGGCCCTACCCAACAGCAGGATGTCTTGCACGAGTCTGTTGCATCTGACAAAGGTGAGGATCATGCTGCTCCCCCTGAGGAGTTTCATGCTGTAAAAACTGCTCCCCCTGAGGAGTTTCATGCTGCAAAAAAAGTTGTTCTCAAAAGTAGCTTGAAGAAACCATTAAAAAGAGTACCGATTCCTGTCGAGAGTTCTAATGAACGTGAAAAATCTTGTGAAACAAATAGTCACATTCCAGGCGATACAGAACAGAGAAAAGTGCAGTGGACTGATACTTGCGGGAGTGAGCTTGTTGATATCAGAGAATTTGAGCCCAGGTATTTGATGTTTTTCTTTAACTATTATGAGTACAGTGATCTTAAAAGTTTCTTGATTTAGTCATTGAGTGCAATAAACACAACAATGAAATGATAGTGGCATGCCAGCAAGATATACTTGTGCTATTTATCGGTCTACAAATGCTGAGGACAAAACTAGTTGGTTCAAAGATGTGTTCAAGGAGCATGAAACCAGAAGTGGTGTGATTTGTAGTGGTTGGGATAAATCATCAGGGAATAGTGAAAATAAATCAAGGATCATTTGATAAACGTCTAGTGTAGCAATCAGTTGTTGATGCTTGTACTAAATTGTTGATACTGCATTTCTCATTATTTTATGCGAAATGATTAAGATAGCATAAACTATATAGTTTACACTCAAGGCGTTTAGTATTCAATAGCTTTCTTGTTAGCGGGACAATTTTTTCGTATTAAAATAGTTAACAGTAAATTTGTCTTGAAGTTAGTAGCTACGAAAAAACTATTAACATATATCCTACAAGGGCATTTTAGTTATCACATTGGTTTTGATTCTATTCTGTTTCTAGAGACTTAGTTAACTGCAATACAATCGCCTAGTGTCCTTCCTTCCAAGTTCCAATTTTTCATTACTTTAGCTTGCAGTCTGAGTTTTAGATAATAATACCGGATTGAGGTAGAAAGATGCAGATTATTGGCAAGAAGCATTAGGTACCTCATAGTATCCTTTTAAGTCTTCTCTAGTCTGGGGATATCTGCCTATTGGCCCTGGTAGGAATAAATTCTTCTGAAAAAATGGTGGAAACGGTGACAAAAAATTGAGTTCTAGAACATATGTGCTTATTGTTCTATTGGCTTTGATTATTATTACTACCTATCTCATCTCACTTTAAATTTTGGCAAGCTGATTTGGGTGACTACAGTTTAGAGAAATATGTGAGGTTTTTGTATGAGGGATTGATAAGCGGAAGGGATCATTTACTTGTTTAGGACCTCGTTGGGGGTAAAATTGTTATATCCACAGAAACATATTTAAAATAAAATATAGCATTTTTTTTTTTGGAAATTATTGTGGACAGCCCCTTTTCAGTACGAGTCTGTATGATATGCAATCTAATTGGTGAGGGTCCAGTGTAATAGCGATATATTCTCTCCTTGGAAATACAACTCAAGGGTTTTTCCTCTTTCTCTTTGTTGTCTAAATTCTTTCTAGTGACTGGTGATAAATTTGGTTGTTGGCTAAGAATCTTAGATACAGTATGGTGAATCATCTTTTCAATCGTTTTTCTTCTTCTGTGTGTTACTTCACTTTCTGTTGCTTCCTTTTGACCTTTCACTCTGTTTTTAAACATATTCAGTTATACAGATGCTTTATAATTTTTAGATTTCTTGTATTTTTTAAACATTTGTCCCCAATTTTGCGTTTTATGCTTATAAAACTTTTACTTTGTCTTCTTTTTTCATTTTACTTTTCTGAAATCTTGCTACTCTCTAAAGCATGGATGTATAAAATCTTAATGCAATTAGAGTGGAGGTCATGGTTGTAGGATTTTAGTTAATACTAGTGAATCTGTCCAAAGAAAGCCATGTGCATGTTATCTTCCCAATTTGTGAAACAGCCATGAATAAATTGCTAAGGTATTGAAGAGAAAAACTAGCGAGAGGATTGGCTATGATCTGTCTGCTCGGAAATATACTTGTTGAACCATATATTAACTATACCTGTGTGATTCAAGTACATTATGCATTTCTGTTATTTTAATTTGTATTTTTCATCACTTGTTTATATCTTTTCTGACTGAAATATCATCCAATTGGCAGTGAAGCGGATGGATCAGATGATGAATTCAACAATGGGAGTGAAAGAGCTTGTTCGTGTGTGATTATGTAGATTGGCTTGTACCTGATGATGATTTGGGCTCGACTTCTTTTTAGATGCAACAGTGCATCAGGTAACTTACCGCTAACAGTGCCTTTTCGGTTTGTTACTTATTTCTGGAAGAAGAATAGCGGTTTTTGAGTTGATGCGGAATACCACCATAGCGAGGAGTATTTTTCTGGCTGTGCTCATCAAGCTGAATAGTTCTGTCTATATCGGGTTTTCTGTGGGTTTCAATTTTGTCAGTCCAGATTTGGGGACAGCGTTTTGTTTATTATTCTCCATGTGTGACTCCATTGTTCATTATTTATCGTAATTAGTGTGCTTCTTTTCTTCTCTTATTTTGGTTTAATGAATTTTTTATTCATTTCTCTTCTCCTAAAATCTTCAAAACTTGGATGAAATGTGAGATTTTTGATGGGGTCTCCGGGTCATTATCATAAAATCTACAAAATGGCCATAGTCCCTGACTGATGTTATACTTCATAATCTAAAGCACTCTCATATTAGTTTGAAAGTAGAGGCTAAATATCTCTCTTTGTATGTGCAAATATCTTATGTTTGTTTTGGCTGGTGCTCTTTGCTGTTCACCTCCTATAATGTGTTCATCTTGTTCACTTTCCCCTTGTTGTACCTTCTCTGTTTTCTTCCGTAGAATTTTTTTTATTTGTTTGTTTGTTTGTCTTTGTTGTTTTTTTTTTTTTTTTCGGTGTTTGTAGTTTTTTTCCTTCTAAGAGAAAGCTATCTCCAAAAGGATGATGTTACTGTACAAATGCTGGGAAAAAAAGAAAAAGAAAAGGAAAACAATCTGAGATTCATAGAGCAGACTTGTACATTTTTTTTTGTGTGGTGGCTTGACTGACTTGTTGAAGTGAATCGAGCGTGTACTAGAATAGTATGTTGGTTCATAATGGTGCATTAATTTTTTTTATATAATTAAACATATTGGTGTTTTTAGGTTTAAATGATCAATAGTCCACCAATGTGTCATAAAGAATGGGTGGAGCACCTGCTGACTTATTCAATTCGTTAATTGTTAAGTACCTGCCCTTTTTTTGCCCTTTCTAGATTTAGTGAAATCTACTCTCGTTCCTGTGGTTGGTTTTTGTGCCTGGTTTCTGGATGACACTCGCATTCCCGCAAGGTGAGAGACAAGTATGAATTAGAATGGTGCGATCCGAGGCGTTTGCGTTCCTATGTTTGATTCAGATATTGGTCAACAAATTTCTGCAATGAAAGTTTGCAACAGAGACTAATACTTCCTATGAGGAGCAATGACTCGTATTCGTCTATTTTTGAGTTACAGCTGAAACCTTGATGATGGGATTTTAATCTTATAAACTGTTTCATCAACATCAGAATGTACATGGAAGTAAATTATATACTTAATAAGAAGTAAAGCCATGATCGTTTATTCAAATGTGTTTGTATGAGACTTTTAACACTTTTGTTGATTCAAGTGATTACTCATTTAGACAATATGGCATTGAAAAAAAACAAACAAACTAACGGATGTTGGTGCGAGTGGTTTGACAACAACTATCCTCTTTTTTCTTCACGAAACTTGGCCACACCTTGTCCACAAAACCAATAACTCAATTCCAACACCATCATCTTCTTCTGTTTGATGATAGACAAACCCACATCACAACCCAAAAATCCTCCAAGTCAGATTAAACCCAACAATCAAAAATGCCAGTGGCATCTTCCTTCCCCTGCATCAAACTCTCAACCTGCTCATCTTCATCTTCTTGTTCATATTCTTCTTCCTCTTCTAGTAACTCTTCTTTTATGTTCTCTTCTTCCGCTAAGCCCTGTTATGTAAAGACCACCATCATCAGGAGCTCCCAAACTGAAGGCCCCATAAGAAGACCTGCTGCTCCTTCAGTTAGGGAACCCTCTCCACCTACTCTCAAGCCCCCTGCACCTCCCTCTAAGTCTCCTTCGCCGCCGCAGCCTCAGACTGCAGCTCCGGTTTCCGGGCTGAAGATGGTGGAGGACAAGAATGTGGTGACTCTTGAGTTTCAGAGGCAGAAGGCTAAGGAGATTCAGGACTACTTCAAGCAGAAGAAGCTTGAGGCGGCGAGTCAGGGCCCCTTCTTTGGCTTTGTTGGCAAGAATGAGATTAGCAATGGAAGGTAAAGATTAGTAATTTGGAAAAATGGTTTATATGGGTTAACGTATTTGTTATGAATTTGTGTATATTACGGAATTAAAGTTAGACTAAATTATAGCTATGGTGATGACTCATTGGTCTAGCAACCTAAGAGGAGTGGTTTCATCTAAGAGGGCAAGGAAACTAGAAACAATCAAACAGCTGGAATAGGTTCCCATTTGGAATGAATCACGGTGTTTAGGAGTTGGGAAATATAAGGGAGAGCTTTATTAGTTTCACTTTGGCCTCATTCACTGATGTAACGATGGTGTATAAAACATGGTTCTTAACGAATCATACCATGAAAATCATACAGGTGATGTAGTGAAGTATGTACCTCAATACATTCTAGAAATGAAACAAGTGATGTCTAAATCAAACAGCTATCAGGAGAAGAGGCATTTGTAAGAGTAATACACTTGAGGAAAAGAAAGGACATCCAACTGTAGATAGAGGTTTTTTACTTGCCCTCTTATTTTACCAAGCAAATCTGGTTTGCATCTCTTCCTGATTTACCAGCAGGCTGTCAGTTATTATTTTCGATAACATAATCCAAGGAGCCTAGTCAGCCTACACTGTAATAGTTCATATTACCTGCTCAACATTTCCAAGGATTTTTGCCCTCAACTCTAATGTTAGTAACACTTTTTAAACCCTTGGAACTCATATTTCCTTGGTATTTGGCTTATTTTTCGAGTATTTTTTCAGTCAACTGTATTTTGAATAAGAACTTCAGTTATATATGAAAGTAATGCACTTGTCTGACGTAGTTTGGTTTTTTGATCTGGGAACTTGTTTTTTTGTGGATTTGGCACTTTGGCTTTTTAGATGGGCAATGTTTGGTTTTGCTGTTGGACTGCTAACAGAGTATGCAACTGGCTCAGACTTTGTTGATCAAGTAAAGATCCTTCTCTCCAATTTTGGGATAGTCGATCTGGAATGATGCACTGGCTTGATGTTAAGAGCCATCAATACTTTCATGTTGCTGGAGCTGCTGTAGATGTGTTCGTGTTTCACTTGCAACTTTGTTGAGTAATTTGTTTAAATTCCATTTCCGAAAAATACATGAGTATCCTAAGCTGTATTTTTACTATATTGTTTACCATGATTTCAAGTATAGAAAAAAGTCCTTTGGCGCTCGTTTGATATCATTTTTCGTTTTGTTTTGTTCTTTTAGTTAAAGAGAGGAAAAACATATGGGAAGAAACAGGAGATGAGATAGATGAAGATAGGAGTAGAATACACGAGATGAAACTGAAACGGTATAAAATTTTATTCTAGTTTTTGAGTTTTATGGATGCTAACTAATCTCCTTCACTTGTATCATCTCCCTTTCAGTGCTCCTCTTCTATTTTCCTCTCAATCTTAAACTGGAAAATTGAAATAGTCAGATAAAGATCAAAAGCGTTATCAAACGAGTGCTAATTTGACAAACCAACTTGTTTGTGAATATATGTTGATAATAAACCTTATACTGGGTGGTGGGAGTTGGAATGTGAGTCTAAAATACAATTACAAATTAACTAGCTCAATCTAAGTCTTCACAGATGTCACATGAATAAAAACTAGGTGGTGGGAGTTGAATTAGTTCTTGTACTTCCTAGCATTTTCTGCTTTCTCATGCTGTGGTATATACAATGGTTACAACAAATTCCAGCTATTTTCTCAAGGTTTTAGCAGTTAGAGGAATTTACTAACTATGCGACTAACTTCATTTTTTTCTTAAATAAAAACTTTGTTGTAGGAAGGTTATTTCCGTAACTTCCTGAATGTGTCTTGATCTAATTAGACTAGTATAGTTGATTCCGTATTAGATAGGGAATCCCTGATTTATCGGGATACTTATTGTAATGCCTATATAAAGGCCTCTCTATCAATCAATAAACAAAAAGTTCTCCCTATTATCTTTTCTCATTGAACACGTTATCAGCACGTGACTTCCCTGAGCCCTAGAAAAACCCTAATATTTTTTTTCCTCCTCCTCCATCCCTTCCGTCGGCCGCACCTCCTTCCTCGGGACCCGTGCGCCCCCCCCCCTCCCCCCCCCCCCCCCTTCTCGGTCTCTCCTAGGCCGCAACCCTTGCCCGGCCGCCTGCAAGCCCGCTCGCTCGGTAAGCCCGCTCGCCAGCCTGCTCGCTCGCCAAGCCCGCTCGCTCGCCCGCACGTTCACTCGCCATCAATTTTTCAAGATAGCTTCTCCAAATTACTCGCGTAGGAAGAGGCTCGAGAACCAAACAAGAGTCGAAGAACAAGCCTTATGCTCTTGTTCCTTTGATCAAAAGGTAAACTTTTTATAAAAATTCCTGCTTTTGAACTATATATATATTATATCGGGCGCTATTAGCCTTTCTTCTACTCCGATTCCGGCCATTCTTAAATCGCCGATGAGACCTAGAATGAGGAATTCATCACCCCTACAGTCGCAGTTTTAAGTGATGGTCCTGGGGGAATCACGTTGAAAGGGAATTAAAAGAAAAAGAGATGCTTATGTGGATGTCTGAGTACGCCACTGTTTGAAGGTGCGATATGATGTCGCCGGTATATGCATCTGTTTCTGCCTAAACCCGGGGGTCTAGTAGATACTTGATGAATCCAACTCGATCTCCTGCAATCCTGCTTACTAAGGGGAATACCGGGCGGGCCGGCCTTCACCTCTCCGATGCCTAAGTTAGTATAGTTGGAATGTATGTAACTAAGGCACGTATGTAAGCAGGGAGAGAGACAAGTTACCTCATAAAGAAGGTAGTTGAGGCCCATATATAGGTGGTTGGGGGCAAGGGCTGGCCTTACTCTTCGATGTGGGACTGGTTCCCTTCTGTTTATACTTTCTGGTGCCCTCTTAGGCAGGCTGGCGCCCCCGGCCCCTGGGTCCCTGGAGGCAGGACAGAGTGCCAGGCCCCGAGGCCGGGTGCTGGTGATCCGGTCCCGACCCTTGGGCCGGGCCCTGGTGCCTTTGCTGCGGGTCTGTGGGCCTGCTGTAGCTTCTCTGGCTACTGTCAACAAGTCCCCCAAGTTCCCGGTCAAGTGCAATCTTGAATGGAGACTTAAATCTGTCTTGCTCTTGTCCCGCAGACCCGCGGGGCTACCAACCTATCGGTGCCCAGTCCCCCAAGTCCGCGTTAAAGATTGGGCGTGACCGAGGTGAGTACCTGTTACCGATGGGAAGCAACAGTTTATAAGCACACTTGCAATATAAGCAGTAATATGGCTAAGTGTTGTGGTGTTATGAGCATGGAGCCAAGATGATAATGATGATGCCATGATGTTATGATGCCATGATGCCATGCAACAGATGTGTGCATGGAATGATAATGAGGCATTGAAATCCGCCATGCAAGAGATTTGTGCATGGGATGATAATGAGGCGTTGAAATCCGCCATGCAAGGAATGTGCACGGAATTTTGGCCGGGCACTCTGCCCTCTCGGTACGAAGCGGAGCTTCACTGGGCCTCAACTGGGCGATCTGCCGAATCAAAGCGGAGCGGAGTTCACTGAGCCTCTACCGGGCGATCTGCCAAAACGGGATTCACTGAGTCTCTACCGGGCGATCTGCCAAGACGGGATTAGTTTCATTGCTAGGCTGCAGGGAGATTACCCTGGTGTTGCGGCCTTTTTGAAGCACCGGCGAACACTTGCTAGTTCTTCTCAGCTTGTATTGAATAAGCGTTGAGGTAAGGGGTGGCATTGAGGTGACAAAGCTCGCCATGTAGCCCCATGTTTGATCGCCTTTCAATGCGATGCAGAGTTTTTATCCTGCTGGACAAGTGTGTGCATGGGTTAGATGCAGACTCACCCGAGTGTATAAAGCCCGCCGGTCGAATATTCTCGACCGGTGTCAGCCATGGTATTGGGCGGAACTTGACCGGTGCCCGGACATCATGCCATCTCCGGACGAGTCCCCCAGTGAAGTGCCATGGGGCCAGGTGCATTATGTTCCTGGTAGGGGGGTGGCGTTGAGGTGACAAAGCTCGCCCTGCGTCCCCCTTTTGCCGCAGCTAGTGCGATGCAGGGTTTTTATCCTGCTGGACAAGCGTGCATGGGTTAGATGCAAACTCACCCGGGTGTATAAAGCCCAAGCCGGTCGAATGTTCTCATGACCGGGGTCAGCCATGGTACTGGGCGGAACTCGACCGGTGCCCGGACATCATGCCATCTCCGGACGAGTCCCCCAGTGAAGTGCCATGGAGCCGGGTGGAGCCTATTCCCGGAATATGTTCTGGAGCCGGTTGAATGCGTCGTAACCGGTGGGCGGAACTCGACCGGACGTCCTGCCATATCGAGACGAGTCCCCCAAAAGAGATGCGACTGGACAGACCTCGCCCGTTGTCCGGACGCAATGCCATATCCGGACGAGGTCTCCAGTAATATGCGATGAAGAAGCCATGCAGCCGGTTGAATGATCATAACCGCGAACTGCCATGGTGCCGGGCGGGACTCGACCGGGCGTCCAGCCATAGCGAGACGAGGCTTCATACCCGGATGGGTGCTCTCCAAGCGGTTGGATGATCATAACCGTGAGAGAGGTCTTCGAGAAATGCAGCGAAGAAGCCATGCAGCCGGTTGGATGATCATAACCGCGAACTGCCATGGTGCCGGGCGGGACTCGACCGGGCGTCCAGCCATAGCGAGACGAGGCTTCATACCCGGATGGGTGCTCTCCAAGCGGTTGGATGATCATAACCGTGAGAGAGGTCTTCGAGAAATGCAGCGAAGATTGCCGTGCAAGCGTGGAATCTGGGGAAGTGGGAGGGCTTGACTCCTTGATTCCCGCTCCTACCTTCCTGTCGCCAGCGTGTGGGACAAGTGGCTGTCATGCATTTAAGGAGGAAGTCCATCAGTCCCGTCAGTTATGATGGCATGGGGAGGTTACCAATGCTGGGACACGTGCCAGCGCGGGGCGGTCTTGAGATGTAGTGCCTGGATTCGCAGGCTTTTGAGTTGCTCTGATTACTTGTTTTTGGAGGGATTTCGATTACCTAGTGCACTGGTCCCCTCTATAAAAAGGCCTCTTCTGCTCTTCTTTCTGTTGTTGCTTTTTGCTTTGGAGAAACTAAGAGAAAGAGAGAAATCCGGCGAGCACTCTGAGCCCTTCTTGCCCTACGAGATCTGCTTTCTTGAACGCTCCCTACCATTGCGCGCTGCTTTCCCAGGGCCGATTGTCCTCGGTTGAGCATACTAATCGGTAAGTTTGTTTGATTTCTTTGCCCCGGCGTTATTCTTGTTTTTGCCTTTGCTGTTTTGCGGCGGGGGGGGGGGGGGGGGGGGGGGAATCTCTGCCGCTGACGGAACTGCTTTGCGGCGAACTTGGGGAGAGGCCGTAGAAGACGTTGTTGTAGCCTGTTGCTGACGAGCACTAGGGTTTTGTGTTCTTCCTCTAGGTTAAGATGTCGTCCTCAGGTTCTGACCGGGCTTCCGAATTGGCTGCCAGAGGTCCTCTCATTGACGATGCGCAGAGGCTGGATAACTGGCTCAGTTCGGAATCTCCGGCGACCGAAGCCGCTGACTGCTCCGGGAGCAGGGTTTCGACTCCGTCCCCTTCTTCGTCTTCCGGGGATGAATCCTCGGAGACTGAAATACCGCACGGGGTGCGTCTTGCGGATGCTTCGGTTGCGAGCTACACCATCGGCAGCGGGAAGCACGCTGTGGTGTGCGATGAACCGGAGGAGAGCATGACCCCTGAAGAGATTGAGGCGCTGCGGGAAGCGTGGGGTATCCCAGATAGAGTGCTGCTACGGCCCTTGAATCCTGGAGAGTCAGCCTGCAACCCGGAAAAAGGTTGGGTTGCTGCACATCAGGATCAGTTCCGGCATGGACTGTCGTTCCCGCTGCCGCATTACGTGCAGTACATGCTCAGTGCGCTGCAAGTGTCACCCGCGCAGCTTCCTGGGCTCCAGTGGAGACGACTACTGAGCCTCGGCTGCTTGTACGAGTTCTCCGGGATGAACATCCCCACGGTGAACGAGTTCCGGGCCTTGTACAGGCTGTCGTACTCCCGGAAGCAGGGGTCCCGTGGTTGCCTGTCCTTCAACACCCGGAAGCCTCCACCGATTGTTACCAATATGCCTTCATGGGTAGACAACAGCTGGAGGAAGAAAGTGGTGATGGTGGGCAGGAAGTGGCAGGCGAGGAATAGGATGTACTGTGTTCCTGGCGCCTTCCAACCCATTGGCGACCAGTCGTACGAGCTGTCCGATCTGGAGCGTGAGAGGATCTCGACCATAACCGGATGCTGGGACGATCTGGAACGGAGTTCTTACAACTTCATCCGAAGAGAAGTGCTGGAATACTGCCAGCTTGGGCGGGGTCCCGGTGCGTAGGAAGCGCTTGAGCGGTGATACCTTGTGGTAGCTTTGCGAAATACTAACCGTTTGCCTTCCTTGCAGGTGCATCTTCTCGGGCGACTATCAAGCCCGAAACCACTCTCTCCATGGACGGGGAAGACCTCCTCAACCAGCTGAAGGAGAAAGCCGAGATCGTCTCGCGGACGTCGGTGAACGACGGGTCCGGTCGACTTACGACTCTGGCGGAGCCGAGGGCCATGGACGTCGATGAGGATGCCTATGTCCTGAAGCGGGTGAAGACTCATCATGCCGCAGGCCTTCTGGCGCCCGGAAAGGGCAAGAGTACCGGGGGGGCCTTAAAGATTCCCGGTGGAGTGAATAGGATCCCCAACCGCCCGGTGTCTGTGCCGCGCGTGGCTCGCGCTGCCCCCGTAAGCGCACGATCTTCTTCTCCGGAGGGCCGGGGAGAGAAACGGAAGGTCGGGGATGTTACTTCCTCCGCGCTGGTGACGCTGACCGGTGGGTCGGCACGGGAGAACCTGGCCAAACGGTTCAGGATCACCAGCGGTGCGCAGACCAACGCTGCTGGGGAGAATGCTGCTGCTGCTGCTCGGCAGAGTAGCCCAGCGCCTGCGGATGCATCAAGGGGAAGCCCGGATGGTGCAATCGCTCGGCAAGTGGCGGCGGACCTGGCTGGCCTTGGCCTGGACAGACCCGGGGTTGCTGGAGCCTTGGCGGGCAGGAATCGTCCAAAATGCAAGGAATCCGTCCTCCGGGTAAGTACCGCACGGTCCCACTGTACTGCTTGTAACTTGCCTTCTTTTGCTGCTTGACCAACTCTTTGGTGTTGCGCAGTTACTGTACAGTCTGTATGAACCGGACGCGAGCGAGGGGCTGTCGGAGCTGTAGAGACAGATAACTGCTTTATCCGAGACCCGGCAGCGCCTGGAGGTGGAGAAGTCTCGCTCGGACCGGGAGAAGGCCAGATCGGAGGAGAGGGCCAAGAAGCTGGAGGAGCAGAACCGGATCCTGGATAAGGAGAGGGCCGAACTGAAAGAGCAGAATCGGCTCCTGGAGGAGGAGAGGGCCGCACTGGAGTCCAAAGTGGACGAGTTCCAAGTGGGAGCCGCTGCTCTGCGCGCCGCCTCTGCTGCTCCGGCCGGGGAAGATGACCTGGAACTCTTCGAGCGGGTCGCTCTCAAATACCGTGAGAGCGATCAGTTCCTGGAGTTTCTGGTGAAGGCCAGGGAAGAGGGCATCTCGGATGCGTACACGGAATGGGCGGGGAAGGGATGGCTAGACACTTCCCTGATGTCGACTGCTACTGAAGGAGATATCCATGAGCAGTCGGACATCCATCAGGAGGCGGTGGAGGAGCAGCCGGGTGAAGTGATTCGCTCGGACTTGGATTCTTTTACCAACGGTGCCGAGTCTGCCCGGGCCGAAGTCCACACCGGAACTGACGTCGACGACGAGGGTTCCACAGGAGAGGCTGGCGGATTGCCTGCCGAAGGCGGAGTCGTAGCTCCTTAGGATTTTCTTGCTCTTTTTCTTGTAATCTTTCCGGATCGGTTACTGCTTGAATATGAATATACTGGAGCCAGTGAAAATTTTCTCAAGTAGTTTGCATATATATTTGTTTTTACAGCGGTTGAACCGCGAACTATGCCAAACTAACCGCTCAGACTAGCGGGTTTCACCAGGACTGGTCATGCTCCCGGTCGGGGTCTGTCCCTCTTTTTCCCACGTACCGCTAGAGCTGGCCGTTATCAATCAACACCTGCACCGCTTGCCTGAGAGCGTGGTACTTGCTTGTTCGATGAGTAGCCTCATCATGGTAAGAGCAGTACTTGCCCGTCTGCGCCGTTGTAAGTTTCCCCTTCGGGAACCTTCTCGGGGGCGGTGGGGCAATGACACTCCCGTTCTCAAGTAGGATATCCTCGTAGGAAGTGGTGAGAGCAGTGAAGACTTCTTGACCAGTCGGTGGTGGTGCTGGCATGATTGCTAGGGGGCGCTCTTGGCGGAACGGCGCCGGCTTGTGCTCATTCTGAGGCTTATCAGAATAGGACCTTTGCTGCCGCTGCGGCCAGTTTCTGTTGTTGGCGTTCCGGCTGGGCCGAGCGGTGCGGTTATCGGTCCGCTGATTGGGCTTGGCTTCCTGGGCAGGTGGGGGTTCTCTTCCCGGGGATGGTCCTCCTGATCCTCATCCCGCTTCCTCTTCTGCAGGTGGTGCCCATAGGTCTCATGATCGGCCTGAGCATGCCTGATGGCCATAGCCATCAACTCGTCGTACCCCTGCGGGAGTTCTACCCGGACGGCGTAGGAAAACTTGCCCGCTCGGAGCCCTTGTTTAAACTCCATCTCGGCGATGCCCTTGTCCAGGTTTCGAACTCCGGCCGTAGCCGTCTGCCAGCGGTTGACAAAGGTTCTCAGCTCCTCTCCGGGGGCTTGCCTGCAATTGAAGAGGATGGTCGACGTCTGGGCTCCCTCGACTCGGAGGATGAAGCGGCCCACGAACCGGTCGGCCAACTGCTCGAACGCCTCGATCGAGTTTGCCGAAAGCTCGTAGAACCAGCCGAGTGCCTCTCCGGACAAAGTCTCCTGGAAGATGTTGCAGCAAACGGCATCGGAGTATCCCTTGGCGCAGGTTTGGGACCGGAAGCTGTCGAGATGCTGGTATGGGCAGCCGGATCCTGAGTAGGTGAGCTTGAGGGATTTCTGGTTGCCAGATCTTCCCGACTCCATGACGCGGTGCGAAAAGGGACCCATGCGCTCATTAAACCGGGCGCCCTCCATCGGCCGCGCGGCTCTTCTCTCATTAGCCTCCATCTGGGCTTTCAAGCTCGACACGGTGTAGGCCAGCGCCTGCAGTGCTCACGCGGTTGGCGTCTCAGCTCCATCTACTGACGAAGCGTCGGGCTGGCGGGAGGTTGTCGCGCTCTTTGGCGGGCCTGCGCCTAATGGCGACTTCTGCTGTACGGGGTCACCGGACCGACCGCCCGAAGATTGCCCTCTATCGGTGCGTTGAGGTAGGACTGGCAGGATTGCCGCCTGTGCCCCGGCCATGGCGTCATTACGCTGCTGTCCCCTCTCCAGGGCGGCCACTAGGGCAGTATTCACCGCCTCCATCTCTTCGTACCGAGCGTTGGACTTAGCTCTGTCCCTGTCGCTCTCCTCTTTCAGACGACTGACCTCTGCGGCCATCGCTCGTAATTCTCCCGCCATACCGCTATGGCCGGGGCTGTACGTGAGGTCCTGGTCCGAGCTCTCAGATCGATCGCTTGAATCATCTGAGAATGTCAAGGCGAAGCCCCGTCGCTCCGGACTGTCTTCCTCTTCTGCCGGGCCTTTGCCTCGAGAGCTGTCGCGATGGGGATCCGGCACGCCGGATGGTCCCCCATGGCTCTCTCCATCCAGACTGTTGCCCCGGTCGCCGCGCGGCTCCCGCGTGACGGTTGGGGTGGAGGTGAGCGTCTGTGCTACTGCGGGGTGCCCTCCCTCGGTGGTTCCGTTCTCTTGACTCATCTTCGATCTCTCTTCTTCTTCTTTTTTTTCCCTTCCCGATGGAATAATAAGAACACTGACCGATCTCTACCCGTTGGTAGAGCAACACAGCCTTTTGAACTGATTCCCACAGACGGCGCCAATTGTTTCTGCCTAAACCCGGGGGTCTAGTAGATACTTGATGAATCCAACTCGATCTCCTGCAATCCTGCTTACTAAGGGGAATACCGGGCGGGCCGGCCTTCACCTCTCCGATGCCTAAGTTAGTATAGTTGGAATGTATGTAACTAAGGCACGTATGTAAGCAGGGAGAGAGACAAGTTACCTCATAAAGAAGGTAGTTGGGGCCCAGATATAGGTGGTTGGGGGCAAGGGCTGGCCTTACTCTTCGATGTGGGACTGGTTCCCTTCTGTTTATACTTTCTGGTGCCTTCTTAGGCAGGCTGGCGCCCCCGGCCCCTGGGTCCCTGGAGGCAGGACAGAGTGCCAGGCCCCGAGGTCGGGTGCTGGTGATCCGATCTCGACCCTTGGGCCGGGCCCTGGTGCCTTTGCTGCGGGTCTGTGGGCCTGCTATAGCCTCTCTGGCTACTGTCAACAGCATCAAAAGAAAAAAAAAAAATGCTTTTGCATCGAAAAAAAAAATCACTTATGTGACCGAATATATCCCTTCTAATTCCAATATATACTTGATAGTATCTGTTTAAAGTGATACTAATCCGACGTTCTATTCTCTTGTAGATGTCGTCGCCGTCACCGTCACGCCCTGATTTTGAGATCTTAGATCTTCAAGGCAAAGACTACCATCGATGGGTTTCCGATGTTGAAATTGCTTTCCAAAGCAAAGGCTTTCCAGCCATTCTAACTGATGCAGCCGCCACCACCCCTTTTGGGGACCATGCCAAGGCTCAGGCCCTCATGTATTTGAGGCGCCATATCCACCCGACTCTGAAGCGACAATATTTGTCGGTAAAAGATCCCAAAATTTTATGGGACACGCTCCAGAAGCGATTTAACAATGTTCATGACATGCTTCTTCCAGAGCTCACCCTTAAATGGGAACAAATCCGTTTCTCGGATTATGACAAAGTAGACAAATACAATCAGAATATGATTAGTCTACAGGCGGATCTTGGCACGGTTGGCGTCATAAAAACCGATAAAGATCTTCTGGAGAAGACATTTAATACATTCCCCATGGCCTACGATGTCCTTGGACATCAATATATATAAAATCTCAGTTGATGAAGGAAGAATCAGGACATTCGCTGACCTTATGACAATATTGGCTAAAAAAGAGCGCCATTCTGAGATTAGGCTCAATAGTAGCCAGAGACCTGTTGGTACAAAACCAATTCCAACACCACAGGCTCATTATGGGAAGGCTTCAAAGCAGAAAAATAAAGGTCGCAATGCCCCGTACAATTCGATACGTGGAAGACATCAGAATGCTGGAAACAAAGTGACACGACGCTCCAACACTTGGAGGCGAGAAGGTGGCGTAGCCGCACCACCTTCAGGGGGAGGCCGGACCGGCCACGGACCGCGTCTAGGCCCAGTACCAAACCCTCCTAGACCTCATAGCAATGACTAGAATGCCCAATTTGCTCCGTGCTACAAGTGTGGTTCCTCCAAACACTACCATCGCGATTGTCGAGCTAGTAAGGAGATGTTAAATGCCTACAAGAAGTACAAGAGGTTTCTGTCTGAAGAAAACAATTATGCTGAGGACGAGATGATTGACACAAATTATGCTCATCATGTGGATTCTCCAAAGGCGCAACCACAAACTCTTGATGTCTCGGATTTTGATTAGTCTATGTATTTGACTTTTCTAGTTTATCAAGTACTGTAATGACATTCGACATATTTTTATGACTCTTGTTAGTCTGGTTATTTTGGAATTAGAAGTTGATGTATTCAAGTTGGCACTTAATAAAATTTCTCAGTTTTCCCATATTGTGAGAAATTTTATGTTTTTATGCAATCAGGTTCGTGTATTAACAACTCACGTGGTTCTTGTGACGCCACCTTTGGGTCACATAGGCTCTATATTTTGGACTTATAATCCCACCTACGCTCAATCCCTAAATAAAAAAAAAAAAAGGAAGTCGAACGGGCCGCCATCGGCCCATTAAGGTGAAGTAGGCTCGACATCTGCCACACTCTGGTGCCACAACACCACGTGTCTTTGACATCCACAGCTTCGGCTAGTGTGCAGCCCGAGAGGTGTTTTAACACAAATCCTAAGAGGCTTGTCCTCGTTTTATTCTAGTTACCAAACGTGTTTAACACCACAATGTGCGCAACATCGGTTTCGTTTTGGTCTCTGATGATGATTGCTTGGTTATGTAACATTCAACCTTGCATTTTCCGACTTTAGTCGACGTTATAATGTCCAAATGCCATGTGATACACTCGATGAGATTTATTCCACTTTCTTTCTCTATCCTACGGCGTAGTGATTAGACTGTTCTCCCGAGAAACTAACCCAAGTTTTCTTCTCTTTGTAGATGTCTCGTGGAGAAGTTGAGTGTCTAGCTGATAGTGGAACTATCCACACTATTCTAAGGAATAGGCAGTTGTTTACGGATTTAATACCGTATCGTTCATCTATGACAACATTGATAGGTACCTCGCCGGTTGTCAAAGGCCGAGGAACCGCTGAATTTATGTTACCAAATAGTACTGTTATCAATGTCATTGATGCTCTCTATGCGCCGAGAAAAAATCGAACCATACTGAGTTTTAAAGATATTCGTGCCAACGGTTATCACTTGGATACCTATGTTGAGAATGGTGAAGAATACTTATGCATTACTTCTCAAGAAAACGGCCGTCGCCGTATCTTAGAGAAGATGCCGTGCATTGAAGACAATGACTTATATCTCACTACAACCCGTGTTTTCGAATCATATGCTGTCACTGATAATTTTTGTGACACTAATGATTACACGCTCTGGCATGCTCGACTAGGTCACCCCGGCCGTGATATGATGATCCGGATTCTAAAGAACTCCCATGGATATCCATTTTTCAAGTCGAAAAAGCGATTGGAAGAACCCCTTACCGCGACTCAACGTCGTGATGTGCGCAGAAGCCAAGCTCCTCACAAGGCCGTGGCATTAATGCCACACTCGCTACCACCCCTCCCTTCACAGGGTTTCGGGACCAAGCACCTGGCCAAAGAGGAAGTGGCCTTTACGCCGCAAGTCGTGTCGTCCCACCCTTCACAGGGACATGGGCCGACACCCAACGTGTCCTCTTATGCCACAACGGCAATTTCCAATACCCATCGCTCATTTTGTAAGGCTTGCTCGCTTGCTAAATTGCACGCTCGCCCTTCATTCCCCAAAGCTTCGATCAACTGAAAATATACCATTCTTACACCGGATCCAAGGTGATATTTGTGGACGAATCAAACCAGAATGTGGCCGATACAAGTATTTTATGGTGCTGGTTGATGCGTCGACGCGTTGGTCACACGTCGCGTTGTTGTCTACAAGAAATGCTGCATTCGCCAAGATTTTAGCTCAAATCATCAAGTTACGGGCTAACCACCCTGACCATCCTATCAAATCTATTAGGTTGGATAATGCTGGCGAGTTTACCTCCAAAGCATTCGATGTATGTCCATTGAGATTGATGTAGAGCACCCTGTTCCACATGTTCATTCTCAAAACGGTCTTGCAGAAGCCACCATTCCGCGACTCTAGCTAGTGGCTAGGGCATTAGTTATGAGAACCAATTTTCCAGTTTCTGCTTGGGGATCTGCAATACTGCATGCAGCGATGCTTATTCGTTTCCGACCCATTGCCAACAATGCGTTTAGTGCCTACCAGATGGTAACTGGTTTTGAACCCAATCTATCGCACTTACATACTTTCGGTTGTGTAGTTTATGTGCCAATTACACCTTCATTGTGTATCAAAATGGGTCCACAACGACGTTTAGGTATCTATATTGGCTATGACTCGCCAACAATAATCCGCTACTTAGAACCAACCACTGGTGATCTATTTACTGCGCGATTCGCAGACTGTCATTTTGAAGAGACACACTTCCCGCCGTTAGGGGGAGATAGGAATGCACTCATTCCGAATGAACGTCAGGAATTGACATGGTGTGCCCCCAACGATTTGTCTCTTCATGATCCTTGCACTGCTCAAAGTGAGCTGGAAGTGCAACGCATTATCGATCTTCAGAAAGTCGCGGAATCGATGCCCGACACTTTCACTGATATTGCGAAAGTGACAAGATCACATGTACCTGTTGCAAACGTACAGGCAAGGTTGGAGGTCCCGAATTATGGGACCGGTTCAGCTGCCCTAAGACCTAGTGTCGTCGGCATATCCTCAGGAGAGGGTAACGCCGACGGCGGCGCCGCCCTACGGGACGTCGTCGCTGTTGCTGAATCGGATCGCAACGGTGCCTTGATGGACTTTGAAGGGGTAGCAGCTTCGTCCTCGGCTCCCACCAGGAAGAGGGGGAGACCTAAAAATTCTCGAGATAAAAATCCTCGAAAGAAGCGAGCGAAGGCACAAAATCCGCTCATCATCGACGATACGAATCCATCGCATGAGATTGTCTCTGACTATAGCTATGTCCATGAGTCAACTGAATCATATCTGTGGGATGACACAGATCCAATGTTGACTCCAGAGAACAAAGAAATCTCGCTCAGTTTGAATAACGCGTGTCTCTTAGTGGATAGAGCCTCCACACACGTTGATGATATATATGCTTATTTCGTCGCACAAGAGATCATCGATGACGACGAAGTTGAACCATGCTCAGTGACTGAATATCAACAAAGAGCAGATTGGCCGAAGTGGAAAGAAGCAATACAGGGAGAACTTGACTCATTAGATAAAATGGAAGTCTTTGGATCTGTTGAATTGATCCCTTAAGGCGTTAAACATGTCGGACATAAGTGGGTCATTGTTCGTAAGCGCAATGAGAAGCATGAGATCTTATGATATAAGGCAAGACTCGTGGCGCAAGGCTTCTCACAGCGTCCTGGTATTGACTACGAGGAGACGTATTCTCCCGTAATGGACATCATTACTTTCTGCTACTTGATCAGTTTAGTAGTGTCCGAAAAACTGAGTATGCAACTGATGGGTGTAGTTACAGCGTATCTATATGGGGATCTAGATACTGATATCTACATGAGAGTTCCTGAAGGAATTCATGTGCCCGAATCAAAAGACTCTAAACCACGGAGTGCTTATGCAGTTAAGCTGCAACGTTCACTGTATGGACTTAAACAATCTGGAAGGATGTGGTACAATCGCCTACATGAATACTTGATTCGGAGGGGTTACAAGAACGATGAGTTATGCCCATGCCTGTTCATTAGAAAGACCGACTCTGGATTTGCTATTGTAGCTGTCTATGTTGATGACATGAATGCCATCGGTACTTCAAGTGAGATTGAAGAGATAGTTTCATTCTTGAAATCTGAGTTCGAGATGAAGGATCTTGGGTAAACTAAGTTCTGTTTAGGACTTAAGTTAGAGCATAGAACCAAGGGTATTCTGGTTCACTAGTCTGCTTATACGCAGAAGATGCTCAGGCGTTTCAACATGGATACATGTACGCCGTTGTCTACTCCCATGGTTGTTCGTAGTCTGGACATAAACAAAGATCCATTCCGTCCCAAAGAGGATGAAGAAGAGATTCTTGGTGCTGAGTACCCATACTTAAGAGCGATTGGGGCACTTTTGTATTTGGCGCAGTGCACTAGACCAGACATTGCTTTCGCTGTGAACTTACTAGCTAGATTTAGCTCAGCGCCTACGCATCGTTATTGGAACGGTATCAAGCATTTGTTTCGTTACTTGAAAGGTTCCATTGACTTGGGACTGTTCTATCCCTTCAGCACAAAGAGAGAAAATCCCGCCAACCACCTCTTCACACCAACGTTTTCGGCCGTCTCGGCAGTGCCATCGTACACCGTGGTACTGTTGCTGGCATCGGCGGCGTGGAGGATGATGATGGCGACGCGTCCGGCCATTCAAATGTGCCCTTCTCTGGACGTCTCCCTTACTCAAAGACTCCCAACAACGTGTTAGTTGGTTTTGCAGATGCTGGGTATCTCTCTGACCCGCATCGTGCTCGTTCCCAAACTGGTTATGTTTTTACTATGGGAAATACAACGATATCCTGGAGATCAACCAAGAAAACTTTGGTTACTACTTCATCGAATCACGCAGAGATCATTGCCCTCCATGAGGCTGTTAGAGAATGTGTCTGGCTAAGGTCAGTTATTCACCACATTCGTGATTCGTGTGGATTAGTGTCTACCACCGATAAACCTACGTGTATCTATGAAGATAATGCTGCCTGCATTGAGCAGATGAAGTTGGGTTTTATCAAAGGTGATAACACTAAGCATATATCGCCCAAGTTCTTTTACAATGTGGAACAACAGAAATTCCTGAACATCCATGTTAATCAAGTGAGTTCAGATGCAAATGTTGTAGATTTGTTTACCAAGTTTTTAGGAAAATCTATGCATGTGAAACATGTGAAGAGCCTAGGCATGCGCCATATATCAGAGCTCTAAGTTTGTTAGACATCAGGGGGAGTCTATATCACATGTTATTCACAAGTGTAGTGTTGGTGTGTTGTGCTCTTTTCCATTCGTCCATGCATTTTATTTTTGCCCAAGAGATTTTTGTTTTGCTAGCAAGGTTTTAGTGAGGTAACATGGTAAGCACCATGAAGACATTAGGCGCTCGACACAAGAGGGAGTGTTGTAGGAAGGTTATTTCCTTAACTTCCTGGATGTGTCTTGACCTAATTAGACTAGTATAGTTGATTCCGTATTAGATAGGGAATCACTGATTTATCGGGATACTTATTGTAATGCCTATATAAAGGCCTCTCTATCAATCAATAAACAAAAAGTTCTCCCTATTATCTTTTCTCCTTGAACAAACTTTACTTTTTTAGGATTCTAATTATCTCTTATGATGATTTTTAATATGAATGAATTCTTTGTTATGATTAACCTTATCCTCTAAATATTAGAGATGATAATAAACACAAATTGGTCAATAGCAACCAAAATTCAAAATCACACATCCAAAAGTTTTAATTTCTTTCAATATCTTAGTATCATTATTACATTATTTCAATATCATTTCATGTATGTAGCCCATTGATGTGCCCATCCTTTTAAACTTCACACAGGATGGTTTTCTCATGTTTGCATAGTTGTCATGTTAATGACATTTTGTGCATTGCAAATACAGTGAGATTGAATGTGTCACAAAGACGATGTGATCGATGTAACGGATCGAAATGATTGAGTAGAAGAATTCAGTTCAAAGTCAAATCAATTGATTATTCTAGAAGTTGCACCTGAAGCACAGTAAGGCTATTTCTACCAGTTTTACAAATACAATTCCCAGAAACAAAGCTCTTTCCTAGAAAGCACTGGAAAGAGCGCAAAATTGTGAACAACTTATTAAATTAGTGATTCGCCAAAAAAAGGAGGAGTTCTCTCCGCTTCATGCAAACAAAGCATTGGAAATGGAGTATCAATGGAACAAGTTAAGGACTCGTTAATAGGTCTAGTGACTAAGGCTTAGTTTGGTATTGAGTTTTGGAGTAAATAATCACTTATAATTATCATTATGAGTTGATTATGTGTTTGGTAAGTTTTTTATTAGGTGCTTATTTATAAAATTTAGTTGAAAAAAACACGATTTTAAAAAACACGTAACATGTTGCTTATTTAAAACACAATTTTTCCATAATTGAGTTTTTTCACATCAATACCAAACTAAGCCTAAGCATCTCAGGAAATTCAGTCGAAAAAAAATATATATGCATCTGAGAAAACATTTCTGGAATAAATGCTAGTCACAGTCTCACAGTGATCTAGTTGAGCTCAAATGAGAAAACTTGCATCTGTGTGTTCTCGTTTATGCCAACTATCGGCCATAGTCTATCAGAATAAGAATTTAGAAGAAACTTGAAGAATATACATACCAATAATCGAGACTAACAAGCAAATTGTAGCTATGTTCAGGTTTCTTTGATCAGCTTCGCTTGTCTGACTCAAAACATAGAGTTTTAGCATTTGCCAAAGTAAAGGACTAAGCGTGTTCTACATTAAGGGAAAAGATGCATATTCCATATTTTCATAGCCTATCGTTACTCGCTTCTCCAGTTCATAGATTCATCAGGATTCTAAGAGACATGAGAGCATACAGCAGACTCGTCAGCAAATCATTCCTTTAACATCTACTTCCACATTGCATACACAAGAGTGACCAGAAACAGCATGCAAACAACACGCATTCCTTTTTGCAGATATAACATCCTTGCCTCGAGTCTCTCCACCCTAGCCTCCACCCGTGTCATCCGCTCTTCCAAACTTGCCAATCTAGCTGCCCACCTTGTCCCTGTAACATCTATGCCATCTGGAGTACTTTGTATATAATCTTCGCTCTGTAGTGAATCATCTTCCCACGCTTGATACCGACACATTTTACCAGACAAAAACCCCTGCAATAACTGTCCAAATTATAAAAAAGAAGAAGTTGCAGACGAACATACTATATGTTTACTCAATCTTCACGGCTAGATGATCATATAGTGAAAACAATTTTTAACACAGATTCCACTCTGACTTGCCTTGCAGTTATTTAGATGGTCAGAGATGTAATTATCAGAGAGTCGGTGAGTAGTTTGCTAGCTTGATGCAGGGCAGAGGAACAGCAGGTGAGCATATGTTGATGGTGGAATGGGGATCGTAGAGAGAATAAGGAAGCAGAGAAGTTTTACAAGAAAGACATGATTTTAGCTGTAAAACAAAAACATAGAACTAAGGTTAGGGAGAGAACTCAATCACCAAGCCTTTCAATAAAAAATGGAGTCTATCTCATTAAAATCTTATTACAATAAGTTCTCAAATTTATAGGCTTAAAATGCATTTCAACGAGAGCATCTGGACCCCTTAAATACATAACTCTAAACACCCTTGGATACTTAAAGACATTGTACTCACCCTAAGACTCAAATAGACCCTTAAAAGCACTAGACTCGTATATACTCTTCATAAAACCGATAAATCTCTTGCAAGACCCTTGACTACCATGCAGGCTTTACAGTCTTTACTTTGTACCAAAAAAAGGCTGGGCTTAGTCGCAAGCTTCCAAAGAGGATATTGCTTGTCTATCCTAGTTGTGGCTGTTCATTATGGCTTCTTGTAACATAATAAATTCATTAAATGAGATTGTCAGCTGGGATTCAGGATCAGTATTTAGAGACATATCCAGATAGCTGTTGTGAAAATTACATGTCAGATAGTGTTATATAGCTGAAGAGTTTTCACCAGTATAATTTTCAGTAAACTCCAGCCATTCAAATATAAACAGGGCAAGATTTAATGGTACTGAATTACAGATATGATCAAGAAATTCCACATCCATCTTAATTAAGCTATACAAGTAAAACCACAAATGCAATAGCTGATCAAAACATGAAAATTTCATTTTAAATAAGCTAAACTGTAAGAAGTAAAAATAACTGGAACCCAGATTCCATAATGGTCCACCATTGCGGGAGCCAAAATTCATAAGAATAAGAACGTAGTGTCTACAACCCAGTGCAAGTTCAACATGTATTGATTCATAACATCTTCTACCTCCACCCAATCCACACTAGTATGACCCCAAATTCCAATTAAGGTAGTGAAGCATGCTCATTGCCTAGAGGGGGAATGCATCACGCAATCCAATTTAGTTTTCAGTTTTCTGGGTTTCGTTAGATATTCTCATCTGCCATTCAACCCCATTTGTGGAACAAAAGTAGACAAATAAACCAGAACATACCTTTAACGAGAACCAACCAGAGAGGTCCTGCAAGAGATGAAACCCAGTGTCGCCAGGGGTCTTTGCGAATCAGGGGACTCAGGGATCCAACACCTGTTTTTGGAGGAGAGCAACGTAGACTGCAGTTGGGCAAATTAGCCTCGTGTCATCCACATCTTGGACCTTGATGACCACATGTGAAGGTTTTTTTTAATTTTATTTTTCATATCAATTTTTTTTTATTCAATGAGCTTTAATATGAACCGTTGATGAAAAAGAAAATGGATTACCTGAATTTTTTTCAGATGTTATTAGTAAGAGCATCTGCAGCTCAAGCAAATGGTGGGCCAGAAGCAAAATTTGCTTCAAGTAAATGAAATTTAAATTTTGCTCAATTAAATCGATTTTTTCACACACTCATTGACAATTTGCTTGAGCAATTCAATTTTGTCTTGTTGTGAAATGATTAAATTTTTTTTACCGGATAGATTTACCACCAATAATAATGTTCCACGTATCATTATCAACTCGATATTATTCAAGATTTTCGATAAGATTTTCGAGTAATAGATAATTGCCACGTGTCACTGCCACGTGTCACTATCGGCAAAATAATTGATGGCTGATTTTTTATAAGATTTCCGACTAATAGAAAATTGGTACGTGTCACTGCCACGTGTCATTGTCGGCAAAAAATGTTGGGCTGATTTTTTATAAGATTTTCGACCAATTGGCTATAAAATGTCTAATATCACTCATTCTATACTCACATCTTTCATCCATCAATCTAAACACTTACAACATTTCCTTGTTCATCCGCATCAATAAATCCTTTCAGCTTCAACAATTTTTTCAAGCGGAGACAACGTCAACAACAAGAGGATGCCCATATGGAGCAATCATTCGTCAATCAGGTGGTCATGGCGGAAGTACAACATGACGATGAACCAACACGATCAAGCGGTTCACTTCACGGTAAAAAACCAAATAAGGAGCGTCTGAGGATATCTAAGGGCCGCAATCTCATGGAAGATTACTTCATCGATCGTCCAATTTTGGGAGAGTTTTGAAATATTTAAGATTTTTTAACTATTTTTTGGGTTTATTTCCGTTCTGAACAAATAGTAGCCGTTGCCTTTGCATTCTGACCATTTGATCAAAATTTCTGATTCAAATAGAAGGCCCAGATCGATTCAGCCGTTGGAATTTTAATGGCCCGGTCAAACTGACACGTGGCAGTATTTAATTGGCCCATCATTTATACAATACTGTTCATCGACTTCTTCCTCGAGTTCGGCCCTTCCCGGCCGTCGTTCTCCGCCGTCCAGCGACGCCAGCCGTCGTGTCACCCCCCGAAATGACGAGCTCGACCCCCTCTTTCGTTTGAACCAAGACCCAAGCGGAGCCGCTCGATGTGGGAGGTGCAGCAAAGCTCGGGAGCGACCGCCACCTTCGAGGGCGACGCTCGGCGTCATCTCCGGCCCTTCCTAGCTCGAGGCAGCGTCCTGCCGGTCGTCGTTGTCCCTCTTCCGACAGTCGAAAAGAAAAAAGAAAAAAAGGCCCGGACGTCACCCACGTGCTGTGGGCTCCGCCAGGCGATCGAGCAAACGCCCGAGCAAAGTTTGCTCGAGCGAAGGGGCGAGCAAAACGACCCGTTGACTGCTCGAGCACCTCTCATCCTCTCTCGACGCCGGTGCACGCTCCCAACTCTGTTTGCTCGAGCAAATCCACCCGTCCCCACCTCCTGCTTGAGCAAATCTCTCCCGTTTGCTCGCCGGTGCGGATGCTCTAATAGTGTCTTAAAAATCAAATGAGTCGTTTTCAAGAGTGACATTAGTTCGAGTTCAACACAATCTCTGGTTTGATGTATTTGAGGGTTAGAAGTGCTATTACTACAAGAAGAAGGTTGTTGTGAGACATTAGCCACTGATTTTTTACACGGATGATGAGGTAATTTCATTTTAAGGACATAAAAAACAATTAAGTTACAAACTCGACTAAAATTTTTAAGGTTTTCTACCTTTATCGATTTTTTTTTATTAGTTTCATAAGTATAAATGATTTCTTTACTCTCTTATAGATATATGAATTAGACCTTATAATTTACCAATAATATTGAATTTCTAATATTTTTCTCCATATTCGTTAGTTAACAATTCATTGTGATTTCAATTTTCAAACCAGCTTTCTTATGGATGATGGCTATATAATAAAGTTAATGGAAGATGTTTTTGTGTTTGTGGGTATTAGTTAGCGTTACATGCTTCCCTATAACAATTAGTCATATTAATAAATTTTTTATTATATATTTTTTTTAATTTACCGACACTTACCCATACACGACTCTATATATTGATACCATTTAATTTGTACTCTCTACACAATGGCATTTTACTCTTAAAAATTTAATTTTGTTCTACCTAAACTAATGTAATGTGAGAAAAGTGGAATTAATTTTCACAAACTAATAGCTGTTGACAGTAGCCGCAGAGGGCCTACAGCAGGCCCACAGACCCGCAGCAAGTGCACCAGGGCCCGGCCCGAGGCCCAGGACCGAACCACCAGCACCCGGCCTCGGGGTCCAGCAGTCTATCCGGCTGCCAGGGACCCTGGGACCGGGGGCGCCGGCCTGCCAAAGAGGTCACCAGAACTACCCTTCGAAAGGAACCAGTCCCACATCGAAGGGTGAGGCCAGCCCTCACCCCCAGCCACCTATATAAGGGCCCCAACTACCCTCATTAATGGGTAACTTATCTCTCCACTGCTTACATACGTGCTCAAGTTATATATTCCAACTATACTGACTTAGGCATCGGAGAGGAGAAGACCGGCCCGCCCGGTATTCCCCTTAGTAAGCAGGTTTGCAGGAGATCAAGTTGGATTCATCTGTATCTACCAGGCCCCCGGGTTTAGGCAGAAACAATTGGCGCTGTCTGTGGGAATCTTGGACAAGAAACCGTGTAAGCATCACCCATGGCCCAGAGTTCGGAAGCAAGGCAAGAGAGAGGTACCACCGAGGAGGGACGTGTTGCATTAGTGCAAACGCTCACCTCCACCCCGGACGTCACGTGGGAGCCGCATGGCGCCCAGGGCAACGGTCAGGGAGGAGGAAGCTGTGGTAGGCCGTCCGGCATGCCGGGACCGGGACACCACGACAGCTCGCGCGGGAAAGGCCCGGTAGAGGATGAAGACAGTCCAGTGCTCCGGGGCTTCTCCTTGACATTCTCGGATGAGCCGAGCGACCGGTCTGAGAGCCCGCTCTGTGACAGCGACCGGGACACTACGTACAGCCCCGACCAGAGCGGTATGGCGGGAAAGATACGGGCAATGGCCGCAGAGGTCAATCGTCTAAGAGAGGAGGGCGACAGGGACAGAGCCAAGTCCAACGCCCGGTATAAAGAGATGGAATCGGTGAATGCTGCCCTGGTAGCCACCTTAGAAATAGGACAACAGCGCAGCGACGCTATGGACAGGGCGCAAGCGGCACCCTCGCCAGTCCGAACTCAGCAGTTTGAGGCAGGGCAGTCATCGGCCGGTCGGCCCGGTGGTACCGTGCGAGAGAGGTCACCGGGCGGTGCAGGTCCGCCGAAGAGCGCGCCAACCTCCCGCCAACTCCACACTTCGTCTGTGGATGAAGTTGAGACCCCGACTGCACGGGCATTGCAGATGTTAGCCGACACTGTGTCAGACTTGAAGGCCCAAATGGAGGCCAACGAGAGAAGAGCCGCGCGGCCAATAGAGGGCGCCCGGTTTAATGAGCGTATGGGCCCTTTCTCGCACCGGGTCATAGAGTCGGGAAGGTCTGGCAACCAGAAGTCCCTCAAACTCACCTATTCAGGGTCCGGCTGCCCGTACCAGCATCTGGACAGTTTTCGGTCCCAGACCTGTGCCAAGGGTTACTCTGACGCAGTATGCTGCAACATCTTCCAGGAAACTCTGTCTGGAGAGGCGCTCAGCTGGTTGTACGAGCTTCCGGCAAACTCGATCGAGGCTTTCGAACAGTTAGCCGACCGGTTTGTAGGCCGCTTCATCCTCCGGGTCGAGGGAGCCCGGACGTCGACCATCCTCTTCAACTGTATGCAGGCACCCGGAGAGGAACTGAGGACCTTTGTCAACCGATGGCAGACAGCTACTGCCGGGGTTCGGAACCTAGACAAGGGCATCGCCGAGATGGCGTTCAAGCAAGGGCTCCGGCCAGGGAAGTTTTCCTACACCGTCCGGGTAGAACTCCTGCAAGGGTATGATGAGTTGATGGCAATGGCCATCCGGCATGCTCAGGCTGATCACGAGACATATGGGCACCACCTGCTGAAGAGGAAGCGGGATGAGCAGTGGGAAGACCATCCCCGGTAAGAGAACCCCCCGCCCAGCCGAGAGGACAAGCCCAGTCAGCGGACCGAGAACCGCGCCGCCCGGCCGAGCCGGCCCAATAGAAACTGGCCACAAAGGCAGCAGAGGCCTTATCCTGACAAGCCCCAGAGCGAGCACAAGCCGGCGCCTTACCGCCAGGAACGTCCTCTGGCGATCATGCCAGCACCACCGGCCGGTCAAGAAGTCTTCACCGCTCTCACCACTTCCTACGAGGACATTTTACTTGAGAACAGGAGCGTTATCCCCCCACCGCCCAAGAGAAGGTACCCGAAGGGAAAACTTACAACGGCGCAGACGGACAAGTACTGCTCCTATCATGATGAGGCTACTCATCGGACGAGCCAGTGCTGTGCTCTCAAGACAGCGGTGCATGGTTTGATTAATAACGGCCAGCTCCAGCGGTACGTAGGGGAAAGGAGAGCAGATCCCGACCGGGAGCAAGACCAGGCCTGGTAGGCTCGCCCAAGCCTCCGGTTAGTTTGGCATACATCCGGTTCAACCGTTGTAACACCACAAGAAATATATGCAAACTACTTTTGAGAAAATTTCACCGGCTCCGCCAGTTCAAGTATATTCATAATCAAGCAAGTATACAAGCAGTAACCATTCCGGAAAGATTACAAGGAGAAGAGCAAGGAAAATCCTAAGGAGCCACGACTCCGCCCTCAGCAGGCAATCCGCCAGCCTCTCCTACGGTACCCTCGTCATCGACCTCAGTTCCGGCGCCGACTCTGGCTCGGGGAGACTTGGTACCGTTGGTAAAAAAATCCAAGTCCGAGCGAATCACTTCTTCCGGCTGCCCCTCCACTGCCGGCTGATGGATGTCCGACTGCTCATGGATGTCTCCTTCAGCAGCGGCGTCCGGCATCAGGGAAGTGTCTAACCACCCCTTCTCCGCCCATTCCGTGTACGCATCCGAGATGCCCTCTTCCCTGGCCTTCTCCAGGAACTCGTCGCTTTCATGGTATCGGAGAACGAACCGCTCATATTGTCCTGGGCCCTCTTCCCCGGCAGCAGTAGCGGCAGCCGCGCGCAGAGCGGTGGCTCCCACCCGGAGCTCATCTACCTTGGCTTCCAGCTCGGCCCTCTCCTTCTCCAGGCTCCGGTTCTGCTCCTCCAGCTTCTTGGCCCTCTCCTCCGATCTGGCCCTCTCCCGCTCCACCCGGGACTTCTCCACCTCCAGGCGTTCCCGGGACTCTGTTAAAGCAGCTATCTGCCTCTTCAGCTTCGGCAGCTCCTCGCTCTGGTCCGGTTGGTACAGACTGTACAGCAACTGCACAACAACAGAAACAGTTAGTCAAGCAGCAACAGAAAACAAACTACAAGCGGCGTGGTGGCACCAATCAGTGCTTACCCGGAGGACGGATTCCTTGCATTTTGGCCGACTCCTACCCGCCAAGACTCCGGTGACCCCGGGCCTGTCCAGACCGAGGCCAGCCAGGTCCGCCGCCACCTGCCGGACGATTGCACTGTCCGGGCTTCCCCTTGGTGCCTCCGCAGGTGCGGGGCTACTCTGCCGGACAGCGGCAGCCTTCTCCCCAGCGGAGTTAGGTTGTGCACCGCTGGTTACCCTGAACCGTTTGGCCAGGCTCTCCCGTGACGACCCACCGGTGAGCGTCACCAGCGCGGAGGGAGGAATGTCCCCGACCCTCCATTTCTCTCCCCGGCCTTCCGGAGAAGAAGATCGTGCGCCTGCCCGGGCGACACGTGCCACGTGCGGCACAGACACCGGCCGGTTGGGGATCCTGCTCACCCCACCGGGAATCCTCACTGGCCCCCCGGTAGTCTTGCCCTTTCCGGGCACCGCTTTGGGCGCAGCAGGATGGCTCTTCACCCGCTTCAGGATGTAGGCGCCGTCATCAACATCCATGGCCCTCGGTTCCAGATGAGTCGTGAGCCGGCCGGACTCCTCGTCCACCGAGGTCCGCGAGACGGTCTCGCCTTTCTCCTTCAGTTTGTTAAGGAGGTCTTCTCCGTCCATTGAGAGAGTGGTTTCGGGCTTGATGACCACCCGGGAAGATGCACCTGCAAGAAAAGCGAACAGTTAGTATTTTGCAAGAGCTAGCACAAGTATCACCGCTAAGGCTCGTAACGCACCGGGATCCCGCCCGAGACAACAGTATTCCAGCACTTCTCGCCGGATGAAGTTGTAGGAACTCCGTTCCAGATCATCCCAACATCCAAGTACGGTCGAGATCCTCTCTTGCTCCAGCTCGGATAGCTCGAATGACTGGTCGCCAATAGCCTGGAAGGCGCCAGGAACCCGGTACATTTTCCTACTCAACTGCCACTTCCCGCCCGCCATCACCACCTTCTTTCTCCAGTTGTTGTCTACCCATGTAGGCATATTGGTGATGATCAGTTGATGGTTCCGGGCGTTGAAGGACAAGCAACTCCGAGACCCTTGCTTCCTTTAGTACGACAACCTATACAAGGCCCGGAATTCGTTTACCGTTGGCATACTCATCCCGGAAAACTCGTACAGGCAGCCGAGGCTCAGTAGTCGCCTCCACTGGAGCCCAGGAAGCTGCGCGGGCGACACTTGCAGCGCACTGAGCATATACTGCACGAAATCTGGCAGCGGGAGCGAGAATCCATGCCTGAACTGGTCCTGATGCATGGCAACCCAACCTGCCTCCGGGTTGCAGGCTGACTCTCCAAGATTCAGGGGCCGCAGCAGAACCTCATCCGGGATACCCCACGTTTCCCGGAACGCTGCAATCTCTCCAGGGGTCATGCTACCCTCCGGTTCATCACACATCACGACATCCTTCCCTCTGCCAATGGTGTAGCTCACGGCCGGAGCACCGGCAAGGCGCACCCCGTGCGGTATTTCAGTCTCCGAGGATTCAGCCCCGGAAGACGAAGACAAAGACGGAGACGAAGTCCTGCTCCCGGAGCAGTCAGCGACTTCGGTCTCCGGGGATTCCGAACCGAGCCAGTCCTCCAACATCTCCGCATCGTCCCGGGTATGAGACATCCGCCCGGCACCATGGCAGTTCGCGGTTATGATCATTCAACCGGCTGCATGGCTTCTTCGCTGCATATCTTGAAGACCTCTCACCGGTTACGATTTTTTCAACCGCTTCGAGAGCATCGTCCCGGGTATGAGCCATCCGCCCGGCACCATGGCAGTTCGCGGTTATGATCATTCAACCGGCTGCATGGCTTCTTCGCTGCATATCTTGAAGACCTCTCACCGGTTACGATTTTTTCAACCGCTTCGAGAGCATCGTCCCGGGTATGAGCCATCCGCCCGGCACCATGACAGTTCGCGGTTATGATCATTCAACCGGCTGCATGGCTTCTTCGCTGCATATCTTGAAGACCTCTCACCGGTTACGATTTTTTCAACCGCTTCGAGAGCATCGTCCCGGGTATGAGCCATCCGCCCGGCACCATGGCAGTTCGCGGTTATGATCATTCAACCGGCTGCATGGCTTCTTCGCTGCATATCTTGAAGACCTCTCACCGGTTACAATTTTTTCAACCGCTTCGAGAGCATCGTCCCGGGTATGAGCCATCCGCCCAGCACCATGGCAGTTCGCGGTTATGATCATTCAACCGGCTGCATGGCTTCTTCGCTGCATATCTTGAAGACCTCTTATCAGGTTATGGTTTCCCAAACCGCTTCGAGAGCATCGTTCCGGGTATGAGCCATCCGCCCGGCACAATGGCAGTTCACGGTTATGATCATTCAATCGGCTGCACGCCATTTCACTGGGGGACTCGTCTCGATATGGCAGAACGCCCGGTCGAGGTCCACCTAGCTGCATCTCTCTTGGGGGACTCGTCTCAATATGGCAGAACGCCCGGTCGAGGTCCACCCAGCTGCATCTCTCTTGGGGGACTCGTCTCGATATGGCAGGACGCCCGGTTGAGCTCCACCCACCGGTTACGTAACATCCAACCGGCTCGAGAGCATTTTCCGGGAACGCGATCCACCCGGCCCCATGGCATTTCACTGGGGGACTCGTCTCGATATGGCAGGACGCCCGGTCGAGTCTCGCCCGGCTCCATGGCATGACCCCGGTCATGAGAACATTCGACCGGCATGGGCTTTATACACCCGGGTGAGTTTACATCTAACCCATGTACTCTTGTCCAGCAAGATAAAAACCCTGCATCGCATTGAACCGCGATCAACGTGGGGCTGCACGGCGAGCCTTGTCCCCTCAACGCCACCCCCACCCCCCCCCCCCCCCCCCCTACCTCAACGCTTATTCAACACAAGTGTTCACCGGCGCTTCAAACAGCCCGCAACACCGGGGTAATCTCCCCGCAGCCTAGCAATATGGACTCGTCTCGATATGGCAGAACGCCCGGTCGAGGTCCTTTACTCCACCTCGTCTCGTTATGGCAGAACGCCCGGTCGAGGTCCAGTACTTAAGTTCACCTGGGACCCGCACCGATATGGCAGAACGCCCGGTAGTGGCCCAGTGAACTCCGCTCCGTACCGATATGGCAGAACGCCCGGTAGTGGCCCAGTGAACTCCGCTCCGTACCGATATGGCAGAACGCCCGGTAGTGGCCCAGTGAACTCCTCTCCGTACCGATATGGCAGAGTGCCCGGTCGAGCTTTCATGCACACATCTATTGCATGGCGGATTTCAACGCTCCATTATCATTCCATGCACACATCTATTGCATGGCGGATTTCAACGCTCCATTATCATCCCATGCACACATCTTTTGCATGACATCATTATCTCATACACTCCGGGTGAAACCCCATTCCATGCTCATAGCACCACAACACTTGAGCACAATACTACTTATATTACAAACGTACTTATAAACTGTTGCTTGCCATCGGTAAACATGTACTCACTCCGGTCACGCCCAATCTTCAACGCGGACTTGGGGGACTGGGCACCGTTGGGTTGGTAACCCTGCGGGTCTGCGGGACAAGAGCAAGACAGACTTAAGTCCCCATTCAAGATTGCACTTGACCGGGAACTTGGGGGACTTGTTGACAGTAGCCGCAGAGAGGCTACAGCAGGCCCACAGACCCGCAGCAAGTGCACCAGGGCCCGGCCCGAGGCCCGAGGCCCAGGACCGAACCACCAACACCCGGTCTCGGGGTCCAGCAGTCTATCCGGCTGCCAGGGACCCTGGGACCGGGGGCGCCGACCTGCCAAAGAGGTCACCAGAACTACCCTTCGAAAGGAACCAGTCCCACATCGAAGGGTGAGGCCAGCCCTCACCCCCAGCCACCTATATAAGGGCCCCAACTACCCTCATTAATGGGTAACTTATCTCTCTCACTGCTTACATACGTGCTCAAGTTATATATTCCAACTATACTGACTTAGGCATAGGAGAGGAGAAGACCGGCCCACCCGGTATTCCCCTTAGTAAGCAGGTTTGCAGGAGATCAAGTTGGATTCATCTGTATCTACCAGGCCCCCGGGTTTAGGCAGAAACAATAGCCATAAGTCAATTTCTGAAATCGTCACTTCTGGAGAGAGCTGAAGAAATTGTTGATCAACTCCACTAAAAAGTCCTAATTTTATGAAAGTAATACTTCCATCACATGCATGTTAGTGGAGGCTTCTGGCTGGTACACTCACTGATCACTCTCTTCACAATGGTATTAATTTTGTAGAATTACAATTTTTATCTATCAAGTTATTAATAAGAAATCAAGTGTAATAGTGTATGTATTAATTGATACATACCCTTATAAGAATTTCGGGATGGCATAATCTTTTGTAGTTAGTTGTTCGCTTTTTTATATAATTTTCAATTATTTTTTGTAATTTTAGGGGTGCCATTGGTGCAAGGTTGTCTTTTGACAGCTTACCCTTGATTGCGCAGATATAAAAACTATAATTGCAGAGTTGGTTATAGGTTTTACACTTTTGATTTTAGAAGTGTCACCATTATTGATTATGCATGGAGTACTTCAAACAAAATTTCTCAAAGGGTTTAGTGGAGACGCCAAAAGTTAATCGAATTTTTCCACACTAGTTTTTTTTATTTTTTTTTATTGCAAACTGAACTTGCTGCTAATGTTTTTAACATTGCTTGCTAGTTATGTATGAAGAAGTAAGCCAAATGACAAATGATGAAATTAGTAGCATTCAAACTGTTGCATCATTTTGTACTAACAAAACAGATGGGTGCTTGTAAGAAGAAGTGTGTGGGTCCCATGAAGTAAGGAATACGATTATGAGTAGTGAGTGCTGCTGGCTTTAGCTTCTCAATACGATTATGTATCAATTTTTTACATTGAAGCTATATATTCTAGTGAAAAATGGGCATGCTAAATTGAGCAAGTAAGTATTCATGGTATGGTTTCATGAGCTTCTTTCTCACTACGTACAATCCTCTTACATATGTTTTGCGCTTTTTTTTTGTTTTTTTCGTTTTTCATAACTATTTCTCTAATTCTATATTATTATTATTATTAGTATTATTATTATTATTTGTTCAAGGAGAAATTATAATAGAGAGAACTTCTGCTTTACTCATTGATAAGGAGGCCTTTATATAGGCATTACAATAAGTATCCCGATAAATCAGGGATTCCCGATCTATTATATAATCATCTAATCTAGTCTAATTAGGTCAAGACACATCTAGAAAGTTACAGAAATAACCTTCCTACAACACTCCCCCTTGTGTCGAGCGCCTAATGTCTTCATGGTGCTTACCATGTTGCCTCACTAAAACCTTGCCAGCAAAAATAAAATGCATGGACGAAGGGAAAAGAGCACAACGCACCAACTACTATACTTGTGATTGACATGTGATGTAGACTCCCCCTGATGTCTAACAAACTTAGAGCTCTGATAACTGGCGCATGCCAATGCTCTTCACATGTTTCACAAACATAGATTTTCTCAAAGACTTGGTAAACAAATCTGCAACATTTGCATCTGAACTCACTTGATTAACTTGGATGTTCAGGAATTTCTGTTGTTGCACATTATAAAAGAACTATGCGGGTCAGAGAGATACTCAGCATATGCAAACCCAACTAACACATTGTTAGGAGTCTTTGGATAAGGGAGACAACTGGAGAAGGACATATCTCGGTCCAAATCATCACCTGACTCGGTCTCCACGCCGCCGGTGCCCGCGGCATTTCCGCGGGGTACGGCGGCGCTACCGGTGGCGTTGGTGTGAGGACGACCGGTGGTGGAAACATTTCTGGTGCTATAGGGGTAGAACAAACCCAAGTCAATGGAACCTTTCAGATGTTTAACACCATTCCAATGACGATGCGTAGGCGCTGAGCTAAATCTAGCTAATAAGTTCACAACGAAAGCGATGTCTGGTCTAATATATTGTGCTAAATACAATAGCGCCCCAATTGCACTAAGATATATGTATTTAGCTCCAAGCATCTCTTCATCATCCTCTTTAGGACGAAAAGGATTCTTGTGTTTATACTTTGTCTTTCTTATGAACACGCATAGGCATAAATCATTGTTCTTGTATCCCCTCCAAATCAAGTATTACAATAGACGTTACAATCTAGTTGCACAATGACTTTGTGGTTTAAAGTCACTTGATCAAGGCATTAGAAGTCCTTCAAACACTTTCGTGTATATATCTGCATCTATATCCCCATATAGGTATACATTAACCACATTCATAAGCTGCAAACTTCAGTTTTTGGGACACTACTAAACTGATTAAGTAGCTGAAAGTAATAATGTCCATTACGAGAGAATACATCCCATCGTAGTCAATACCAGGTCGTTGAGAGAAACATTGGGCCATGAGTCTTGCTTTATACTGCATGATCTCATTCTCTCATTACGCTTACGAACAAAGACTCTCTTATGTCCAACAGGTTCAACGTCTTTCCGGATCAACTCAACATATCCTATGACTTGCCTTTTATTTAACGAGTCTAGTTCTGCCTGTATTGCTTCTTTCCACTTCGGCCAATACACTCTTGGTTGACACTTTGCAGCGGAATAAGCGATTACATCATCAACATAAGTGGAATTTTATCCACAGAATACACGTGCGCACTTGTGTAATTGAGATTTCTGTGTACTCTGACATCAACAAAGGTTCTGTGGCGTCCCACAGAAAACACATAGTTGATCATGGACATAATTATAGTCAGAGACAATCTCATTGATGATGAGCGGATTAATTTGTGCCATCACAACTCGCTTCTTTCGAGGTTTTAAATCTCTAGAATTAAACGGTCTCCCCCTCTTCTTGGTGGGAGCCGAGGCCGAAGCTGTTGCCCCTTCCAAGTCCATCAGTGGCACCGTTGCGATCCGATTCAACAACAGCGACGCCACGACGTACGATGGCGCCGCCGCCGTCACCCTCTCCTGAAGGTATGCCGACAACACTAGGTCTTAGGGCAGCCGAACCAATCCCATATGATGGAATCTTCAACCTTACCGGCACATTTGCAGTATGTATGTGCGATCTCGTCACTTTCTAACTCACTTTGAGTAGTGCGGGGATCATGATGAGATAAATCGTTGGGGGCACACCATGTCAATTCCTGACGTTCATTCGGAATGTGAGCATTCTTATCTCCCTCTAACGGCGGGAAGTGTGTCTCATCAAAGTGACAATCTGCGAAACGCGCAGTAAAGAGATCTACGGTGGTTGGTAGCGGATTATTGTTGGGGATTCACATCCAACATACACCTAAACGTCTTTGTAGACCTATCTGTATACGCAGAAGAGGCGTAATAGATAAACAGCACAACTGAAAGTACGTAAGTGCGCAATATTGGGTTTATAACCAGTAACCAGCTGGTATGCATTACACGTCTGGTTGGCATTGAGTCTGAAACGAATAAGTATAGCTGCATGCAGTATTACATATCCCCATGCAGAAACTGACAATTGGTTCCCATAACCAAAAGCCCTAGCTAATAGTTGGAGTTGCTGAAGAGTGGCTTCTGCAAGGCAGTTCTGAGAAAGAACATGAGAAACGGGATGTTCAACTTCAATCCCTATGGATATGCAATAATCATCGAATGTCTTGGAGTTAAACTCTCTAACATTATCCTATTAATAGATTTAATAGGATGGTCAGGCTGGTGAGCCCTTAACTTGATAATTTAAGCTAAAAGCTTGGCAAATGCAGCTTGTGGACAGCAAATTGACGTGACCAACGCGTCGATGCATCAACCAGCACCTTAGAATACACAAAGGGTCCGCATTCTGGTTGATAGGTCCACACATATCATCTTGGATTTGTTGTAAGAATGGTTTCTTTTGTGTCCATAACAAAGGAAAATAATGGATTCATCTTTGTTAGTGTACAAGCTTTGCAATAAGAGCATTATGGATCTTAAAATATAAATTCGCGCTGAAAATCAGATTCACGCGCAACATGACCTTTGTGTACTAAAATGGTTGTAACTTTTTCATTACAGAAGGTATTGATAAACCGTAAAATGTTTTGGAAACTAGACATCGATAGCTTTCCATTGATATAAAGTACACAATGTAGTTCGAACCGAGCTGATCACAAAACTCTGTCGAAGTTGATGGATCTATAGATTTCCGGACAGATCCGTCCTACGTTGCCGAAACGGCCATAACTCACTCAATATGATAGCTATGATCAAACGGTCAGTGTCTCTGGAAATTAGACACATAGGCCTTTCCATCGATATAAAATATACCATTTTTGAATGAGTGAGCTATGATTTATAGGTCATGCAATATCAAAGCTTGTATGAGTCATAAGATCCAATAACAAGAATTGGAATGAGGTATTCTCATTGAATCTGACTCAACTTCTTCTCTAGAATGATTCATTAGAGGAAATACACAAGTAATTGTTACCGTTCTCATATATCCAAGTGATAACATATGGCAATTAGGTTTCGGAAAACACAGCAAGATTCGATTTTTTCTTGTTGCATAGAATACGTTCAATGACATCGATAACTGTACCATTAGGTAACGTAAAGTTAATGAATCCACGCTCTTTAGCAACCGGCGAGGTTCTAATCGATATAGTCATTGATCATCTATATTGTACATAATACTTAAACGACTCTCTCTCCCTTAGGATAGTGTGGGTTGTCCCACTATCAGCTAGACACTCAACTTCACCGAGAGACATCTAAAGAGATGAAAAACTATGGGTGGTTTTCTCGCGAGACACAGTCTAATCACTACGCCGTAAGATAGAGAAAGAAAGGGGATGAAATCCCATCGAGTGTATCGCATGGCATTTGGACTTTATAACTTCGACTAAAGTCGGAAAGTGCAAAGTTGAATGTTACATAACCGAGCAATCATCATCAGAAACCAAAACGAAGCCGAGGCTTCGCACATTGTGGTGTTGAACACCTTTGGTGACCGGAAGAATGGAGGCTTAGCCTCCTAGGATCGATGCTAAGCACCTTCTCGGGCGGCTATGGAACCGAGGCCGAAGCCTCCTTGAAAGCACTGTGCCGTGGCACCTTTGTGCTGCCGAAGCCGAGGTATCATCACCATGAGGCCGACGTCGGCCACTAGGCTTGTGACGTCGAGCCTAGCTCCAATTATTCATTGATTTTGATTTTGATTTGAGCTGAGGTGGAATTATAAGTCCAATATACTAAGCAAATGTGACCCAATAGTGTTTCAGAAGAACCACGTGAGTCGTTAAAACACGAATCTGGATTGCTTAAAAACATAAAATTTCTCACAATATGGGAAAACAGAGAAATTTTATTGACTTGCCAACTTTTAATACATCAAAAGAAAGCTTCTAATTCCAAAGAAAATGACTAAGAGATCAAAGTCTATAAGATATGGCAAAGCCATTACAATAATTGATCAAAGTCTAAAAGTTCTTAATGAAAAGTCAAACATAAAAACTAATCAAAATCCGGGACATCTAATGCTTGAGTAGGCTCGTGAGTCTTAACTTCAAGAATGAAGTGCTCAGCCACGAGATTAACGTGAGGTTGTCATCACTAAGTCTCACTCAGCATGATAATTCTCTTTGCTAGAATTATCTCTTGTAGGCATTAATCATCTCCTTGCTAAAATTATACACGTGGTGCATATGCTTAGAGGAACCACACTTGTAACAAGGAGCAAAACTAGTGCTTTTGTTGTTGTTGTGAGACGAGGGAGGAGGTGGCGCGTGGCAACCTTGACGGGTTCTATGGCCGAATCGGCCTCCCCCTGAAGGTGCAGCATTGCCGCCATCTCGTCTCCAAGTGTTGGAGCGTCGTGTCACACGGTTTCTACCATTTTGATTTCCTCCAGGTATCGGTTTAGAAACTTGTTGATACGGGGCATTCTGATTCTTATTTCTTTTATTTTGAAGCCTTCCCATAGTGAGCCTGTGGTTCATGAATCTTTTTAATTCAAACATGTCTCAAAATTATTGTTATTTATTCAGCCTAATCAACCGAATTTCGGTATGGGTGTCATAAGCCATCATAGGCTATGGGCAAGAGTCTTATTCATAAGATCTCTATCATTTTTGTTATGCCAACAGTACTGGAGCGTGTCATAATCCAAGGTCATAATCCAAAGAACCGAATGGTTTCCCATTTCAATGAAATCTCTGGGATAAGTATGTCATTGACATTATTTAATATCTACTGGAGCGTGTCCCTTAAATTTTTTTTCTTTAGGGATCTTTTATCGACAGATGTTGTCGCTTCAGAGTTGGATGAATATGGAGTTGTTAAAAATGAGTGCCTAGGCCTTGACATAATCCCCAAATGGGGTAGTGGCTACTGCTTCATTCAGAATGACTGAGAAACATTTGCTTTGAAAAGCAAGCTATACATCGGAAACACATCGATGATATTCATTGCACTCGAGATTAAGAATCTTAAAATCGGGTCGTGACTACGACGACATCTACAAGAAAAGAGATACGTCGGATTGGTATGAATATGACATATACCATTCAAGTATGTAGCACAGAATTAAAAGGGCTATGACGTATATGGTCACATAAATTTTTCTTTTCGATGCATAAAACCGGCGACATCATATCGCACCTTCAAACAGTGGCGTACTCAGACATCCACATAAGCATCTTTTTTTTTTCTTTTAATTTCCCTTTCAAACGTGATTCCCGCAGGACCACCACTTAAAACTTCGACCGTAGGGGTAATGACATCCCCATCTTAGGTCTCATCGGCGATATAAGAATGGCCGGAATCGGAGTAGAGGAAGACTAATAGCGCCCGATATATATATCGTATATGTTCAAAAGCTGGAACTTTAATTAAAAGCTTACTTGCTAGTTTGCCAATGAACTGCGTTGTAATAAATTTGCTTTGAGAACTTGATTCTACTCCTTGTGCAAATTGAGATGCTCTTCCATGTACGTGGAACGATATAATTCTCACAATTCCATCGGGATGCGTCGTGCAATAAATTTCATGGAAAAGAAAACGCATATGGTTAGTCATATTCACCATATATAGAGTAGTAAAAAGAGAATTACTGCAGTAACTGTTTTAACCCGTAGGGTAAAAACTTTTTAACTGAGATAAGTATAATTACCGTTTTGCCCATAACCCACTGAAACGGGTCTGAAGCCGAATCGGGTCGGGTCTGAGGACTTCCACCGGGTCGGGTCGAATCCGGGGCGACGACGATCGTGCGGCACGATGGCGGCAGCAGAGGCGTCGTCGTGGAGGACCGGTTTTCGCCATCGAGCTAGAAGGCGGCGCTGGGCTCGGCTGCGTCAACTGGGCTATTGGGCGGCGGCGTCAAGCTTGGCTAGATTGACTGCTAGCGTGCAAGGCAGCAGCGTCAGACTCAAGGCCACGGCAGCGGAGCTGGGCTGCGTCTAGGAAGGCTAGACCAGCGTCAAGGAAGAACGCCGGCGAGGGTAGAGCAGCCGCTCCAGGGCGGAGAAGAAACTTGGGTGCCCAGAGAAGATTTCTGGGTGCCCTGAGAAACGTCATCCTTTGCCGACAAATCTATCGTCGGTAGAGGTCTTCTCTGCTTTTCTTCCCGACAAAGAAGTCGTCGGAAGAAAAGTTTCTGGGGATCTTCTTATTTCCGACAAACAGTTGCCGGCATAAAAACATATTTTAGGGTTAGAGAAGAATTTTAAGAACAATCTTAAAGGACCAAAGAATTTTTTTACTCGATGAAGCTGTTAGTGCTAGGGCTGAGCGTTTGGGTCCGAAGTATCGAAAGCCCGACCTGAAAATAAAAACAAAAATCCAAAACGAGCCGAATCGAAATCTTTAGACTGTCATAGTGCGACCTTCGTCTCCTCGTCTGAGTCCACAAGGTCTAGTGGTCTACAGCTTCCGCCTCTATCTTCGCCACCGGCCCACCACCGCAGCACAGCTCCTCTGATTCCAATTCGAACTCTCGCAGTCCTTTGTCGTGGCATCGTCGTCTTCAGCGCCTGCAAATTCAATTCTCTGTAAAAATATTTCATAACACATCTTCTTCTTCTTCGATTCATCTGCATGGGTCCATGTTTCTAGTAATATTCTTCTCTTCTGGGTCGTCTTGTTTTGGCCATCTTATGGTCTTCTTGTTCTTATTTTGTGTTCATGTTTCTAGTCATCATCATCTTCTTCTTCTTGGTTGTTACAAGCCCTTTGCTCAACTTCATAAAGAGGCCGATTTTCGGTAGCTGGAGCCATTACCACTGGAACGGTCAGAGATTCAGAGGTCGAATAGAGACGGATGGAGTTCTTGTGTTCTTCTTCTTCTTTTTGGGCCCGAAAAAAATCCGAAAGCCCAGTTCGGCCAGTTATAGTCGGGTTCGAGCCGGTCCTCACTCTCTGAAAAACCCAGCTAGGCTCGACCGGAATGTGTCGGGTTTTCGACCGGGTTTCACAAATTGTCGGCTCAACCCGGCCCGTGCCCAACCCTAGTTAGTGCCCTAGATGCAGAGTCACTGTGCATAGTACAAAATGTTTTGGATAGAGTGATGGTGAATATAACAATTGTTGTCGTTGCACATCACCTTACTACGATTAAAGGGGCAGACATAATTGCTGTGGTCCATAACAGCGTGACGGGTTAAGCAGTCATGATGCTCTGATGAAAATCATTGATGGTGCTTATATATGTTTGGTGACACTCCATTGAAGCTCAACATGAGAAGTTAAATTGGTATGATAATAAATGCATCGCGGATAATTATACACACATGTAATGGATTTCTAATTAATAACTATAAATGTTTTAAAGTTTTATTTATTTTAGTTATAAATTAATTAAGCACCTGTAGTATTCGTTGTTGATTGCTAAACGAGTAGCAAGATTATGCATAAATTGTAGTTAGAGGAAAAGTAATGTAGATCCTCTATACGATATTCAAAAAATATGAAAAATAAGTCTTGAATTGAATGGTACAATATCTAATTGATATGTACCCTTATAAGAATTATGACATTTCACCAAAAACTATAATGATGAAGAGTAGATTTATCATTTCATTGTAATTTACAAATATACAAATTATTTCACTGCACTTTTTACTAAATTATTCATCATCCACTAAAACACAGTGGCATACTTTTTATTTTCCAACATGTATATATATGTTGTATTTTTATCTTCAAGTGCTTATATGTTATATACATTGACGTAATCGTTTAAAGATGTTCAAGTAAGATTGTTCAATCTAAATTACAAGTTTACCACAAGTATAGTGTTTTTACATCTACTTTTAGAGACCAGCATAACATGTTTAGAATTTTTTAAGATCACCAACATTTATGATATCATTTCCTTATTTAAATATAAGTATATATTTCAATTGATGTTCATTATTATTCAGTCCAATTTGGTGAATTAGATTTGTATTGAATGAGGAACCGATGCAGGTCAAGAGTATCTCGGCTTCGTTAAGGTTGTTGTGATGCAGGCATATATAATTGATACTATGGCTAGTGTGTTTGCTCAACATACATATCTTTGTGTAAACAAATTCTTGGCAGCACTACATCAACATCGCCGAGATTAGAACGTCTTTGGATTTAATTGTTTTGTTTTTAGATTTTTGATATATATAGCACATCATTACCATTTATCCTAAATAAAAATTAGTATTGTGATCTATACAATACATGTGAGGAGGCTATAGTGTAGTTTTGAAGCTCAAAAGTGGAAGGAATAACTTCTCAGGTTTCCAAATGGAATGGTAAGTAGAAGCAATTTTGTACATGTATTCTTCTTACCTCTTACATAAGAGGTTTTGAGTATAAACAATAATTGAAATTGTTATTTGGCTTCCTTTGGAGGATTTTTATTGGATTAGGTAAAGAGATTCTTGAACACAATAGTTTTTGGATTTTTGTATTTCTTTACATTACACATGTTAATAGTTTTGCTTTGAGCACCTATAAAAAAAATCATCATTGGTTTTTTTTGATAATTTACATATTCAATTGTTACCAATAGCTAGAAAATCGTATTTATCGACCGAAAATAGGTTATTATGGCCGTATGAGTGGACCTAGACCCTAAAATAGGATTTGCATTTTAGTTTTAGAATTGATTGGTTTAAAGCGGGCATCTTTACATTTTAAATTTCATTTCTAGAAAACTTGTTTCTTGTTTTTTTTTTTTTCTGGATTCACATATTTGATACTTTTATGGGTTTAATGCGGTATTTTATGCTTTCTCAGTGATGTGTATTTTATTTTGATTTTCCGACACTTCTAAAGATACAACATTAATTGAGACATATATATTTATATATGTTTAATTGATGCTTTTGTTTCATATTTTAGTCTATCCTTCAACTTTACAACAACAAAAGGTAGGTTTATACTTAATCATATTAAATGTTTAATTACACTATTGAACCATTATCCTAAACTGTAAAACCCAAATGACGTATGTATATACAATGAAAAAGAGTGTCCCTCTTTTTTTTTTTTTTTTGAGAATGAAAAAGAGTGTCTCTTAATTATACTTAAACTCTAATTTCTAAAAATTTTAGTCAAGTTGTAATATTGTATGTGTTGATATCGGTATTTTGAATCACGTAGCCGATTCAAATTCGCCTTCATCGACTTACTGTGGTCTTTGACTGTAGTTTTAATACTGCAGTCACCAAAACCTACTCATGTTCCTCGTCGAAGGATGCAATTTATATGAGACATTAGTATTGGTAAGTGATAGATGGCTTCAAAACGTAAACCCTAATTTCAAACTTGAAACCTAGAAAAACAAACTAATCGATTAAAATCAAAATTTCAAAACAAGGAAAAAATTGATTGAGATCGAAGCGACGAAACCCATTTGTTTGAAATCAAAACCTAAAAATCGAAGAAAAAAAAATGAGAGGCGAGATTTGTTACTTTACATAATCCATCATAGGATAAATAGGATATCACAAGGCTCTCTCGGTTTGAGAGAGGTGTAAGGATTCTGCTATTTTTTGGAATTGATATATAGCTAGGTAGAGTTTAGGTACGAGTCTTTAAGAGAGAAAATATAAAGCGGCTAAGTGAATGAGAGAGTCTGAGAAATAGAACTACATAGTGTTCCAATCAAAAATATAGACAACAAATAAAAAGTATTAAAAATTAATAATTTAATAAGTAATAAATAAATTTGTGTGGTTTGGGTTTAATCGGTCGGGTTGAAAAGCTTATCGGCTTTCGATATGTTTATATCAGTTCTGGTTCGGTTTTTGAGAAGTCGGTTTTTGTTTGCCTTCGATTCGGTTACCGTCTCAAAATATCTTGTTCAGTTTGGCCTGTTTTTTTTTTTTGCCGGTTAGATTTATGTCCGGCACTAAAAAAGATTTACTGATTAATTTAGACATCATTGAACATTTAAATGCAATCTTAGATTTTCATAAGATAACTTGGATTTTGTTGAGGTTTGTTATCACTTGTTAATTTCATCCTGCCTGATGGTGTCTTAGTTAATAACGTGACCTTTAAATTGTTGTTCTCCCAATTTGTGTAGTTGCACTTGGAATTAGTAGTAATACATATTTTGATGGTGTACATAGGTGGATTTGTTGAAAAATTTGATATGAACTTATTTAATTTCCATAGTTTAGTAGAAGAATAATTAACTGAAAATGTGTGAAGTAAATATTAATGTAAATGACAATAAAATGAGACATCATGACTCTAGACGATTTAAACAACGAAATATCCAATACTGATAATTCAGCGGTGAAGGCTCTTGTTGGTGATGAATTAGCTGTAATTGCGCAATGTATAATAAGTATCATCGCAGGGTTGGTTATAGGTTTCATAGCTAATTGGAAATTGACTCTTTTCAGTTTAGTAGTATTACCATTATTGATTATGCAAGGATCACTTCAAACAAAAATTTTCAAAAAATTTAGTAGAGACATCAAGGTTAGTTGAATCTTTCCAAACATGTTATTTGTATTGCAAATTGAACTTGTTGATAATAACATTGCTTGCAGGTTATGTATGAAGAAGCAAGCTAAGTGGAAAATGATGCAATTGGTAGCATTCGAACTGTTGCATCATTTTGTTCTGAAAAAAGTGATGGATGCTTATGAGAAGGGGAGGAGATCAGCTGTCCCAACTAAATATGTGCCAAACCTGTCTTTTCCTTGCGAGCGCGACACCTGTTTTTTTTCCACTTAACCCCTCTAATTCCGTTAACTATATTATTTCTCTTTTCTAATATAACAATATCACTCAGAAAAATTAAAAGCTTTTGTCATTTTCGATAAATTAAATTGCTTTTATCAGGTCCAAAAAAGACCCTACATCTTCCACTCTTCTCTCTTTCTTCTTTCTTTCTTTTCTTTCTTCTTCCTCTCGCCTCTACGTCTGCTTCTTCTTAGTTCCAGCTCTTCTCCTCTTTCCTGTGGTGAGCTTTTCCATAACATTTTTAGGTCTAGTTGAACAACCAATACCAGTACCTCTCTCCCTAACTTTAATCCCTTTAACTCTATTAAGATCCTCATCAACATTAGTCAATTCATTAAGCTCAGATGCACTATCGGTGGCTGGAGAGATTTCTTGAGTAGGTTTTTGACCAGCTCTTCTTTAAAACATGCATCCACTTCTTTTAATATGCTATCAAGTCTTGACATAACAAGTTCATAAGCTCTTTTCGATGGTGCTGCCCGTGTTGCTAGTTGAATTTACAACCAACTTGAAGAAGAAGCAGACGTAGGGGAGAGAGGAAGAAGAAAGGAAAGAAAGAAAGAAGAAAGAGAGTAGAGGGGAAGACGTAGGGTCTTTTTTGGACCTGACAAAAGCAATTTAATTTTTCTGAGTGATACTGTTATATTAGAAAAAAGAAATAATATAGTTAACGGAGTTAGAGGGGTTAAGTGGAAAAAACAGGTGTCGCGCTCACAAGGAAGAGACAGGTTTGACACAGATTTAGTTGGGACAGCTGATCTCCTCCCTATGAGAAGAAGTGTGAGGGTTCCAATGAGTACGGTTAGGAGTAGTGAGTGGTACGGTGTTGGTTTTCATGAGCTCTATTTCTTCGAAATGTTTAGCACCAATGCATTAATTTTATTTATTTTATGCATTATAGTCGACAAAATTGATAATAACTTGGTGCAAGTTTAATTAGGATTCTAATGTACTTTTTATCTTTCTTATTATCTTCGCAGCCTCATTTTATCCAAAGTTGCAGACTACTTATATGAGATCATCATTGGTACTCAGTATTGGTCAAACATAGTATGAACTGGCCAAAAGTACAAAACAATAGAGTGAAATTTGTGTGTGTTTTATTGTTTTTACTTTTTAGACTCTTTGACTGTTAACAAAAATAAACTGATCTGTCATAAGAGATTTATTAATTTCAATAGCTTTACAGAAGTCTCTTACCCTAGAATGCACGGACACGTGAAAATAGGGCCGTATTCCGTATTAGACACGGATACGGATACGATACGCCAAAATACGTTGAAATACGGTCAGACACGCGTATTGGAGTTTGGACACGATCTGGACACGCCGTATTTGTCATGGACACGTACGTGTCTGGGTTGGACACGAAAATAAAAAGGAGACGAGGGGCAGATTGGACATTTTGCATCTGAAATCCTGAGTTAAGCTCCTCAGTCGCATCTTCCTTCGATGTTCTTCGACGCTTGTTCTTCGCTCCAGGTCAGACCCAGACAAATCGCCATCGCCACCAGGCGCCACTGCCATCGCGTAATCATCATCGCCCCATCGCCGTCGCGCCGTCGCCGTCCCTCCATCGCGCCGTCGCCGTCCCTCCGTCCCTCCATTGCGCCGTCATTTTGTCTCCTGGTCAGACAAATCAGATTAGGGGTTAGTGGGTTTACTGGGTTACCATCGCATCGCGCCATCGTCTGAGATTCTTGCAGCTGCTAGTGGGTCATTGCCTCATTGGGTATGTATTGAACTTCCACAGTGTATTGAACTTTCACCAGAAATGGTTTTGGCTGTTTGTTGCTGCTACTGTGATACATTAGATTTTGTAGGATACCAATTCAAATTAGTTACATTAGTTGTTGTAGGATACCAATTCAAATTACAGAGAATATTTTGTTTAATGGCTTATTGCTTAGTTTGATGACTTTGATCATATGATTCATTATTCATATCATGTTATTTGTTTTTTTTTTTTTAGAAACCATGAGTATTGGAGGATCCACTCCTATTAGTTCCAGCATCGGCTCTGTTAATGTCGGTTCTAGTAGTGGAGATGGAGCTACTGAATGTGATCCAAGTTTAGGAGATGATAAAACTCTGTTATTGATATATGTGAAGAAGATTAGCAAACCTCCACGGGGAGGTAATTGGAGGTGGTAGTGCAATTTTTGCAAGTTGTTCTACAACGGGTCATACACCAGAGTTCGTAGTCATTTGCTGAAAGAAGGAATAGGTGGAGTGGCATCTTGCACTAAGGTTAATCCTGATGCATATGCTAAAATGTTCAAGTTGGTGAATGAGTGCAAAAGGAGAGTAGAAAATGCAGCTGCTAGACAAGTTCCTCTACCATCATCAAGACAACAAAAAGGGAATCCTGCCACTAGCAGCATTGGGATGAGTACTTATCATGCCTATACGCAAGAACCTACAATATCTGACATGGAGAAGAAGAGGAAAACAAGTGGTGGTGCCCTTGCAAAATCTTGGAATAACTCGGCTAGGGAGGAATGTGATGGTGAGGTTGCAAGGATGTTCTACACCGGTGGCCTATCATTCAACCTTGCAAGAAATCCACACTACCGGATGTCTTATGTTCGTGCTTCTACTCTTCTAGGCTATATACCACCAGGTTACAATGCTTTAAGGACCACACTTCTTGCAAAGGAAAAAAAAAAGAACATTGAGAAGCATTTAGAGCCAATCAAGCTTACATGGAGGGATAAGGGTGTAAGTATATGTAGTGATGGTTGGTCCGATGCACAGAGAAGGCCTTTGATTAATGTGATAGCTACATGTGAGCGTGGTCCAATGATGTTGAGAGCGATAAATTGAGAGGGAGAATCCAAGGACCATCAATTGATTGCAAATTTGATTATTGATTCCATCGAGGAAGTTGGCCATGAAAATGTTGTGCAAGTGATTACGGACAATGCTCCCGTTTGTTCAAAGGCGGGTAATGTGATAGCAAGTAAGTATCCTACTATCTTTTGGACACCATGTGTAGTTCATACTTTGAATCTTGCTTTGAAGAACATTTGCACACCTTCTGAAATTGTGAGCAATATGGATGTGTATGATGCATGTTCTTGGATACAACCGATAGCGGAGGATGTAAGTTTTATTAAAAAATTCATTATAAATCATGGAATGAGATTGGTTATGTTTAATGATCATTGCAATTTGAAGTTGCTTTCGGTTGTTCCAACAAGGTTTGCTTTTACTGTTATTATGCTTAAGAGATTTAAGACAATCAAGAATGGTTTACAACAAATGGTGATTAGTACAAAGTGGGATGACTATAGAGAAGATGACTATAGGAGGGCAAGTTCGGTGAAGGAGAAGTTGTTGAATGAGTTATTTTGGGATGATATCGATTACATCCTTTCTTTTACGGAGCCTATATATGAAATGATTAGGAGAGCGGATACGGATAAACCTTGTGTTCATTTGGTGTATGAGTGGTGGGATAGTATGATTCAAACAGTGAAGAAGGCTATCTATAGGAAGGAAAGAAAGCAACCGGATCAAGAATCTCTATTTCGGAATGCGGTATGTAAAGTTTTAATGTCTCGTTGGACCAAGAGCAATACGGCCCTCCATTGCTTGGCACATTCTTTGAATCCCAAGTAAGTTTTTCTTTTATTTCTATCAATTGCTTTACTATATTGGTTAGTGAATCTAATTGCATATTTTTATATTTATTTCATACAAACCATACTTATGCATGTATATGAATTTACTTAATTAATTAGGTACTATAGTGGGGAATGGCTTAATGAAGAACCTAGTCGTGTTGCTCCTCATAAAGATAAAGACATTACAAATGAAAGGAGAAGTTGTCTCATTCGGTACTTTGCCAATGAGGATGAAAGAAGAAATGTTAACATAGAATTTGTCAATTTTTCTATGTGTATGGCTCAATTTGGAAATGGAGATGTAATAAAAGATAGGTCTTTATTGGAGCCACTTACATGGTGTTCGGTCCATGGATCTTCGGCACCAATTAATTCTTCAAGGCATAGCCTTCAAGCTTCTAGCTCAACCGTGTTCTTCCTCATGTTGTGAAAGAAATTGGAGTACTTACAATTTCATTCACTATTTGAAAAGGAACAAGATAACACCACAAAGAGCGGAAGATTTGGTATTTGTGCATACCAATCTTCGTCTCTTAGCAAGGCAAAGCCCCAAGTACAATGAAAGTTGCTCTAAAATGTGGGATATTGGAGGTGATGAATTTGATTCATTGGAGGACTCTAATGTTGGAAGACTTGAGATCGCCAAACTCTCACTTGATGAACCACAATTGGAGGGAGTTTTGTTTGATGATGATGATATTGAAGTGGAAGACCTTGGAGAGGATGGTATGGATGAGATGAATGAAATAATTTAGTTCTTTTTATTTGCATTGTAATTTGATTATGATTATAAAACTTTGTTTGGATTTGGATTTGGATTGACTATGTTTTAATTTTATAAACTATTTTGTTTGCATTTCACATATTTTTGGTATACATATATATAATATTTAAAATAAAATTATTGTTAACGTGTCCACCACGTGTCCATATTAAAAAAAAAAAATTGACGTGTCCGCTTATCGTATTGTGTCGAATACGGACACACGTATTCGTATCCGTGCTTCATAGCTCTTACCCCACTAGAATTATTCTTTGAGGATATTACTTTTACTAGAGTCTCTCTCACTCGAGAAGATCTCTCCTTACAATGATTAATATTTAGGGAGATCTCTCCTCAATGAGATCTTTCTTAAAAATATATCTCTCCACTTAGTTTATCTAGAGGAGATCTCTCTTTGCTTAAATCACCTCGAGGAGATCCCTCAATAGGATCTTCCTCAAAAATATGAGTCTCTCTTTAAAATAAATATGAGTCTCTCTTTAAAATATGTCTCCTTGTTTAAATCACTTTTGAGGAAATCCCTCCTCACTAAATTCCTTTCTCAGTCAAATTTCTTCTTAATTTACTTGCAACTTATAGTGGTCACAACTTATATTTTGTGAAATGAATTTCTTACATATAGTGAAATGTCTAAATGAAGTTTGCACACGCACTGCGTGTGTGCCAGTTGGTGGTACTTTATACAAAGATTGTTACTTTGGTTGGAGAGAGTGACTGTTGGAAGTCGACAGTGAGTAGAGCAATTCTACAACAACCTATATAGAGGTGTACAATTAGATAGAGTGGAAATCAATAAGTTCAAGATATATTGGTTGGAGGCAACAAATGGTTTTTGTTCTCTTAAATGAATATTACTTCGGGTGGTTCTATTGCACCTCCACATTTGCTAAATACACCTCTTTTGATTTTTAAATAATTTCGTTTCCTACTTTACCCTCTAGAGCTGCAACTGTTGCACGAGTTTTTCCATTTTCCCCTCCCTCCCTATATTTCCTAGGTTCTTCTTGATTGTGGTCTACAAATATACTTCTTTTAATTCAAATTGCGCTATGCAATTCATCATAGAAATTGAATAATAACACTCTCATATTCATGACTTCATGACAGGTTTTGAATTTTTACCACCATTTTTATTGTTTGTTGTAGCATTATCACTGTTATGAAATAAACAAGTTAATTATCCAAAACTATAACAAAAACACAATTGATTTTCTAATTATACCATCGTTTAAACAATCATGGCTCAGACAAATGCCCCCCAACCATCGATTATGGAGGTTGTTCCACTTGTTTGGTCTTTGGGGCAAGTTGCTACTGTTCAATAGAGAGAGATTGTCACACCTCAATTTTTTTGAAATTTTTTTTTTCAAGTGTAACTCATACCCCATATATGGAAAAAGAAATCTCCATAGTAGGAATATGAAAAAAATTGGAAAAGAACTCATATGACATAGACAGAAAATATACTCTTTATTTCTCAAGGTTAAAAAAACATAGTACAAGAATAGACTATCAAAGTCTATGTCTTATTCTGGGAAAGTAGTAGCATACATTGTTTATAAAACTAAACACTCTTTGACAGAATTTCAACTGCAAATAACACGATCCTCACCTGCAAAATAATTTTAAAAGGGGGTGGGAGAGCACAATAAGCTCAATAGGAGGCTAAACCTCTTCAAAAGTGAAAACAGTCTTAGTATAAATATGTACATTGGATCTACTCCATATAGTTCATACATAAGAAAACATTAAGTCTACATGTCCCATACCATGTAATTTACCACAAAGGGTAACTTAGAGTATTCTTTTACATGAACTATCTCATAATCACTCTTATAACCCTATTTGCTTGTCATCTTGTCCATTCCCCTTTCACCAATCTCGAATTACCCATTCCTCAACCTATACTCCTTTGCACATTATCATGGGGATACATGGGATATGGTGCCTGCTGAGGTTATGGACTCAACTACACAAAAGTTTAATCTTAACTTCTCTACCCAAAGTGCTTTATGCATAGCACTAGCATATTCTCAATACCTTATATGATAATAACATATTTATACATTTAAACATATTATGTATATGTCAATCACAGCAAGATACAACCATTCAATACAAGCAAACAATTAAGCAAACAATTTATAAAACAACATATAAAACAAACATAGAGTGTCCCCATGTCTCCCCCTACTTTTGCCGATTTTGACTTCAAGTATCAGCTCCTAATAAAAGGACAAAATTAAAGAATCAGTACCCTATACCTAAAGTATGTAAAATTTAAAATACAAATACAAACACAGCGTTTATTTCACAAAAATTCAGATTTTACTCAACACAGAACTAAAATTTCAGTTTTCTAACCTTAATACTATCACACTAAAACCTGTACTAATATGTTAGGATTTTGACCTTAAGTTCTTCTAAAGACTTGTAGAAAACACACATAATAAACTTTCAGACTTAGAATCACTTGAAGACGAGTTTTCAAAAATAAGATATGAATTTTCAAAGTTCAACTTCAGTTCCAGGTTTTTCTGACGAAAATTCTGTCCAGAAAATATTTTGGCCAAAAACGAGATAGTTAGAATCAGTATTTCAAGATGGTGTTGTCACAACATTTAAAATAGACATCCTAAAGAAATCATCAGAACTAGAATCACCTAAAAACGATCTTTATATAATTAGTTATGTATTTTCAAATTATAGATACAAAATCAGTCTATAAACTTAAAGTTAGAAGAGAGCTGAAAATTCTGAAAATTTAACAACAGTAGCTAACAATGAACTCAATCTCCTATATGCTATCAGAGTAAAGAACTAAATTGGTTTGATTCCCAAAAAACTGACTAATTATTTAAAGCACATAATCAGAAACCAACATGATTCCAAACTACAATTCTTATAATCATAAAACTATTAAACCATATTTCAAATTCCAAATGCAGAAACTAAGAACATAAACTAAAATATAACAAATCCAACATCTATGGGCCAAACAATTGATAAAACACAAAGGTACCAAACACAAACATCAATCAAAACACTCAATACCTAACTTTTTTCTCTCTCTCTCTCTCAGTCTGTTGGGTAGTACTGGATTCCTGAATCCTATCTCAGTATGCAGATTATGATGCCTATTTATAGAGTTTTGGAGAGGAGATTAAACTTGGTGATCAAGAAAGGAGTAAAGGAAGCAAAATCGAATAGTATAGTTGAAATCTTACCCGTTTAGGTACTGGGCCTGCCATCTCTAGACTTTCTAGGGTTCCAGCTCTTGTTATCTAACTTCAAGGAGTGATCAGGTGGATAGCTTGTTCTCCACCTACTTGACACCTACTACTTTTTCTAAGGTGGCGGCAAGATGGTTCTAAATGAATCTGGAAAAGGAAGAACGCGATGAACACAGAAGACAAAGTTTTGAGTTTCAGAAAAGAGGTCGATTCAAAGGTCGGTGATTACACGAGAAACAACATCTTCTCCTTGTTTTGACTTAGTTGGGTTTGGGTCATTGGCTGGGCTATGAGTTTGGGCTACAAATATGTTATTTAAAATACATGACTATTTAACAACATAAGAAAAAATTTCAAAAACAAATGACTAAAATAATTTTTGAAAAATTAATATATATATATATGTGCACAAAACAAAAGGAAAATATTTTTGTAGATTATTATTATTATTATTATTTTCAAGTCGTCACATTCTTCCCTCCTTAAAAATATTTCGTCCTCGAAATTTTTGCTACGTACCAAAATCTGAAAACAATTCTGGATAATTCTTTTGCATATGGGTTTCTAATTCCCATGTAGCTTCCTCCACTTTCCCATGTTGCCAAAGAACCATAATTCCCATATTACTTTACATAAGATGTCTTGGACAAAATGATGGTGAATAAAATAACTGTCATCGTCTTACCATAATGATTTGTGAGAATGGTAGCTATGACTGAATCTAATGAAGATCACTAATGGTGCTTATGCATCATACACACGTACACAAAAAATGGATACATCGACACACGTACTAATGTAAGAAATACGAACAAAGAAAAACAACAAAAATGTAGTGGCAAATTGAGAACAGTGAGCCAAGAAACAATCGTCGCCGGTAGAGAAGGCGACATACAAAACGCAGTCACGCGCCACGCACGTGACCTCAAATTTCCCTATTTCCCTCCTCCAATTCAAAGTGCGAGAAAGCCAAGAGAAGGAATAAATCAAAGAAAAGGACCTCTGCTGTTTCATCCTCCTCTGCACAGCAACCTTCCAAAGACGCAGCCGGCCATGGACGGCCTAGTATCCCATTATACATATTCCCCCTCTTTTACTCCTCCCTCTTCCTCCTTTTCCTCCTTGCTCTCTTCTCCTCCGCTATGCTTCGTCATATCTCTCGATCTTCCTCCTCCTCCTTGAAACCCAAACCTAAACCCAGGATGGGCTGCGTTCAAGCCAAGCCTGACACGAACGGCTCCTCCAGGCCGGTGGGGCTCGAGAGGCTGAAGATGGATAATGGTTATGTGGGAAATGCTCAGAGAAGACTCGAGAATGGGAGTAGTAATGGGACTGGAGGAGAGGAGTGGGATTCTTTGAATGGGAGTGAGGTGGCTGAGAGGGATAACAGTGGGCGTGGCAGTGCTCGTAGAATTTCGGGTGATGAGGATGAGTTGGTGGATGGGTGGCCCAAGTGGCTTACGGATAATATTTCGAAAGATGTTTTGGCAGGGTTGGTTCCCAAGAGTGCTGACTCCTATGATAAGCTCGATAAGGTTTGTTTTCTCTACTCTTATTTGTGGTTAGTTAGGATTGTATATGATATGTTGTGCGTAATTGGTAATGTTGTTGGTGGGATGGTTTTAACTCTAAACATTTCAATATCAGAATTTCTGATACGATATAGTACGTGTTAAGGTTGTAATAACAATATCTGCACCTCCGATGATCATCTGTGCAACGATGATAGAGTTTATTATCTGGGAATTGTACTGTTGTTATAGCTATAATGTATATGTTTGAGTCATAAACTTAGTATGCTGGATTAGTCACTAGTGGTAACAAATGTGCAGCACAGATGATCGAAAATATCCCTCGTCACATTGAGAGATATCTTGGATCCTCGTGTGCATCATTTTTTGTTGACATAGGCTTCTACTACATTTGGACAAAGAATAAAGGGATATGGCTCACATATTTGTTCCTTTTAATTAGGGGAGGAACCACTAGCCTTCTCCGCTGTGTACAGCGATCGAAGAACATGATTCTCAATTTCTGAGTTTCAAAACTGAGATTCAAATCAACGGTTTTAGGTGACTAATTTGCAATACAAGTTTTCCAATGTAATTATTTACTAGGTCTTCAACTCAGTGACGATTTTGGACATAGAATCTTGATTTTTGCTGCTTTCCCTACTAAACTATGAACCAAGCATAGGTATGTTTTGGTATGATTTATCATTATTAGGAGGAGACTTGCATTAATTTTATTTTATTTTATCAATTTTTTGGTATTGTAGGTGGGGGAAGGAACCTACAGCAATGTTTACAAGGCTCGAGACAGGGACACTGGAAAAATTGTTGCATTGAAAAAAGTCCGTTTTGATACTTCGGAACCTGAGAGTGTTAAATTTATGGCACGAGAGATTATGCTATTACGGAAATTGGATCATCCCAATGTGCTTAAGCTTGAAGGACTTGCCACTTCAAGAATGCAATATAGCATTTATCTTGTATTTGATTTCATGCACTCAGATTTGGCAAAAGTTATTTCCAGCGCCGAAGGGCTTACTGAACCACAGGTTTTAGTTTTATCCAAGCTTTATGGCTTTTGAAATTGGTTTCTTGATTGTGTACATTGTCAGTTTCATATCTGAATTTATGATACAGGTCAAGTGCTATATGCATCAACTGCTTTCAGGTCTGCAGCACTGCCATGATCGTGGAATTCTGCATCGAGACATTAAAGGGTCGAACTTATTGATAGATAAAAATGGAGTTCTGAAAATTGGTGACTTTGGGCTAGCAAATTATTACGCTCCAAAGCCCAAGCATCCTCTCACCAACCGAGTTGTGACACTTTGGTACAGAGCTCCCGAGCTACTTTTAGGTGCTACAGATTATGGAGTTGGAATTGATCTTTGGAGTGCAGGATGTGTCTTTGCTGAAATGTTTACAGGGAGGCCACTTATGCCTGGTAGAACTGAGGTAATTCTATGTGCAAGTTTGTGTGGTAAGGGAGATAGATTGCAGGGATATTAAGAGATTAAATTTATCTTGGTAATCATTTTATTTTTCTTTCAGGTTGAGCAACTTCATAGGATTTTCAAGCTTTGTGGCACACCATCTGAGGAATACTGGAAAAAACTGAAGCTTTCTACCACTTTTCGACCTCCGCGTTCATACAAACCCAGTCTTCAGGAAGCTTTTAAGGATCTGCCTTCATCGTCCTTGGGTTTGTTGGGCACACTTCTTGCATTAGATCCTGCCTATCGAGGCAGTGCAGGTCTAGGTCTCAAAAATGAAGTACGTAGAAAGTAAAAGGTTACTGTTTAAATGATGTTTATATTCCAACTCCATCTTTTGCTCTGACTCCAATACCCTTTTTGATTGGCAACAATCCTTTTGCATGTTCTATTGTCTTGAGTCTGGTATGATGATCGAGATACTTATTTCCTAACACCATTTCTGCCTCACACAAAGTAACATTTTTCAACACTACCCGTATGTTTCTCCCAACACTCACGGTTTCAAATGCTTCCTTTCCCTTCTACTGTGTGCGTGTATAAGGTCAGAGAACAACTCAGGTTGTTTCTGATTTTGTAATCTTGGCTTGGTCGTATAAATTACTGTCTTCCTGATTCAATAGCCTTCATGCCAAAAATGGTGAACTGTACTTCGTGCTAGTGTCATATATATGCATTTCATCTCTGAACATCATACTAAACGGAATGTTCTCGTTGCAGTTCTTTTCTACAAGCCCCCTGGCATGTGACCTTTCTGGTCTACCTGTATTCTACAATGAGGAAGAAGAATTGAAATTAGCTAATGAGCAGAGAAAGTAAGTTGAAACTTTTCCTTTTTTAGCTAATGAGTGTATCTAACAGTCTGACATGCATCCTCTTAATTGGTTCACTCGGCTGCAATATGAACTCAAATTTTCTTTCCAATTTGCGTTAACTTCGTGTGATTAAATAATTTGATGAGTCACTGGAATCATGTAGTACCTTGTATAGTATTTATCACTTTAGGATTTCTAATACATTACTAATGGAATGGTTTAGTTTCTAATTTATTGCTTGTGCTATCTGGTTATTTTTCCTGTTTCAACAGGTTCAGGAATTCTAAATTAAAACAGCGGTCTAGAAAACAACGTGAGCAACGCAGACAAGATGTTGCATCTTCCACACAGGTAAATTTTAAGTCCTTGGTTTAAGCCCCTTTAAAAACCCTCCCTCACTCCTGTTTTCATCTCTCATGTTATTTCTTATGTATGGCGTTGCATGACTTGCATCTATAATCTTTATTGTTAATTGAGAGTAGTCGAAACGCTAGAGGAGGGAAAGAGAATAGACAGTGATGCATGAGGGGTGGGGAGGGTTCTGTAGCACTCTCTCCACCTTATGAGAGTATAAGGCGAACCTTATTTTGGATACAAACATAGAGACTTATTTCTTGATTCTGGAGAAGCCAAACTGGCTATTTACTTGGTTCTGCAATATCTCTTTGATTTTGTTTCTATCTTTTGAGTGTCTTTACAATACTTTTGAGTAGTGATATAATGTTATATGCACTTGTGTCCCAGGAGGTGCAGAAAACTGCCGAGCCAAATGTTGAAAACGAAGAGCCTGGTAGTGTTTCTAGTAGTACATCCTCTGGTGTAAACCAGACTAGCCGGAAAGAAAGCCCAATCTTCTCTCTATCCCCAGTTAAATCTTCCAACCACGAATTGTCCCCTAAGAATGTCAAGAACCTACCTCCATTACCCAAGTCTAAAGCACGCATCGCCAATTATAATGACGACAGTGACATGTACAGGTCAAATTTGATTAACAGGTCTCTATCGACCCGAGAATTTAGAAAACCAACTCAAAGGGAGAAACTAGAACTATATGCCGCTGATGATTAGGCCACTCAAGATGACCACGCAGACATGCATATCCTCTGTCGTTTCCATTTGCTTTAACTTGAGGTTCTTGTTGTATACTTTTTTAATCATAAATTTGGTTATCATGTATAATGCCATGGTTTGTAACTACTTGTCTAAGTACAATATGTTGTTGGATTTAGTGAGGCAGCTAAGGAAGGAAAAAGAAAAACAAGGCCAAGTTTGCATTTCTTGTTCCTGCTCGATTGAGTTTATGTTGACATCTTTGGATATGGAAATCCTAGCTTCAGAATCCAGGGACTCATTTTATCATTTTATGCTTGAGCTAAGAATCAAAACATGGATACAGCACATGCATCAGAGATTTGTATTCAGTATGTGAGCACGACACCATTTAACCAGACAGAACATAAATATTGTTAAGCTAGTGCTGCCATAAAGCCAATGGTCCATTACTTGGTTGCTTGTTGCTAGTTTTATAAATGTTCGGACTGTGTGTGTTCCACTTACAGAAGCACAGCTTTTGCAATGTCTCAAGCATGTTTTGGTGAAAGGTGATGATGAAAGCTCATCATACATCATCATACATTGTGCTAAATAACATTTGCAACATCACACAAAGAACGAAAACTGTCATTCGTGATATTCACAACCTAAGTAAGGATTTCTTTGCTTAGTTTCACAGAAGAAGTTCTTGCGAATCTAAGCAATATGTTAGCTATTTTTGACAATGAGCTATAAGGTACCTTGATAGGAGCACAAAGTGCTACGATATTAATATGTTTATGCCCTCGTTTATGCTTTGTTTAACCCTTATTTATCTAAGATAGAGTCATAATATAGTTTAGTGTATATTTGGTAGAGTTTTGGAAAAATGTGCTTAATTGTTCGGAAAATGACTAAGTATAGAAATATGAGGAAATAATGAAAAATATGTCTTTTTCGTGATATTGAGGCTCGTGTTAAAGTGACTTATCATTTTTCAAATTTGATGAAATTTGGTATGCATATAACTGGCAAGCTAAAGTATGTTGTGTCAAAAATTCAGATCAATCGGAGTTTAGAAAGTCACCCAAAAGATGGCTGCAACTCAGTAGTTTGAGCAAAACGATCCAAGGACTACCAGGATTTTCCTAGGACTGTGTCCTAACTTCCAGGACATCTGTACGATGCATCACTCAGAACCAGAGGACGTGTCTTATATGAATTTAAAGCCCCATGAGTCTATTTTCTCTAGGACTTGGAATCGCATCAATAGCTGTTCTGAGGATGAAGTTATGCCCGATTAAAGACATAAATGTCAAATCTGCCGAGAAAATGTTCGCTCGCCAGCAGATTAGCCTCGCCAGCAGCTTGCTCGCCAAGCCCTTGTTCGCTCGCCATCAGACTTGTCCGCCTGCAGCCTCGCTTGCCAGAAGATCAGCCTCCAACACTATCACGCCAACCCATCTTAGCCTTGCTCGCGACACGCATGACCGCTCGCCAAGCCCTTATTCGCTCGCCATCAGACTCGTCCGCCTGCAGCCTCGCTCGCCAGAAGATCCGCTCGCCAGCCTGCACATATCCGCTTGCCAACCATCCGCGCATGCCAGTATACATGTTTGAACTAGACCCCGGTACTAGCAAAGTCTGTACCCACGAGCCGAGAGGAATTTCCGGTAATATCTTCAAGCGGCTGCAAGCGTGCCAAATCATTCTCAAGTGCTATGCAACGTCCAAGAAGCTTCCTATGCGTGTCCTAGATATATGAAGAAATCATAAGCCGGCCAAGCAAGAGTTTCCTTATTTAATATGGGAGAGAAAAACCTATTCCAACTCGGATTGGGAAACCTTATTTAATGAAGATTTCTATCCCGTTTTGAACAAGGAAAAATTTCCAAACTACACAGCCCTTCTCCTATATATAGAGGCCGGCACCCATCATGAAAAGTCGTCACATCTAAAGCCGAAAGACAAAGCCATAACTCTACCAAAAGTTTCCCAAAGATCCTACATAAAAACCAAGCCGAAACCACCCCCATCTCCACCAAGTTTCTGCCGAAACTTGACCTACTGCCCGTGCACCATTCAATCTATCTTCCATCGGATCAACATGAGTCGAAGTCATCAAAGGTGTCTGCAAAAGTGTGATCAACTCCCCACTTTCGGTTTTGTAATAATTTTTATGTAGTTATGTTTAGTTTTGTCTATGAGACTTGCATGTATTTTTGGTTTCGAATTATATGTCTATGTATGACTCGAATTGGAATATGGTTTTATAAATTGCATGTTAAAAATATATTTGATTCGTTGCTTAGGTCTAGATTTAAGCCACGATTTTATTGAGTCTTTGCATGTTAATCTTGTAATATAAAACTTGTAAGATTTAGACACTTAGATAATTAGGACAGTGGTATAGGAGCATGTTTAGGATTTAAACCGGTTAGAACTAAGGTGAGGGCTTATAATCAATACTGCTGAACCGACGAAAAAAAGTCGTCACTTCATTTATGATCTGCAGTGGTGGTGCAATCACAAATATTTGGGAAGATCCATGGCTACCCGACTTTGATCTTTCCTCCTTCAGATATTCTAGAGTCCACACAATTGCTGAACTGTTCCTCTTTCCAGGTTTCTAGAATATACTCTTGTTGCATGAAATTTTTCCTCCTCATGTTTTTTAAAGAATTCTTTCTTTACCTGTTCGTTCGAGATATTATGCTGACATGTGGATCTGGAATGAGGATAAGAAGGGCTGGTTTACAGTGAAATCAACCTACCATCTTGCCTAGAAACGTGTCCTCCAAGACCATGCTTCTCCTAACCCGAGCTCGATCTGGAAAGCTCCGGTTCCTGGAAAAGTTAAAATTTGTGCTCGGAAAGCGGCATCGAATATCCTTCCTACACAAGTAGACTTAGTGAAAGGGGTATCGACATGATACTCAGTGTCCATTTTGTGAGCAGGAAGTTGAGTCCCCTATCCATGCTCTCCGTGATTGAACTCACTCCTCTAGCTGCTTACAAGAAGCTCAAGTTCTTGTTATACTATCTAGTTCAACCGTTTATGACTAGCTAGTGTCTGCCTAGGCTTCCAACCCTGCAACATTTGCTTTGCTTCTTATGAGTATATGGACGGTGTGGAGTAACCGTAATTCAAAGGTGTGGCCTAATGAAGCCAAAACAACATCTGTTTTGATACTGAGTATCATTGGTTGGTGGCATGAATACAAACAAGCTCTCAAGTCCTCTCTTACCCCTCGCATTGCAGGAAGAAGCAGATGGACTAAACCATTTTCAGGTTTCGTAAAGGTCAATATTGATGTAGCTTTTATTACTTCTACTGGTTCTACAGGGTTAGGAGGCATATTTCGGGATCATAATTAAAGGACATTGTGTTAGAACTTTCTATCAATTCTTGGACACGTCCAACTCTCCCTTGCATGCTGAACTTTTAGCTTTGCTCGAAGGTCTGAAACTAGCACGTCGGCACTCCCTCACTCCTATAGTGATAGAAACTGATGATTGTCAGGTGATTGTTAATGTTGTTTAGACGAAAGCTTTAGAGCATTCAGAGGTAGGCTTTTTTAATTGCTGATTTGTGCTGGAGTATGCAATTAGCTTCCTCACCTCGTTTAGTTTTCATTCCACGTTCAGCAAATCCTGCAGCTCATAAATTAGCACAGCCACCAGCTACACAAAATAGGTTGTCTTTGGCAGGGGCGGAGCCAGGATAATTCGTTAGGGGGGGCGAAAGAAAAATGCAACCGAAAAAGGAAACATCAAGAGTCATCAATTTATAATCAGAATCTGTTGACAGTAGCCGCAGAGAGGCTACAGCAGGCCCACAGACCCGCAGCAAGTGCACCAGGGCCCGGCCCAAGGCTCGGGACCGGATCACCAGCACCAGGCCTCGGGGCCCAGCACTCTATCCTGCCTCCAGGGACCCTGGGGCCGGGGGCGCCAGCCTGCCAAAGAGGGCACCAGAATGTACAAACAGAAGGGAACCAGTCCCACATCGAAGGGTGAGGCCAGCCCTCACCCCCAACCACCTATATAAGGGCCCCAATGATGTGAGCCTAAGCTCGCACACAATAATAAACCCTACAAAATATCGTTAGTAGTATAAGCAAGTAGGGATCGTTCTAGGCCGGGGATTAAGGGTACCTGAAATATGAAATTGTTAGACAAAAACATATACACATATACATTGAAACGTCACAATGGGGGATTTATATGGATCGGCAACTTATTGCCTTCTAATGCTAGACATGAAAATAAAAGCTGAAAATAAATTCTAGACTACTATATACAAGTTTGATCATTATCTCTCACGCATCACATAGCACAAAACACACAATTCACACACAAGAATTCATGCAAGACTCGGCAATAAAGTTCAAGTTTCTTAGACTCTATTCAATTCCAATTTCAATTAGAGCCTCAACGGTCATCTAATCACTAGACTCTCTCTTAAGTATTTTAGAAAACACTCAACGTCGAATCCTAAAATTATACTAATCATGTTTGAAAACACTCAACGTCGAAGACAAACACAAAGAGTAATTAATCACAAAAGTCTATAAATTGGAGACATATCTTTAGGTATGGCGTCACTCATCCTATCAACATGCAAGTTCCATGAATTAAGTAACCTTGATTTTAACAACCTAGAATTCAGTTCGATCGTTGCCTAACTCAATCCCAAATTATTAAGTTAAATGAAATCGCAACCTACACAAGTGCTAAGGCCCTAGCATCATGTAAACATTGATTTTTATGCACAAATTCAAGAACTAATCGAATAAAAACTAAAAATACAAGAACATGTTACTGCCCTAATCTAACATACGAATTCAAGCATGCAATTTTTTGCAAAATTCATCACATAAATTCCAACAAAAATCGCAATTCATGTTCATCATACAAAACCAAACGAAAACAAAGTATTTTTATAACAACAATTGTGACTAAACCAAGAATAAAAATACAAGTCATAGGGATGGATCACACTTTAGAAACCTTGGAGAGCTTCGTCTTGGTGTGGTGAATGAGGCTCGGCAGTGGCTGAGGCAGGGACTGAAATCGGTGGTGAATGGTGGTGAAATCGGTGGACTTGTGTTTTAGGGTTTCGTTTAGAACTTTGGTAGAACTTTTGGTAGAGTTTCGGCTAGTGTTTTGCAAGAGATGAGATGATTTTCAGAATGAAAAATTGGGGTTATATATAGAGGAGAGGGGCTGCCGGCTGCCCTATTACAAAAGGAATTCAGAAAACCAAGTGGGATAAGGATTTGAAACCTTCCTTTCATAGTTCAATTAGGTTTTCTTTTTCTGAATTTTTCTTCAAGGCTTGGGCTTCACATCTTCATGGACTTCTTCAATAATCATTGGACTTCATTGCATAAGTTTTGATCCACAGAAAATGCATCCAATTGCCGGCAGCACATCAAGGCACACAATCTGCCTTATTCGGCAGCTTCTCCTAGTTTGACTAGGAGAACTTCTTTCTTCATATTTTTCTTCAATGCCATGGCTAGGTGTCATCCTCCTTCCTTCCTTAAGCTTGGACCATCTTCACATATGCATTTGTACACCATTTGGTCCATTGAAAACAGAATTTACAAAAAGGAGGCAGTAGCATCCTGGAATCGGCAGATTTGATGTTGATGTAGTAACTCCGACATATCTCCCTCCTCGGAGCTCTGATTGATGCGATTCTAAGTCTCATATAAACTAGACACATATGGCTACCTCCAAATAAAACAGTTCGGTCAAATTCCTTATGAGTCGACGGGAATGATTTTTCGAAGTTGGATCAAAGTCCCAGGAAAATCCTAGAAGCCCCTGGATTGGAATGCTCGGACTGCCGTTTTGCAGCCAACTTTTGGATGACTTCCCGAACTCCGATTGATCTGAAATTTTAACACAACATTCCTCAGCATATGAATATTAAGCACACCAAATTTCATAGAATTCTGACAAGGATAGATTGCACTTTCACTCATCTCAAAATCGCGAAAAAGACATATTTTACACTATTTTTCCAGATTTCTCAAACTTAGTCATTTTTCGGATTCTTAACCATTTTTCACCAAACTCTACCAAATTAACACTAAACTATATTATGACTCTATCTTAGACAAATAAGGGTTAAACAAAGCATAAACGAAGGCATAAGCATGTAATATCGTCGCACATCACTACCAGATACGGCCGAATAGCCGACGAAAATTTTTTCATCGGCCATTCCATTTTTTCGTCCGCTATACCCTCTGCCGACGAAAATTTCGTCGGCCATAAGTCGTCGGTAATACGCCGTCGGTAATACCAATGGCCGACGAAAAAAAAAATTTCGTCGGCTATAGTTAAGTATGGCCGACGAGTCCAAAAATTCGTCGGGCAAACGTGGGTGAAATAGCCGACGAATTTCGTCGGGTATTTTTGAATATGGCCGACGAAATCCATTAAGTATAGCCGACGATTTAATAAAATTTCGTCGGCTATGGTGTTTTAACTATAGCCGACGATTTAATAAAATTTCGTCGGCTATGATGTTTTAACTATAGCCGACGATTTAGTAAAATTTCGTCGGCTATGGTGTTTTAACTATAGCCGACGATTTAATAAAATTTCGTCGGCTATGATGTTTTAACTATAGCCGACGATTTAATAAAATTTCGTCGGCTATGGTTTTTTAACTATAGCCGACGATTTAATAAAACTTCGTCGGCTATTTCCTCGAAATATATTACTATTTTAATAGGTATTAATTAGTTATAGCCGACGAAATAAGGCAATTTTCGTCGGCTATACTAGTTATAGCCGACGAAAATAGGTTAAATTCGTCGGCTATACTTGTTATAGCCGACGAAATAATGCAAAAATCGTCGGCTATTCTTTCATTTGGGAAAAAAAAAATTAAATTATTTTCTAAATTACCATTCCAAGCAAGCTGCAAATCACAAAAACAATTCATGCATTTGCACCAACAAGAAACACGTCTAAATACCATTTTTATTAAATTCGTTCCAATATACATAAAATATAACCCTAATTATCCCCTAAACTACTAAAGTCTAGGATGTCATCTACAGCATCAGGCGCATCATCCGCCTGCTGACCGAACTCGAGAGGTTCAGGCATTGGAGGCTCCACTAACTGCTGAAACGGGAGCGGGGGTGGACGGCCTTCTTGTTGTGCCGCGAACATCTCATAAACCCACTGTTGCTGGCCGTCGTAGTTGTATTGCCGAATTCTGGCGCACTCAGTATTCCAACGGACCATATCCAACTGATACTGCTGGTACTGCTGTTGTCTGCGGCGCAGCTCCTCTACTGTCTGGGACGAGGTCGCCAATTCTGCGGCCAATCGCTGCACTTCCCCCCTCATATGTTGGGTCTCCCCGCCTCCCTTCTTTTGACCTCCCTTAGTGGTCTTCAGGAGCCCTTGTCCAGAACCTCCCAAACCCCGGCAGTAGTACTCGTTGGACTGCTGTGGGAAGGCTGCGTTGAACATCCTCGCCGCCGTTTGGATATTGGTGCGGTCGACCCGGCGCACGGCTTCTTCCATATCTGCCTCTGAGATGTCCGGTTGTGTCTCCCGAACTATTTGCTGGAGCACCTCTTGTTCGGCCTGGGTCACCCGCTCCTAATTGGACGGGGAAAAAAAATTAATATTCTAACAAATGGATAGTTAAGTAAAATTAATAATTTAAATTTTAAAATCATAATGAACGACTTACGAGATCTTCTGTCGCTTGTGGATAAGCGATCTTGAACGTCTCCACGTAGGGGTTGCAATCAGGATGATCTCTGAGCGCCTCCTCCTGATATTGTGCAAACGGCCTTGAACCGCCGTGATGGAGGATTGTGTTACGGCGGCGGTTCTCCGAGTTTATCCGAGACCGTTCCTTCAAACAAATAATAAAATATTAGAAAAATGCATCAAAAAATATAACTGAAATAATTATAAAATATTTAAACTAATAATTAAAATTTTAATAAAATAAACATTTATAGTGAAGTTTAGTATTTACCATTATAGCCGGGTTGTCGAAGACTACGGTCTTCAACCAACGCCACTCGTACTCCCTGAACATGAACTCTCTGGGAGTACCCATACGACCACGGTTGCCGTACTCGTTATAGTGGGAACGGAGCTCGTTCTTCCACTCTTTGAACCTACGAAAAAAACAAAAGTGCATTAGAAATATGATTAATATCATAAAATATTTCAAATTATCAAATAAGACATTCCCAACGTACCTCGAGCTCTGTTGGGAGTCCGCCCAACCCCGCTTGTGTTCCGCAACCACAAAGTATGTCTGAAAGATAATATTTTATTAGTTTTATAATTATAAAAATACCGAAAATTTTTAAATATTACGATAACTAAATTAAATTTTTTTATTTACTCACCGACGCAGCGTTGTTCAACTCCATCTTGATTTCTTCGGGCACATCAGCCCACCGAGCCCACAACATAGGGACTCTGTCCCTAATGAGTGCACCCACGCAACCCGAGTAGTCGCGTTTCTTTTTCGCCCCAACCTCCTGATTAGGAGCTTCGTCAATCTGGATCCTCCCGCTCCGTTCAACCGTTCTCCTGAGCGTCTCAAAACTGATGACACCTCTGGTATTCCTCTGGGTTGAACTGCTAGCGCCTGTCCCTATCACATAAACGACGATTGGTTAATAAAATTAAATATTAGTGCGTTAATTTTAATAAAACATTTAATTAATAAAATCGAATGTTACCTGAACCCGATGATTCGGTTGCCGTCGACTTTCCTTTTCTCCTCGCCGAAATCAGGAGGTCAGGGCTCTCCCATGGCTGCTGCTGGTATGCCTCCGCAGCACTCACGAACTGAGGCATATCAGGCCACTGGGGCCGACCCTGATAGTCGACCTCGGGTATCGTAGGAATGTTGTAGGGGAGGAAGAGCTGGTTTGGGAGAGTAGGCCCCTCAGTCGAGTCACCAGCAGACTGAGTCGGACTCGGCATCGGCTCCCGATGAACCTCAGGCATACGAACCTGAGGAACGTCGGCAGCTATCTCCTCGTGAAACAGCTGCCGACTAAACCTCGGCGCCACAGAGGGACCGAGGTGCGGAAGTGAAGTGCTCGACGGCCTCCCCGCCTGGAGAAGGGTCTGGTGCCGAGCACTCACACTCCGCCGCGGCTGGGCTGCATCCACACTCCTCCGCGGCTGGCTGGTGGTCCTCTCAGGCTGGCTAGCCGTCCTCTCGGAGTCTGGGGAACCGGCGGCATTTCCAGAACCTCTAGATCTAGAACGACGACCTCCGAAGAACTGCCTAAATGCATCGGCCATCTAAAGCCAGACGCATTAATACATTAATTAATATTAAATTATATTATATTAAATAACAAATTCTAATTAATATAATACCCAATAATACTAACATATTTTAATATTTACCGATTTATATAATAACCAATTTATACATATAAATTATACAATTACACCTAAATTATACAATTAAAATAAATTTTACAAAAATTACCTAAATTAACATAAAAACCTAAAAATTACATACATTAACATAAAAACCTAAATTATAACTAAATTAACATAAATACATAAATTCTACCTAAATTAACATAAATACATAAATTATAACTAAATTAACATAAATACATAAATTATATCTAAATTAATATAAATACATAAATTATACCTAAATTAACATAAATACATAAATTAACATAAATACATAAATTATATACAAATTAACATATAAATACATAAATTATACCTAAATTAACAATTATATCTAAATTAACAATTATATATAATTTATTAACCATAATTTAATTTATTAACAATTAAATAACAAAAAAAAAAAAAAAAAGGGAGGCCGGGTACCGAATCGGGGAGGAGGAGGAGGAGGAGGGGGAGGCGGCCGGAACAGGGAGGAGGAGGGGCGGCCGGAACAGGGAGGAGGAGGAGGAGGGTCGGTCGGGGCTGCCGGAACAGGGAGGAGGAGGAGGAGGGGCGGCGGATCGAACCAAGGAGGAGGAGGAGGATTCGCCGGGCTGCCGAACCAAGGAGGAGGAGGAGGAGGCGCCGGGCTGCCGGAATAGGGAGGAGGATCGACGGATGAAGGAGGGCCGGATTCGAGGAGGAAGATTGTTTAGGGAAAATCGGGCAAATGGAGGCTAGGGTTCGGCTGCATTTTACTTATACCCGATAGTATAGCCGACGAAATAAAGCGATTTCGTCGGCCATGATATAGTATAGCCGACGAAATAAAGAGATTTCGTTGGCCATGCTATGGCATAGCCGACGAAATTACATAATTCATATTTCGTCGGCCATGCTATGGCATAGCCGACGAAATTACATAATTCGTCGGCTATAGTCTTCGTCCCTCAGCATCCGTCCGATCTCCCCCATCCAACGGTGGATAATGGAAAGGCGCGGATCACCAGACTTTAGCCGACGAAATATAACTTCGTCGGCTATACTTTTGGTCAAACTACAAAGTCAAACCTCTAAACGCTTTAAAACGGAAATTGGCCCGTCTAAATGACGTTTTTTGGCCTGACCTTCAACAGAGAATAGTTTCAGATCGATGCGACGCATCTAATCGTATAAAAATTTCCCCCAAAATATTTACCGACCGTCAGGCTACCCATAGGAAAACGGGAGTAAAAAACAGCAAACCGCAACATTCGGCACACAGATTTTGTCGGAATCTTCCCATTTTTCAACCGTAGCCGTATTTCAATATTTCGGTCATATCTTATTTCACGACACATTTGCATTTGAAGGGTCTACGTATAGTAGGTATTTGAAACTATACATTCACTTAAACACTTAGTAAACAAGTTAAGGAACATTAGTGCATATATTACGATTTTGAATCTAAAAGTTTGGAAAATCTATTTCAACCGTCAGATATCACCGTTAAGATGAAATACATGTATGAAAAAAAATCCAAGGTTATCGGAAAACGTTAAAGGCTCGATCGGGACGGTCAAACTGCAAAGTCAAACCTCTAAACGCTGTAAAACGGAAATTGGGCCGTCTAAATGACGTTTTTTGGCCTGACCTTCAACAGAGAATAGTTTCAGATCGATGCGACGCATCTAATCGTATAAAAATTTCCCCCAAAATATTTACCGACCGTCAGGCTACCCATAGGAAAACGGGAGTAAAAAACAGCAAACCGCAACATTCGGCACACAGATTTTGTCGGAATCTTCCCATTTTTCAACCGTAGCCGTATTTCAATATTTCGGTCATATCTTATTTCACGACACATTTGCATTTGAAGAGTCTACGTATAGTAGGTATTTGAAACTATACATTCACTTAAACACTTAGTAAACAAGTTAAGGAACATTAGTGCATATATTCCGATTTTGAATTTCAAAGTTTGGAAAATCTATTCCAACCGTCAGATATCACCGTTAAGATTAAATACATGTATGAAAAAAAATCCAACTACATCTGACAACGTTGAAGGCTCGATCGGGACGGTCAAACCGCAAAGTCAAACCTCTAAACGCTTTAAAACGGAAATTGGCCCGTCTAAATTACGTTTTTTGGCCTGACCTTCAACAGAGAATAGTTTCAGATCGATGAGACGCGACTAATCGTATAAAAATTTCCCTCCAAATATTTACCGACCGTCAGGCTACACATAGGAAAACGGGAGTAAAAACCGCCTAACCGCAACATTCGGCACACAGATTTTGTCGGAATCTTCCCATTTTTCAACCGTAGCCGTATTTCAATATTTCGGTCATGTCTTATTTCACGACACATTTGCATTTGAAGGATGAAGCAATGGTTTGTCGATAGTGATAGAAAATGGAAACTGCTCTTTTTTTGTTTTTTTTTTAATCATAGCCGACGAAATCAAACCTAGTATTCGTCGGCTATTATTTTGTCGTTTTCTGTTAAAAACTTATGGCCGACGAAATATTTAATGTTCGTCGGCCATTGTTCGTAATATTATTATTTTTTAAAAAACTTATGGCCGACGAAATAGTTATTTTTCGTCGGCCATTGTTCGTAAATAATTATTTTTAAATAACTTATGGCCGACGAAATAATTAGTTTTCGTCGGCCATTGTTCGTAAAATATTTTTTTTAAATAACTTATGGCCGACGAAATAATTAATGTTCGTCGGCCATTCTCCGTTTAGCAGACGAAATAATGCATTTTTCGTCGGCCATTCTCTGAAAAAAAACCAAAAACCCGTGGTTTTACACCTCTCCTATTCCGATGTCCTGTTCACATATAACCAAAATTGAACATAAAAAATCAGAAACCCAACAGTCAACATATTTCAAATTTTTGTTTAAGGGGTTTGGAACCCAGCCTAGCTGGGAGGCTCATCCCCACGCCCGTTCATTAGAAATGAGTTGATTACAAATGAAAGGATTACATCATTTAAATTACTTAATCCGTCGGATTGTAATCGGAATCATCGGATGAGTCTTCTTCGGTTTCTGAATTGCTCGATATGGGTAATCTATGTCTTTCCTCACCACTAGAGTCCTCGTTAGTTTCTTCAATTGGATCAACATCAACAAGCAGTGGCTCTTCACGTCGAATTCGCACCGGCGTGTCTAGACGAATAAAAGAGGAGTCAGGAATACCGTTTGAGTTGGGCTCTTGATACGCGGTGCCCCCTTCCTCGTTCTCTTCAGCCACTCCAAGTGTAGACGCCCGGTAAATGTTGCGATGGTGGATAGTGTTGACTACTTTCCACGGGTCACCCTTGGCGAGATCATCAAGATAAAACACTTGTTTCACCCATGTGGCTAAAACGAACGGGTCGTCCTCATACCATGATGTACTAGTGTTCACAGAACTTACGCCGTATTGATCGGTTTTCATGCTCTGCGGCCGTGTGTCAAACCATCTACACTTGAAAAGGTGCACTTTCATGCCTTCCCCGTAATGCAGTTCCACAACTGAATGGAGAACACCGTAATAGTCAACTCCACCATCCCCACCATGTGCCATAACCCCTGAATTTTGTGTTTTCAGTCTGAGGTCTCTGTCTTCACATCGAAATAACACACCATTCACCTTGCACGTCGCATAAACTTTTGAATAGACCGGCCTCCTCGCTAAAAGTCTGAGTTCGTGCGACCAATTTGGGTGATTATCATTTGCAATAAGGTCCATCTGCAACCATCAGAATCAACTATAAATATGAATAAATATACACAATAATATATGAACACGTATAAAATAGTGTTAAAGGTACGTACCCAGCGGCCGAAATACTCTGCGAATGTCTGGTTGTGGTAATCGCGATCACTTGCTACTCCTTCACAGCGTAGATGTATGTCCTTCCAAAACTGAACTTCTGGACAGTTGATTAGTACCCACCAATGTGCAATGGCTACCTCATAATCTTTCAACTTATAGGAAACTGGCATGTTTCCACCGAGTACAACATCGTCGGAGAGTATGGAAAGATTGAACTGTGAAGGTACATCTTCCGGTATGCTTTCCTGTAACGCTCCGAAATACAGCTTCATGTAGGTAACGCACTCGTGCGCAATATATGCTTCAGCTATACATCCTTCAGGTGCGGATCTGTTTTGGACAAAACCACCGTATTGTCCAAGTTGCCTATAAATCAAGTTTTTAAAGTGTTATGATAATACATTAACACTATATCACATATATTGATGAGGAAATTAACATAAGGTGTAAAATACGTACCTTTCCATCGGATACATCCAAGTGAAGTGCACAGGACCGGTAAGCAACAACTGCCGAGGAAGATGGATCATGAGGTGAGGCATGATGTCGAAAAAATTTGGAGGAAATATCATCTCAAATTTACACATGATATGAACGATGTCTTGTTGCATTTCCCGGAGGTCAGATTTTCTCACTTCCCGTGTGCATACCTTCTGGAAAAATCTTGCCAACACTACTAACGGCTGCACAATGTGACGGGGAAGGAACGGTCGAATGAAAACAGGGAAGAGACGTTGTAGCAGGATATGATTGTCATGACTTTTCAACCCGTACAGATTGTTGCATTGTCTGTTGACACACTTGGCTATATTTCCAGCAAAGCCTGAAGGATACTTGGCCTCACTTATCCAATGCAAAATTTCTGATTTATGCTCAGGCTTGACGGTGTAAGGAGCTTGAGGCATTTTTCTCTTCCCTTGTTTCAACCATAGTGGTTTTCTGATATTCATGTTTTGCAGATCAGTGCGAGCCTTAGGACCGTCTTTCATCTTCCCCTCCAAGTTCAGCGTTGTGCCCACCACACTTTCAGAAACATTTTTTTCTATGTGCACAACGTCTAGAAAGTGACGGATCAGCAACTCACACCAGTACGGGAGTTCCCACAATATGCTCCTATGTGTCCAGAATTTGTACTCCTCAGGCCTTTCAGGTATTTCCGCTACAATATCGGGATGATTGCTGAGGGGCCCAAAATCGTACTGATTAAGTCTTGCTAAAATTTCTCTTCCTGTCCATCTTCTGGGAGCACGGCCGTGTTCTTCGGTTCCATCAAATGCGGCGGACTCGTAACGCCAGTGGTGATCCGCCGGAAGAAACACACGATGACCCATTCGACATATCTTGTTGCAATGAGGGGTGCTCCCATAATCGCTGAGGCACTCTGGACAAGCCTTGTATCCCCTAACAACGCTGCCCGACAACATCCCATAAGCAGGAAAATCACTGATGGTACCAATAACCATGACATGCATCTGGAACGTCTCCTGCTTGTACTTGTCAAAAGTGGGATGACCAACGTCCCACAATACCTTAAGCTCTTCAATCAATGGTCTCATATACACATCGAGACATTTCCCTGGGTAACCAGGCCCCGGAATCAACAACGTCAACATATTATATTCCTTCTTCATGCACATCCACGGAGGAAGGTTGTAAGGTACCAAAACCACCGGCCATATACTGTATGAAAGACTCATGGTGCCGAAAGGGTTGAACCCGTCGGTTGAGAGCCCGAGCCTGACGTTTCTGACATCTGACGCAAAATGAGGAAACTCATTGTTTATATGCTTCCAAGCCGCTCCGTCAGAGATGTGTGTCATGATATCTGCGTCTCCCGCGTCCCGCTCACCGTGCCACCTCATAGCTTTTGCGGTGGTTTCTGACATGTACAACCGCTCAAGCCTATCTCTCAACGGAAAATACCGAAGCACTTTCACAGGTTTCCTATTGCCTGCTCCCGTCAACTTATATCGGTCAGACTGACATATCGGACATGCGTCAAGGCTAGCAAGGTCATTCCCTTCTGCATCTTCACCCCAGAAGAGAACGCAGTCAAATGCGCATGCATGGATCTTAATGTAGGAAAGCCCTAGATCTTTGAGGATACTTCGGACCTGACGGTGATTGGTAGGATTACGATGACCCTCCTCCAACAACGAAGAAGTGTACTGTAGATATTCATCCACTTGCCTGATGCTCCCTTTTGTCTCGACTTTAATCCTCATTACCTCCATCACACTTTGAAGAACTGTCTTCTCAGAACTTGAAGACACAGGGGTCTGTTGCAATGCAATCAGTTTGTTGTACTTGTCAAAGGCAGCAGTGTTGACAACTTGTGGGAACGGCTGCACCGGGTCCTGCATATATTGTTCCCCACGTACACCGCTTTCAAAAGGAAACACGTCGTTGACGAATGCCATTGTTGGATCGTTGGATGTACTACTACTGCCCGCCTCAAAATACTGCCCATGATCATGCGATCCATCTAATGATGGCTCACCGTGATATATCCAACGTGTGTACTTCGGCCAAAACCCATTACTCTTTAGGTGCTCCCATACTGTCCTAATCGGAAATCGACACATATCACTGCGACACTTACATTTCTTGCACGGGCAATAATAGTACGGTCCTTTTGCATTTTCCTCGACGAACTGCATAAAATCCACAACTCCTGTAGTGTATCGTCGGTCATGCCTTGGAAGCGAAATCCAACTCTTATCTCGATCCATATATAGCCTGATAATAATATATATGTATAACTTTAATTAATAATAAATTAATTAACACATATATATTACAATATATATTATTATCAACATCAACTCATATATATATATACCATTAATTAACAACCATTATTTAAGTTCATTACACTATCAACAACCATTAATTAACATATTTATATATACCATTAATTAACAACCATTATTTAAGTTCATTACACTATCAACAACCATTAATTAACATATTTATATATATTTTAACACTAATTAAAATAACATTATTAAATTAAAACACATAATTATACTCTAACTGAAAATCAACTCAACTACAACTCAAAATCAACATATATACATACATTCTAACACTAAAACAACAACAAAACAAAAAATCACTTACTATATCAAAATCACTAAAACTCAAAATCAACATATATATATACACATATATATATATATATATACATACCTATATATAGCTCCACAATGTAAGAGAGGACGGATTTCAATAATACCCACATATTTTTCACTCTTTCTCCCGTTTTTTTTTTAAATGAGCAGCTTCTGGCCAGATCTGAAAATATAAAGACTTATAGCCGACGAAATTGCCAACTTCGTCGGCCATTCTTCCCAAAGTTATATAGCCGACGAAAACTTTAAATCGTCGGCCATTCTATGTGTATGGCCGACGAAATTTTTTCTTTGGCCGACGATTTTTAATTTTTACCGACGAAATAATTAGTTTTCGTCGGCCATAATTGTAATATTTATTTTCAAAAAAACTTATGGCCGACAAAATAATTAATTTTCGTCGGCCATTATTATTATAGCCGACGAAATGATGCATTGTTCGTCGGCTATTCTATGAAAAAAATAAAAAAATAATGATGATGTTAGTGACACTTCGGCTAGCATAAGTCCTCTTTCTCGTGCTTCGATGAAAGGAAAACAGAATGCCAAGCTCTCTGGAGTTTTTATCAAAACAGAATGATGATTAGAAGGTGATACAGGCTACTAAAATGTTCAAACCGAAAGATCCTTTTTTCGCAGTTATCTTGTAACCATTCGACTTCATTAACTACTTAATCCTCACCAGATAGCAGTTAATGAAGTTGAATGGTTGCAAGATAACTGAGAAAAAAGAATCTTTCGGTATGACCAATTTAGTAGCCTGGATGACCTTCTGATCATCATTCTGTTTTGATAAAAGCTCCAGAAACCGTCAGATATTCTGTTTTCCTTTTATCGAAGCACGAGAAAGAGGACTTATGCTAGCCGAAGTGTCACTAACATCATCATTATTTTTTTAACACTAATTAAAATAACATCAAAACGATTACTCTTTAGGATTAAAATAACATCAAAACATATATTAAAACTCAAAATCAACTCATGCAACTAAAACCCAAAATCAACATATATACACATGTACGTACCTACCCAAAATATTAATTCGTCGGCCATTATTGGAGTATAGCCGACGAAAATAAAAATCGTCGGCCATTCTTGTAGAATAGCCGACGATTTTTTTTTTTTAGCGACGAAAAAAAAGTTTCGTCGGCCATTCCTGGGAATAGCCGACGAAAAATCATTTCGTCGGCCGTTTTTTTTTTTTCGTCGGCAAAACTCATTTTTCTGGTAGTGCATTGTGCTCCTATCAACTACCCCACACTTATCATTTGCTAGTCCCTTAGCAAACTAAACTAAACTAAACAAACTATTGCCCCTAACAATTTGTCTCAGGCTCGTATGTACACATAGCTTTCAAGTTATGCATGAGAATGGTAAGCACGAAAATTCCAAGCTTCATGAACATGTGACATCAATAAAAGCATATAAGAACAAAAAGTAAGCATGTAGACATGTTAAAGCTAATTCAAATCACCTCACAAGGCATACTCTCTTCTTTTCTCTCGAAGCATGGTCATTCACACATAAGTATATGCAAGCGAAAGATCATGAATTACAAAGAGTAACTTGCATATGTCAATGAAACGAAAAGCACTTTGTGAATTTTGATGGAAAAACCTCATATGATAACTATATGCACCAATGAACCAAAACCATATGCTTACTCTTGAGATAATCTCCACAATCAAATTTTTAACCATCTTAAGAATCATGAAAAAGATCAATCAAAATGGTTGTAATGGGGCTAGGCAAAGAGGTATTCGATATTTGGATAAGGAGGCTTAAAAACGTCACCATGCGCTTTAGCTCGAATCTCCTTATGTCTTCTCGCCGAAAGGGTCATATTTCATCTTGTTGGACCCATACTTCATTCTTTTCTTCCCATAAAACATTACAACAATACTCAAGACAATAGCCATGTACAAAATTTTTCTTTTCTTGCCTATGCCGTGCCCTTTTTATCATAACTCTCGGCATCATATTTTTCTTTTATTTTTTTGGTCCGAGCTAAATTGTTCTCTTTTCTTTTCTTTACTAAGGCACGGCATGCAAATACATTTTTCATATAAATTCATGGCTAAGTCTACCCCACACTTGTTCTTCTTCATCACACACGCGAAAACGCTTTCAAAAATCAAGCTTTGCCAATACTTTGATCAAGGGTAAAGGCACAACTATACTAAGCTCATGGAAAGTGTTTAAGGGTGATGAAAGAAAAGGCTCAACGTAGGCTCAAAGGGGTTTACTAAGGTGTCCCACGACGGGTTCCAATAGGGCTCATGCTTTGTTTGGCTTTGGTGGTAAACCTAAATGATCTTTGTTCAATCATATTCAAAATCAAGGTATTTTATGATAAAAACGTTTTGAAAATCAACAAGAGTAAGTTCTAGCATACTAGAGTTCATTAAAAAGCTATGGCACATAGTCATCGAATAGTCAAAGAATTATGAGGTTTCATGCTTCCTACGAATCTATTGAATTTTATCTTTTTATCGCTCAAGAAGAAAGCAAATTGGCTCTAAAGCTCACATAGGTTATAATCGAAATAAATTAGCTAAAACATGCATGCTTCATAATCAACAAATCCTACATGCTCCTACCAATGCACATAATCCACGAAACTCACAATTTATATTGTATGCACAACTATCATCTATGTATGCAAAGAGGAGAAAAAAACATCATTGACATATTAGGGGCATCCTAAGACTCGAAACACTCAATTTAAACACTCTATTTTTGTGGAAACAATTTTCTGAATTTTCTTTTCTAACTAAGCACACAAAAAGAAAAACAAAAACGGAATACGTTATCCCACCCCACACTTAGAAAATTACATTGTCCTCAATGTACACACAAGTCAATATCAACGAATTTCCTAAGCATGCAATAGTCTAACATATACCAATATTGTTGACAGTAGCCGCAGAGAGGCTACAGTAGGCCCACAGACCCGCAGCAAGCGCACCAGAGCCCGGCCTAAGGGTCGGGACCGGATCACCAGCACCCGGCCTCGGGGCCTAGCACTCTATCCTGCCTCCAGGAACCCAGGGGCCGGGGGCGCCAGCCTGCCTAAGAGGGCACCAGAAGGTATAAACAGAAGGGAACCAGTCCCACATCGAAGAGTAAGGCCAGCCCTTACCCCCAACCACCTATATATGGGCCCCAACTACCCTCTTTATTAGGTAACTTGTCTCTCTCCCTGCTTACATACGTGCATTGGTTATATATATTCCAACTATACTAACTTAGGCATCGGAGAGGTGAAGGCCGGCCCGCCCGGTATTCCCCTTAGTAAGCAGGATTGCAGGAGATCGAGTTGGATTCATCAAGTATCTACTAGACCCCCGGGTTTAGGCAGAAACAATTGGCGCCGTCTGTGGGAAGCTTGAACGAAAAACCGTGTGAGCAACACCGTTGGGAAAAGTTCAGAGATGAGTCAGGAGAAAGGTACCGCCGAGGAGGGACGCCTTGCAGTAGTGCAGACGCTCACCTCCACCCCAGCCGTCACGCGAGAGCCGCGCGGCGACCGGGACAACGGTCAGGACAGAGAAGGTTATGGGGAACCATCCGGCATGCCGGATCCCCACCGCGACAGCTCGCGAGGTAAAGGCCCGGCAGAGGAGGAAGGCAGTCCGGAGCGACGGGGCTTCGCCTTGACGTTCTCAGATGATTCAAGTGATCGATCTGAGAGCCCGGACCGGGACCCTACGTACAGCCCCGGCCATAGCAGTATGGCGGGAGAATTACGGGCGATGGCCGCAGAGGTCAGTCGTCTGAAAGAGGAGAGCGACAGAGACAGAGCTAAGTCCAACGCTCGGTACGAAGAAATGGAGGCGGTGAATACTGCCCTGGTGGCCGCCCTGGAGAGGGGACAGCAGCGCAGTGATGCCATGGCCGAGGCACAGGCGACACTCCCGCCGATCCAACCTCAACACACCGATGGAGGGCAATCTTCGGGCGGTCGGCCCGATGACCCCGTGCGGCAGAAGTCGCCACCAGGCGCAGGCCCGCCAAAGAGCGCGACGACCTCCCGCCAGCCCGACACTTCATCAGTGGATGGAGCTGACACCAACCGCGCGAGCGCTGCAGATGCTGGCTGACACCGTGTCGAACTTAAAGGCCCAAATGGAGGCTAACGAGAGAAGAGCCGCGCGGCCGATGGAGGGCGCCTGGTTTAATGAGCGCATGGGTCCCTTTTCGCACCGGGTGATGGAGTCGGGAAGATCTGGCAAGCAGAAGTCCCTCAAGCTCACCTACTCAGGGTCCGGCTGCCCGTACCAGCATCTGGACAGCTTTCGCTCCCAAACCTGCGCCAAGGGATACTCCGACGCAGTTTGCTGCAACATCTTCCAGGAGACTTTGTCCGGAGAAGCACTCAGCTGGTTCTACGAGCTTCCGGCAAACTCGATCGAGGCGTTCGAGCAGTTAGCCGACCGGTTCGTAGGTCGCTTCATTCTCCGAGTCGAGGGAGCCCGGACGTCGACCATCCTCTTCAATTGCAGACAAGCCCCCGGAGTGGAGCTGAGAACCTTTGTCAACCGCTGGCAGACGGCTACGGCCGGAGTTCGGAACCTGGACAAGGGCATCGCCGAGATGGCGTTTAAGCAAGGGCTCCGAGCGGGCAAGTTTTCCTACGCCGTCCGGATAGAACTCCCGCAGGGGTACGACGAGTTGATGGCTTTGGCCATCCGGCATGCTCAGGCCGATCATGAGACCTATGGGCACCACCTGCAGAAGAGGAAGCGGGATGAGCAGCAGGAGGACCATCCCCGGGAAGAGAACCCCCCGCCCGCCCAGGAAGCCAAGCCCAATCAGCGGACCAATAACCGCACTGCTCGGCCCAGCCGGAACGCCAACAACAGAAACTGGCCGTAGCGGCAGCAGAGGTCCTATTCTGATAAGCCTCAGAATGAGCACAAGCCGGCGCCGTTCCGCCAAGAGCGCCCCCTATCAATCATGCCAGCACCACCACCGACTGGTCAAGAAGTCTTCACTGCTCTCACCACTTCCTACGAGGATATCCTACTTGAGAACGGGAGTGTCATTCCCCCACCGCCCCCGAGAAGGTTCCCGAAGGGGAAACTTACAACGGCGCAGACGGGCAAGTACTGCTCTTACCATGATGAGGCTACTCATCGAACGAACAAGTGCTACGCTCTCAGGGCAGCGGTGCAGGTTTTGATTGATAACGGCCAGCTCCAGCGGTACGTGGGGAAAAGAGGAACAGACCCCGACCGGGAACATGACCAGTCCTGGTAAAAAACCCGCTAGTCCGAGCGGTTAGTTTGGCATAGTTCGCGGTTCAACCGCTGTAAAAACAAATATATATGCAAACTACTTTTGAGAAAATTTCACCGGCTCTGCCAGTTCCAGTATATTCATAATCAGGCAAGTATACAAGCAGTAACCGATCTGGAAAAATTACAAGGAAAAGGGCAAGAAAATCCTAAGGAGCTACGATTCCGCCTTCGGCAGGCAGTCCGCCAGCCTCTCCTGCGGTACCCTCGTTGTCAACATCCGTTCCGGTGTTGACTCCGGCTCGAGCAGACTCGGCACCGTTGGTAGAAGAATCCAAGTCCGAGCGAATCGCTTCACCCGGCTGCTCCTCCACCGTCTCCTGATGGATGTCCGACTGCTTATGGATATCTCCTTCAGCAGCAGTCGACATCAGGGAAGTGTCTAACCATCCCTTCCCCGCCCGTTCCGTGTACGCATCCGAGATGCCCTCTTCCCTGGCCTTTACCAGAAACTCCAGGAACTGATCGCTCTCGCGGTATTTGAGAACGACCCGCTCGCAGAGTTTCGGGTCATCTTCCCCGGCCGGAGCAGTAGAGGCGGCGTATAGAGCAGCAGCTCCCACTTGGAACTCGTCCACCTTGGACTCCAGTTCGGCCCTCTCCTTCTCCAGGAGCCGGTTCTGCTCCGCCAGTTCGGCCCTCTCCTTCTCCAGGGTCCGGTTCTGCTCCTCCAGCTTCTTGGCCCTCTCCTCCGATCTGGCCTTCTCCCGATCCGAGCGAGACTTCTCCACCTCCAGGCGCTGCCGGATCTCGGATAAAGCAGTTATCTGTCTCTACAGCTCCGGTTCGTACAGACTGTACAGCAACTGCGCAACACCAAAGAGTTAGTCAAGCAGCAAAAGAAAAACAAGCTACAAGCGGTACAGTGGTACCGTGCGGTATTTACCCGAAGGACGGATTCCTTGCATTTTGGACGATTTCCGCCCGCCAAGGCTCCAGCAACCCCGGGTCTGTCCAGACCAAGGCCGGCCAAGTCCGCCGCCACTTGCCAGGCGATTGCACCATCCGGGCTTCCCCTTGGTGCCTCCGCAGGCGCTGGACTACTCTGCCGAGCAGCAACAGCAGCGTTGGTTTGCGCACCGCTGGTTATCCTGAACCGTTTGGCCAGGTTCTCCCGTGCCGACCCGCCGGTAAGCGTCACCAGTGCGGCGGAAGGAACGTCCCCGACCTTCCGTTTCTCTCCCCGGCTTTCCGGAGAAGAAGATCGTGTGCTTACGGGGGCGACGCGGGCCACGTGCGGCACAGCCACCGGCCGGTTGGGAACCCTGTTCATCCCACCAGGAATCCTCACTGCCCCCCCGGTGCTCTTGCCCTTTCCAGGCGCCAGGAGGCCTGCGGCATGATGGGTCTTCACCCGCTTCAGGACATAGGCGTCCTCATCGACGTCCATAACCCTCGGCTCCGCATGAGTCGTAAGCAGGCCGGACCCGTCGTCCACCGACGTCCGCGAGACGATCTCGGCCTTCTCCTTCAACTGGTTGAGGAGATCTTCCCCGTCCATGGAGAGAGTGGTTTCGGGCTTGATAGTCGCCCGGGAAGATGCACCTTCAAGGAAAGCAAACAGTTAGTATTTTGCAAAGCTAGCACAAAGTATCACCGCTCAAGGGCTCCCTACGCACCGGGACCCCGCCCAAGCTGGCAGTATTCCAGCACTTCTCGTCGGATGAAGTTGTAAGAACTCCGTTCCAGATCGTCCCAACATCCGGTTATGGTCGAGATCCTCTCACGCTCCAGGTCGGACAGCTCGTACGACTGGTCGCCAATGGGTTGGAAGGCGCCAGGAACACAGTACATTATATTCCTCGCCTGCCACTTCCCGCCCACCATCACCACTTTCTTCCTCCAGCTGTTGTCTACCCATGAAGGCATATTGGTGACGATCAGTGGAGGTTTCCGGGTATTGAAAGACAGGCAACCATGGGACCCCTGCTTCCTGGAGTACGACAGCCTGTACAAGGCCCGGAACTCGTTTACCGTGGGTATATTCATCCCGGAGAACTCGTACAAGCAGCCGAGGCTCAGTAGTCGTCTCCACTGCAGCCCAGGAAGCTGCGCGGGCGACACTTGCAGCGCGCTGAGCATGTACTGCACGTAGTGTGGCAGCGGGAACGAGAGTCCATGCCGGAACTGATCCTGATGTGCGGCAACCCAACCTTCTTCCGGGTTGCAGGCTGACTCTCCAGGATTCAAGGGCCGTAGTAGAACGTTATCCGGGATACCGCACGCTTCCCGCTGCGCCTCAATCTCTTCAGGGGTCATGCTCTCCTCCGGTTCATCACACACCACAGCGTGCTTCCCACTGCCAATGGTGTAGCTCGCAACCGGAGCATCTGCAAGGCGCATCCCGTGCGGTATTTCAGTCTCCGAGGATTCAGCCCCGGAAGACGAAGACGAGGACGGAGTCGAAACCCTGCTCCCGGAGCAATCAGCGACTTCAGTCTCCGGAGATTCCGAACTGAGCCAGTCGTCCAGCCTCTGCGCATCGTCCACGAGGGGACCTCTGGCAGCCGATTCGGAAGCCCGGTCAGAACCTGAAGACGACATCTTAACCTAGGGGAAGAACACAAAACCCTAGCTCTTGTCAGCAACAGGCTACAACAACGCCTTCTACGACCTCTCCCTAAGTTCGCCGCAAAGCAGTTCCGTCCGCGGCAGAGATCCCTCCCCCCCCCCCCCCCGCCGCAAAACAGCAAAGCCAAAAACAAGAACAACACCGGGGCAAAGAAATCAAACAAACTTACCAATTAGTATGCTCAAACTTAACAAATATATCATCACAAATCAAAGAAAAAGAGAAGGGTTGAGAAATTTCAAACTCTCAGTGATGGCTCCTTCACTTTTCTTTGATCGAATTGGGTTGCCTCCTAAGTAGCGCTTTATGTTTATAGTCCATAGCCTAGACTTTTCACCGTGTGTTGCATGTGTTCATCTCGCTCCAAAGTAGTTCAAATCGGCACGAAGAAGTTCAAGAAGTAGCTCATTGCATGTCGTATCCGTGTCGACTCTGTTTAGCGTGTCCGATTCGTGCAGCGTGTCCATCGTGTCCAGAGGCGTATCTGCATTGTATCCGTCCTCTTGTGTGAGCTCATCAATCCTGCCGGCAATGGCAGGTCCGGCAAGAGGTGGAGGTGCGGCTGGAGATGGAGGCTGATGCTCGGCAACAAGGTTTGTGTCCGGCAAAACTGTGCTTAAGCTGCCGGCAATGGCAGGTCTGGCAGCATGATACGGTGGTGATGATTGTGGGGCAGCAGGTGGCCGGCCACTCGACTCGGCAGTGAGTGCGTGTGAAGGCTGCAACTCGGCAGCAGCTTGTGGGGTGTCTTCAAGAACAATTGTATCCTCAAATGCATCAAAAGGTGCATGATAATGCTTGAGTCGATGGCCATTAACCTTGAAAGTCTTGTGGGTTTGCAAATCTTGAATTTCCACGGCTCCATGAGGGAACACACGAGCAATGATAAAAGGGCCAATCCAACGAGAGCGTAACTTTCTGGGAAAAAGTCTAAGGTGAGAATGAAATAGAAGCACATTTTGCCCAACTACAAACTTCTTACCACGGATCATCTTGTTATGGTAGGCACGTGTCTTCTCTTTGTAAATCCATGCGGCATCATAGGCTTCATTACTGATTTCTTCAAGTTCATTGAGTTCATGTTGAAGGCCTTGATTGCCCACCATGTCTTGTGTTCTAGCTCAACCGGTAAGTGACATGCTTTACCATAAACTAACCGAAAAGGAGACATACCTATCGGTGTCATGTACGCAGTCCTATAAGCCCACAAAGCATCATCGAGACGATCACTCCAATCCTTCCTTGAAGGTCCAACGGTTTTCTCAAGTATTTGCTTGATCTCTCGATTACTTACCTCGGCCATGCCACTCGTTTGGTGATGGTAAGGTGTAGAAACCTTATGAGTGACTCCATACTTCCTCAATAAGGCTTCAATGGTGCGGTTACAAAAATGGGATCCTCCATCACTAATCAAGACTCTTGGAACTCCAAAACGTGAAAAGATGTTGGTCTTGAGAAACTTGGCTACCACCTTGGCATCATTGGTGCGTGTAGCCCTTGCTTCGATCCACTTTGACACATAATCAACCGCAGGCAAAATGTAGAGAAAGCCCTTACTCGAAGGAAACGGTCCCATGAAGTCAATACCCCATAAATCGAAAATTTCAACCTCAATGATAGGCGTGAGCGGCATTTGATCTCTAGCTCCAATGTTCCCCATTCTTTGGCATCTATCACATGCTTTGCAAAACATGAATGCATCTTTGAAAATCGTAGGCCAAAAGAAACCACAAGTGAGTACCTTCAATGCCGTTTTCCTTAGTCCAAAATGCCCACCACAAGCTTCACTATGACAAAAAGCAAGGATGGAGCGATGTTCATTCTCCGGCACACATCTTCGAATAACTTGATCACCACATTGCTTCCATAAGTACGGATCATCCCACAAGAAGTGTCGAGCTTGCTTCCTTATTCTCTTTTGTTGGTGGCTCGGCAACTCTTTGGGAAATCGGTTTGTAGCAAGAAAATTTGCAATGTCGGCATACCAAGGCTCATGTACTTCAAGTCGAAAAAGTTGCTCATCCGGAAAGGTTTCACATAGGGGCAGCCGATCCACATCCTTCACAAGTCTACTCAAATGATCGGCTACAACATTCTCAACTCCTTTCTTGTCTTTAATCTCAATGTCGAACTCTTGAAGCAAAATAATCCATCGAATGAGCCTCGGCTTAGCATCTTTATTTGTTATAAGATATTTCAAAGCGGCATGATCACTATAAACAATAACTTTGGAATTCAAAAGATATGATCGAAACTTTTCCAAAGCAAAGATTACCGCTAAGAGTTCTTTCTCCGTTGTTGTGTAATTGAGTTGAGCATCGTTGAGAGTCCTTGAAGCATAGTAAATGGCGCATGGCTTCTTATCAATTCGTTTTCCAAGTACCGCTCCAAGTGCATAATCACTAGCATCACACATCAACTCAAATGGCTCGTCCCAATTAGGGGACACTAGGATCGGCGCCGTACAAAGTAACTCCTTCAATCGGCAAAAACTTGCCTCACATGCCTCCGACCACTCAAACGTCACCTCCTTTTGTAACAAGTTGCTCAATGGCTTGGCAATTGAAGAGAAGTCTTTGATAAATCTCCGATAAAACCCCGCATGGCCAAGAAAACTTCTCACATCCTTCACACACCTAGGGCTCGGCAATGCTTGTATGAGCTCCACTTTGGCTTTGTCAACCTCTAAGCCTCTTGCCGAAATAATGTGCCCTAGAACAATGCCTTGCGTGACCATGAAGTGACACTTCTCCCAATTGAGCACAAGATTGGTCTCTACACACCTCTCAAGTATCTTCTCCAAGTTCCCCAAACATGCATCGAAGGTGCTTAGCTTCCATACACACTAAAATCATCCATAAACACTTCGATAATGTCTTCTATAAAATCCGAGAAGATAGCATACATACATCTTTGAAAAGTGCCGGGTGCGTTGCATAGTCCGAATGGCATCCGCCGATAAGCAAACGTGACAAATGGACAAGTAAAAGTGGTCTTCTCTTGATCATCCGGGTGTATCATAATTTGATTGTAGCCACTATAACCATCAAGAAAACAATAGAACGAATGGCCGGCTAACCTCTCTAGCATTTGATCCATAAACGGCAAAGGCATGTGATCCTTTCTCGTTGTAGCGTTGAGCTTCCTATAGTCGATGCACATCCGATGACCGGTTACAAGTCTTTGTGGCACAAGCTCATTCTTCTCATTCTTGACAACCGTTACACCACTCTTCTTCGGCACTACTTGCACGGGAGATATCCACTTACTATCCGAAATTGGGTAAATCACCCCACAATCAAGCAACTTGATAATTTCTTCCTTCACAACTTTCATCATGGGAGGGTGAAGTCGACGTTGAGCTTCCTTTGTCGGCTTAGCTCCTTCTTCTAATAAGATGCGATGAACACAAGTAGTAGGGCTTATTCCCTTGATGTCCGCCAAGGTCCAACCTATAGCGGTCTTGTACTTCTTAAGCACTCTTACCAAATCAACCTCTTGCTTCTCACTAAGCATTGAAGACACAATAACCGGTAGTGTATCTTCTTCTCCAAGATAAACATACTTTAAGTGACTAGGGAGTTCTTTAAGTTCTAACTTTGGGGCCTCTTCCACACTTGGTCGAAATTTTGTTGTGGCACTTTGAATTGACAAGAACGAGTGCTTTGTGTAGATGGGAGTGGCGTCGAGTTCGGCAACTACTTCATTAAGGCTCGGCATCATGGTGTAAGGCTTGGCATCACTTGGCTCGACAATGCTTGGCTCGGCCTCATTCATAACTCGTTCTCCCTTCTTGTCAAATCCGACCCCTTGCTCAATCGCTAATTGCTATGCGTCGAGCGAGGTCGACATAACTTGCTCGACCTCCTCCAAAACATCAATGGCACAACCCTCCTTCAAATCAACATTGGGGAATTTCATGGCATCAAACACATTGAACTTTATTACCTCTCCATCAAACTCCATAGTTAGGTTGCCCTCGGCCACATCTATCTTTGTGCGCGCGGTCCTCATAAATGGTCTCCCTAGTAGCAATTGAGTGTTATTGACCGGCGAATCCTCCATCTCAACCACATAGAAATCGGCAGGGAAAATCAATTGGTTGACTTGCACCAACACATCCTCCACATAACCCTCCGGATACTTACTTGAGCGATCCGCAAGTTGAATGATGACATTATCCTTCTTGAGAGGCCTTATACTCAACGTTTGATACACATTGAGTGGCATGACATTGATCGATGCTCCCAAATCTAACATCACATCCTCAAAACGAGTGTTGCCTATCACACAAGGCACATTGAAGCTTCCCGGATCCTTCATCTTTGGTGGCAACTTCCTTTGAATAACGGCCGATACCGTCTCGCTCATAGTCACCACACGAGTCTCCCTAGTATGCCTTCTAGCCGTGCATAGCTCTTTCAAAAACTTAGCATACTTCGGTACTTGCTTAATGCACTCCAACAAAGGGATATTGACTTGCACTTTCCGGAAAATCTCGAACACCTCCTCATCGGACTTATCCTTTTTCGATTTAGCAAAGCGAGAAGGGAATGGAATGCTTGATGTCGGCACCCCTCCCTTGCTTGCTTGGTTTGGCACTATCTCATTCTTTGACGTTGCGGGATCATACTCAAGCTCGTTGCGTAGCCCCTTGTTCTTCACACTATTGCCGGCATCACTACCCTTCTTGGCGGCATGATTCTTCTCGGTAGCAGCCCTGCCGGCTCCCAGGTTAATCTCGGCTGCAGCTCCTTCAGTCTCCTCAACATGGCTGCCGGCAATGGCAGGTCCGGCAGCCATCTCTTCTTCCTCAATAACATCGCAAGTTACTCGCTTCTTCTTTGGACTTGTCGGAGGGAACAACTCTCTTCCACTACGAGTTTGAATCACTTTGGCTTGCTCGTTCCTCGGATTGGGAATCGTATTGCTTGGCAACTTCCCTTGCTCATTAAATCTTCCCATAAAGTCTACAACTTGGCCCATTTGAGTCTTGAGGTCACCAATGTCCTTTTGATGATTTTGTTGCCCCGCGAGCAATGCTTGAGTAGCACTTGACAAAGATTAGAGCAAAGCATCATAATTGGAATTGCTCGGTGCGGCTTGGCCTTGGCTCGGCCCTCCTTGTTGTGGCACGGCTTGGTGAGTGTTTGGCATGGCATTGTAGTTGCCAAGGTTCGGTTGAAACGGCTGCCGAGGCACAAAGGGTGCCCTCGGTGCAAATGGTGCTCCTCCCTCTCTCGGTTGCATAGGTGCCCTAAGCACATTGTCATTATTCGCCCATCGAAAGTTAGGATGATCATTGAACCTCGGATTGAAGTTCCCAAACCGTTGACCTCCTTGAAAACCAATCGCATTGCACTCCTCTACTCCCTCATTGACTCCAAATTGAGGATATTGTTCGGTCTCATGGCCCTCGGTGCAAATTCTACATACCCTAGCACGCTTCTTCATCAAATTACTCACCAAGTCGGTAAGCTTGTCCACTTTATCCTCTAACTTTGAGCTCGAAGACGTCTCATGCACTTTCTCATTCCTTGGCACATTGCCTCGTGCCATGCCAAATTGTTGGTTGTTCAAAGCACGAACTTCCAACAAACTTCTTGCCGCACCGGCATTTAACTCCAAAAAGCTACCTCCTGCGGCCGAGTCAAGAAACTCTCTCTCCATGACGCGCAATCCCTCATAGAAATATTGCAACAAGAGTCCATCGCTAATGCCATGCGATGGACACAAAGAAAGTAGGGACTTGAACCTCTTGTAGTAGTCGAAGAAAGTCTCATCTCCGGCTTGCTTCACACTAGTAATTTGCTTCCTCAGATCAGTAATATGCGATGCAGGAAAGTACTTGAGTAGAAACTCATCCATCATAGAACTCCACGAAACAATGCGACCACTAGGCACCTCAAACAACCACTCCTTCGCTTGATCCTCTAATGAGAACGGAAAAGCCTTCATCTTGAAGTGTTGCAAATCGGTCCCTCTCGGACACATAGACTCCGTGGTGAAGTTAAACCACTGTAGATGCTTGTTAGGGTCCTCACTAGGCATCCCATAAAACGATTTCAGCTTATGGAGGAATCCACTCCTCAATTCAATTTCTCCCGTCTTGTCAGCTTCCAAGGGAGGATATGTGATATTCGAAGGAGCAACTCCAGCTCCAGCAACATGACCATTCTGTGATCGGATTGAAGCCATTATCTCTTCTTCTTCTTCTGATTCGGCAAAGGCTACAAATTCTGGATTCTCAAGATCACACGACGATGAAACAAAAGAAGGGGAGCTCGGCAAAGAATCAGACACGGATGGCACTGATGGTGATCTGGACGGTGATGATGGCAAGGTTGGTGATGGATCTGATGAACTGGTTGGTGACGATGGTAATGGCACAAAACGAGCAATAGCGAGTTCTTGATCTAAACGTTGCAAACGGCTTTGAAGATCTCTTGTCCAAATATTAGATTCGGACATGCATTATTTCTGAAATTTGCAACATTTAAACAAGTTAGAACATCGTAAAGAATAGAAATACAAGAATATACATCATTACAAGCCACGGCATTGGCGATTACACAACAATTTTCAACAATTGCACACAAAACCACATTCGGCAAAGGCATATAAACACACGGCAAAGCACAAATATATTCGGCAATAAGGGAAGAAAAATTGGAACGTTCATGATCATGTAATCGCTAAGTCTAATTTCTTTTAAAATTTGTTCTAACTCTCGAAGTACGTGGAGCAGAGGAGATAACGGTGCAATGGACTGATACAGCCCCCGGTAGTATCATGCTTAACCCGATATACCTCAAGAGTTTGAACCACACAATATGTTTTATCTTCGAAGAAAATAGGTCACATATGTCAAGTTATGTTCTAGCGTCTAAAGTGAGGTGATGCTTCGGCACAAGCTGTCGACTAGGTCGTGCGGATTTTACGTTTCAAAGGTCATTAAAATCACGGAGGGCGAACCCCCTACAGGAACCAGGCAGGACTCGTTGTTGGACACCACGGAGGGCGAACCCCCTATCGACTCACTCACCGAGAATGAACATCAGTCTGTGGGCCTTGAGATCCAGTTAAACAAACCTGAGAACCATATCTATGATAATAATTTCCCCATACTTTGTAAAACAAACACGGATCCCTAGCAGTCTACAAGTGTTGATTAAAACCGCCCTCAACCTCATAGAAGTAATACTATTGCCGAAAAGACGCTTATATGCGTGGGGGGGAAGTATCCCGCGTTTCCCAATCTACATAGAAACGGTCTTCGACATAGCACCATTCACATGAAGGGTTTTGGTTATGATCAACAAAAGTGGCTTCACCTACATGTTACACTTTAGAAACTACAATAAACTCAAACATACACAACACTATCAACTCCCTAGAAATTAAACTAAGTGATTACCAACATACATCAATATACATCATGCAACTTCCTTAATTTAAACTCTACATGCCGAAGCATATTTCTACTTTACAAAATCCCAAAATAAAATTAAAAATTATAAATTTACAAATTTACAACAAAAATGTCCAGCAACATATATACACAACAATAACACAAATCAAGCTTTTATAATCCCCGGCAACGGCGCTAAAAATTGATGTGAGCCTAAGCTCGCACACAATAATAAACCCTACAAAATATCGTTAGTAGTATAAGCAAGTAGGGATCGTTCTAGGCCGGGGATTAAGGGTACCTGAAATATGAAATTGTTAGACAAAAACATATACACATATACATTGAAACGTCACAATGGGGGATTTATATGGATCGGCAACTTATTGCCTTCTAATGCTAGACACGAAAATAAAAGCTGAAAATAAATTCTAGACTACTATATACAAGTTTGATCATCATCTCTCACGCATCACATAACACAAAACACACAATTCACACACAAGAATTCATGCAAGACTCGGCAATAAAGTTCAAGTTTCTTAGACTCTATTCAATTCCAATTTCAATTAGAGCCTCAACGGTCATCTAATCACTAGACTCTCTCTTAAGTATTTTAGAAAACACTCAACGTCGAATCCTAAAATTATACTAATCATGTTTGAAAACACTCAACGTCGAAGACAAACACAAAGAGTAATTAATCACAAAAGTCTATAAATTGGAGACATATCTTTAGGTATGGAGTCACTCATCCTATCAACATGCAAGTTCCATGAATTAAGTAACCTTGATTTTAACAACCTAGAATTCAGTTCGATCGTTGCCTAACTCAATCCCAAATTATTAAGTTAAATGAAATCGCAACCTACACAAGTGCTAAGGCCCTAGCATCATGTAAACATTGATTTTTATGCACAAATTCAAGAACTAATCGAATAAAAACTAAAAATACAAGAACATGTTACTGCCCTAATCTAACATACGAATTCAAGCATGCAATTTTTTGCAAAATTCATCACATAAATTCCAACAAAAATCGCAATTCATGTTCATCATACAAAACCAAACGAAAACAAAGTATTTTTATAACAACAATTGTGACTAAACCAAGAATAAAAATACAAGTCATAGGGATGGATCACACTTTAGAAACCTTAGAGAGCTTCGTCTTGGTGTGGTGAATGAGGCTCGGCAGTGGCTGAGGCAGGGACTGAAATCGGTGGTGAATGGTGGTGAAATCGGTGGACTTGTGTTTTAGGGTTTCGTTTAGAACTTTGGTAGAACTTTTGGTAGAGTTTCGGCTAGTGTTTTGCAAGAGATGAGATGATTTTCAGAATGAAAAATTGGGGTTATATATAGAGGAGAGGGGCTGCCGGCTGCCCTATTACAAAAGGAATTCAGAAAACCAAGTGGGATAAGGATTTGAAACCTTCCTTTCATAGTTCAATTAGGTTTTCTTTTTTTGAATTTTTCTTCAAGGCTTGGGCTTCACATCTTCATGGACTTCTTCAATAATCATTGGACTTCATTGCATAAGTTTTGATCCACAGAAAATGCATCCAATTGCCGGCAGCACATCAAGGCACACAATCTGCCTTATTCGGCAGCTTCTCCTAGTTTGACTAGGAGAACTTCTTTCTTCATATTTTTCTTCAATGCCATGGCTAGGTGTCATCCTCCTTCCTTCCTTAAGCTTGGACCATCTTCACATATGCATTTGTACACCATTTGGTCCATTGAAAACAGAATTTACAAAAAGGAGGCAGTAGCATCCTGGAATCGGCAGATTTGATGTTGATGTAGTAACTCCGACATATCTCCCTCCTCGGAGCTCCGATTGATGGGATTCCAAGTCTCATATAAACTAGACACATATGGCTACCTCCATATAAAACAGTTCGGTCAAATTCCTTATGAGTCAACGGGAATGATTTTTCGAAGTTGGATCAAAGTCCCAGGAAAATCCTAGAAGCCCCTGGATTGGAATGCTCGGACTGCCGTTTTGCAGCCAACTTTTGGGTGAATTCCCGAACTCTGATTGATATGAAATTTTAATACAACATTCCTCAGCATATGAATATTAAGCACACCAAATTTCATAGAATTCGGACAAGGATAAATCGCACTTTCACTCATCTCAAAATCGCGAAAAAGACATATTTTACACTATTTTTCCAGATTTCTCAAACTTAGTCATTTTTCGGATTCTTAACTATTTTTCACCAAACTCTACCAAATTAACCCTAAATATATTATGACTCTATCTTAGACAAATAAGAGTTAAACAAAGCATAAACGAAGGCATAAGCATGTAATATCGTCGCACATTGTGCTTCTATCACCCAACTACCCTCTTTATTAGGTAACTTATCTCTCTCCCTGCTTACATACGTGCCTTGGTTATATATATTCCAACTATACTAACTTAGGCATCGGAGAGGAGAAGACCGGCCCGCCCGGTATTCCCCTTAGTGAGCAGGATTGCAGGAGATCAAGTTGGATTCACCGTGTATCTACCAGGCCCCCGGGTTTAGGCAGAAACAATTAGCGCCGTCTGTGGGAAAGCTTGAACGAAAAACCGTGTAAGCAGCACTGTTGGGAGAGAATTCGGAAATGAGTCGAGAGAAAGGTACCGCCGAGGAGGGACGTCTTGCAGTAGTGCAGACGCTCACCTCCACCCCAGCCGTCACGCGGGAGCCGCGCGGCGACCGAGGCAACGGTCAGGAAGGAGAGAGCTGTGGGGGACCATCCGGCGTGCCTGATCCCCACCACGACAGCTCGCGCGGGAAAGGCCCGGTAGAGGAGGAGGACAGTCCAGAGCGACGGGGTTTCTCCTTGACGTTCTCAGATGATCCAAGCGATCGATCTGAGAGCCCGGACCGGGACCCTACGTACAGCCCCGGCCACAGCAGTATGGCGGGAGAGCTACGGGCAATGGCCGCAGAGGTCAGTCGTCTAAGAGAGGAGAGCGACAGGGACAGAGCTAAGTCCAACGCCCGATACGAAGAGATGGAGGCGGTGAATACTGCCCTAGTGGCCGCCCTGGAGAGGGGACAGCAGCGTAGTGACGCCATGGCCGAGGCGCAGGCGACACTCCCACCGATCTAACCTCAACACACCGAAGCAGGGCAATCTTCGGGCGGTCGGCCCGATGACCCCGTGCACGAAAAGTCGCCAGCCGGCGCAGGCCCGCCGAAGAGCACGACAACCTACCACTAGCCCGGTGCTTCGTCAGTGGATGAAGTTGAGACTCCGACTGCACGGGCGCTGCAAATGCTAGCCAACACCGTGTCGGACTTAAAGGCCCAAATGGAGGCCAACGAGAGAAGAGCCGCGCGGCCGATGGAGGGCGCCCGGTTTAATGAGCGCATAGGCCCTTTCTCGCACCGGGTCATAGAGTCGGGAAGATCTGGCAACCAGAAGTCCCTCAAACTCACCTATTCAGGGTCCGGCTGCCCGTACCAGCATCTGAACAGTTTCCGGTCCCAAACCTGGGCCAAGGGATACTCCGATGCAGTCTGCTGCAACATCTTCCAGGAAACTTTGTCTGGAGAAGCGCTCAGCTGGTTCTACGAGCTTCCAGCAAACTCGATCGAGGCGTTCGAGCAGTTAGCAGACCGGTTCGTAGGCCGCTTCATTCTCCGAGTCGAGGGAGCTCGGACGTCGACCATCCTCTTCAACTGCATACAAGCCCCCGGAGAGGAGCTGAGAACCTTTGTCAACCGCTGGCAGACGGCTACGGCCGGAGTTCGGAACCTGGACAAAGGCATCGCCGAAATGGCGTTTAAGCAGGGGCTCTGAGCGGGTAACTTTTCCTACGCCGTCCGGGTAGAACTCCCGCAGGGATATGACGAGTTGATGGCTATGGCCATCCGGCATGCTCAGGCCGATCATGAGACCTATGGGCATCACCTACTGAAGAGGAAGCGGGATGAGCAGCAGGAAGACCATCCCCGGGAAGAGAACCCTCCGCCCGGCCAGGAAGCCAAGCCCAGTCAGCGGACCGAGAACTGCACCGCTCGACCCAGCCGGAACGCCAACAACAGAAACTGGCAACAGCGGCAGCAGAGGCCCTATTCTCATAAACCCCAGAACGAGCACAAGCCGGTACCATACCGCCAGGAGCGCCCCCTGGCAATCATGCCAGCACCACCACCGGCCGGTCAAGAAGTCTTCACCGCTCTCACCACTTCCTACGAGGTTATCCTACTTGAGAACGGGAGCGTCATTCCCCCACCGCCCAAGAGAAAGTACCCGAAGGGGAAACTTACAACGGCGCAGACGGGCAAGTACTGCTCTTATCATGATGAGGCCACTCACCGAACACATCAGTGCTGCGCTCTCAAGACGGCAGTGCAGGGTTTGATTGATAACGGCCAGCTCCAGCGGTACGTGGGGGAAAGAAGAACAGACCCCGACCGGGAACGTGACCAGGCTTGGTAAACCCGCTAGCCCCGAGCGGTTAGTTTGGCATAGTTCGCGGTTCAACCGTTGTAAAAACAAATATATATGCAAACTATTTTTGAGAAAATTTCACCGACTCTGCCAGTTCCAGTATATTCATATTCAAGCAAGTATACAAGCAGTAACCGATCCGGAAAGATTACAAGGAAAAGAGCAAGGAAAATCCTAAGGAGCCACGACTCCGCCTTCACCAGGCAATCCGCTGGCCTCTCCTGCGGTACCCTCGTCGTCAACCTCAGTTCCGGTGTTGACTCTGGCCCGGGGAGACTCGGCACCGTTGGTAAAAGAATCCAAGTCCGAGCGAATCGCTTCATCCGGCTACCCCTCCACCGCCTCCTGATGGATGTCCGACCGCTCATGGATATCTCCTTTAGCAACAGTCGGCATCAGGGAAGTGTCTAACCATCCCTTCCCCGCCTATTCCGTGTACGCATCCGAGATGCCCTCTTCCCTGGCCTTCACCAGAAACTCCAGGAACTGATCGCTCTCGCGGTATTTGAGAACGACCCGCTTGTAGAGTTCCGGGTCATCTTTCCCGGTCGGAGCAGCAGAGGCGGCGCGCAGAGCGGCAGCTCCCACTTGAAGCTCGTCCACCTTGGCTTCCAGTTCGGCCCTCTCCTTCTCCAGGCTCCGGTTCTGCTCCTCCAGCTTCTTGGCCCTCTCCTCCGATCTGGCTTTCTCCCGGTCCGAGCGAGACTTCTCCACCTCCAGGCGCTGTCGGGTCTCCGATAAAGCAGTTATCTGTCTCTTCAGCTCCGACAGTTCCTCGCTCGCATCCGGTTGGTACAGACTGTACAGCAGCTGCGCAGCAACAAAGGCAGTTAGTCAAGCAGCAAAAGAAAACAAGCTACAGGCAGTGTAGTGGTACCATGCAGTACTTACCCGGAGGACGGATTCCTTGCATTTTGGGCGATTCCCACCCGCCAGGGCTCCTGCAACCCCAGGTCTGTCCAGACCAAGACCGACCAAGACCGGCCAAGTCCGCCGCCACTTGCCAGGTGAGTGCACTATTCGGGCTTCCCCTCGATGCCTCCGCAGGCGCGGGACTACTCTGCCGGGCAGCAGCAGCAGCAGCCTTCTCCCCGGCAGCGTTAGTTTGCGCACCGCTGGTTATCCTGAACCGTTTGGCCAGGTTCTCCCGTGCCGACCCACCGGTAAGCGTCACCAGCGCGGAGGAAGGAATGTCCCCGCCTTTACGTTTCTCTCCCCGGCCTTCCGGAGAAGAATATTGTGCGCTTACCCGGGCGGAACGAGCCACGTGTGGCACAGACACCGGCCGGTTGGGGATCCTGTTCACTCCACCGGGAACCCTCACTGCCCCCCCCGGTGCTCTTGCCCTTTCCAGGCGCCATAAGACCCGCAACTTGATGGGTCTTCACCCGCCTCAACAGATAGGCGCCATCGTCAACATCCATGGCCCTCGGCTCCGGATGAGTCGTGAGCCGGCCGGACTCCTCGTCCACCGACGTCCGCGAGACGGTCTCGCCTTTCTCCTTCAGCTTGTTAAGGAGGTCTTCCCCATCCATCGAGAGAGCGGTTTCGGGCTTGATAGTCGCCCGGGAAGATGCACCTGCAAGGAAAGCGAACAGTTAGTATTTTGCGAAAACTAACACAAAGTATCACCGCTAAAGGGCTTCCTACGCACCGGGACCCCGTCCGAGTTGGCAGTATTCCAGCACTTCTCGTCGGATGAAGTTGAAAGAACTCCGTTCCAGATCGTCCCAACATCCGATTATGGTCGAGACCCTCTCATGCTCCAGATCGGATAGCTCGTACGACTGGTCGCCAAGGGGTTGGAAGGCGCCAGGAACCCAGTACATCGCCTGCCACCTCCCGCCCACCATCACCACCTTCTTCCTCCAACTGTTGTCTACCCATGAAGGCATATTGGTGACGATCGGTGGAGGTTTCCGGGCGTTGAAGGACAGGCAACCCCGGGACCCTTGCTTCCTTGAGTAGGACAACCTATACAAGGACCGGAATTCGTTTACCGTTGGCATACTCATTCCGGACAAATCGTATAGGCAGCCGAGGCTCAGTAATCGCCTCCACTGGAGCCCAGGAAGCTGCGCGGGCGACACTTGCAGCGCACTGAGCATATACTGCACGAAATTTGGCAGCGGGAGCGAGAGTCCATGCCGGAACTGGTCCTGGTGCGCGGCAACCCAACCTGCTTCCGGGTTGCAGGCCGACTCTCCAGGATTCAGGGGCCGCAGCAGAACGTCATCCGGGATACCCCATGTTTCCCGGAGCGCTGCAATCTCTCCAGGGGTCATGCTACCCTCAGGTTCATCACACACCACAGCATCCTTCCCTCTGCCAATGGTGTAGCTCACGGCCGGAGCATCTGCAAGGCGCACCACGTGCGGTATTTCAGTCTCCGAGGATTCAGCCCCGGAAGACGAAGACGAGGACGGAGACGAAACCCTACTCTCGGAGCAGTCAGCGGCTTCAGACACCGGGGATTCCGAACCGAGCCAGTCCTCCAGTCTCTCCTCATCGTCCACGATAGGACCCCTGGCAGCCGATTCGGAAGCCCGGTCAGAACCTAAAGATGACATCTTAACCTAGGGGAAGAAAACAAAACCCTAGCGCTCATCAGCAACAGGCTACAACAACGCCTTCTACGGCCTCTCCCCAAGTTCACCGCAGAGCAGTTCCGTCAGCGACAGAGATCCCTCCCCTCCCGCCGCAAAACAACAAAGCCAAAACAAGAACAACACCGGGGCAAAGAAATCAACAAACTTACCGATTAATATGCTCAACCGAGGACAATCCGCCCTGCGAAAGCAGCGAGCAATGGTAGGAAGAGGGTAGGGAGCGCTCAAGAAAACGGATCTCGTGGGGCAAAAGGGCTCAAAGTGGTCGCCGGATTCCTCTCTTTCTCTTACTTCTCCAAAGCAAGAAGCAACAGCAGAAAGAAGAGCAGAAGAGGCCTTTTTATAGAGGGGACCAGTGCCCTAGCACTAGCAGAAAAAACAGTATAGCCGACGAAAAAAAAAAAACGGCCGACGACAGACTATTTTCGTCGGCTATTCCCAAGAATGGCCGACGATTTTTTCCTTCGTCGGTAAAAATAAAAAATCGTCGGCCATTCTTGTGGAATAGCAGATGATTTTTTCTTTCGTCGGTAAAAAAAAAATTTCGTCGGTTATACCTTAGAATGACCGACGAGTTAAAATTTTTGTCGGCTATTCTCTTAAAGTATAGCCGACGAAAACTTTTGAAAGTTTGGCCGACGAAATTGGAATTTTCGTCGGCTATAAGTCTTTATATTTTCAGATCTGGACAGAAGCTGCTCATTTAAAAAAAACGGAAAAAAACGGGAGAAAGAGTGAAAAATCTGTGGGTATTGTTGAAATCCGTCCTCTCTTACATTGTGGAGCTATATATAGGTACGTATATGTGTATATATGTTGATTTTGAGTTTTAGTTGAGTTGATTTTGAGTTTTAGTGATTTTGATATAGTAAGTGATTTTTTGTTTTGTTGTTGTTTTAGTGTTAGAATGTATGTATATATGTTGATTTTGAGTTGTAGTTTAGTTGATTTTCAGTTAGAGTATAATTATGTGTTTTAATTTAATAATGTTATTTTAATTAGTATTAAAATATATATAAATATGTTAATTAATGGTTGTTGATAGTGTAATGAACTTAAATAATGGTTGTTAATTAATGGTATATATATATATGAGTTGATATTGATAATAATATATATTGTAATATATATATGTGTTAATTAATTTATTATTAATTAAAGTTATACATATATATTATTATCAGGCTATATATGGATCGAGATAAGAGTTGGATTTCGCTTCCAAGGCATGACCGACGATACAGTACAAGAGTTGTGGATTTTTTGCAGTTCGTCGAGGAAAATGCAAACGGGAATTACCATTATTGCCCGTGCAAGAAATGTAAGTGTCGCAGTGATATGTGTCGATTTCCGATTAGGACAGTATGGGAGCACCTAAAGAGTAATGGGTTTTGGCCGAAGTACACACGTTGGATATATCACGGTGAGCCATCATTAGATGGATCGCATGATCATGGGCAGTATTTTGAGGCGGGCAATAGTAGTACATCCAACGATCCAACAATGGCATTCGTCAACGACGTGTTTCCTTTTGAAAGCGGTGTACGTGGGGAACAATATATGCATGACCCGGTGCTGCCCTTCCCACAAGTTGTCAACACTGCTGCCTTTGACAAGTACAACAAACTGATTGCATTGCAACAGACCCCTGTGTCTTCAAGTTCTGAGAAGACAGTTCTTCAAAGTGTGATGGAGGTAATGAGGATTAAAGTCGAGACAAAAGGGAGCATCAGGCAAGTGGATGAATATCTACAGTACACTTCTTCGTTGTTGGAGGAGGGTCATCGTAATCCTACCAATCACCGTCAGGTCCGAAGTATCCTCAAAGATCTAGGGCTTTCCTACATTAAGATCCATGCATGCGCATTTGACTGCGTTCTCTTCTGGGGTAAAGATGCAGAAGGGAATGACCTTGCTAGCCTTGACGCATGTCCGATATGTCAGTCTGACCGATATAAGTTGACGGGAGCAGGCAATAAGAAACCTGTGAAAGTGCTTCGGTATTTTCCGTTGAGAGATAGGCTTGAGCGGTTGTACATGTCAGAAACCACCGCAAAAGCCATGAGGTGGCACGGTGAGCGGGACGCGGGAGACGCAGATATCATGACACACATCTCTGACGGAGAGGCTTGGAAGCATATAAACAATGAGTTTCCTCATTTTGCGTCAGATGTCAGAAACGTCAGGCTCGGGCTCTCAACTGACGGGTTCAACCCTTTCGGCACCATGAGTCTTTCATACAGTATATGGCCGGTGGTTTTGGTACCTTACAACCTTCCTCCGTGGATGTGCATGAAGAAGGAATATAATATGTTGACGTTGTTGATTCCGGGGCCTGGTTACCCAGGGAAATGTCTCGATGTGTATATGAGACCATTGATTGAAGAGCTTAAGGTATTGTAGGACGTTGGTCATCCCACTTTTGACAAGTACAAGCAGGAGACGTTCCAGATGCATGCCATGGTTATTGGTACCATTAGTGATTTTCCTGCTTATGGGATGTTGTCGGGCAGCGTTGTTAGGGGATACAAGGCTTGTCCAGAGTGCCTCAGTGATTATGGGAGCACCTCTCATTGCAACAAGATATGCCGAATGGGTCATCGTGTGTTCCTTCCGGCGGATCACCACTGGCGTTACGAGTCCGCCGCATTTGATGGAACCGAAGAACACGGTGGTCCTCCCAGAAGATGGACGGGAAGAGAAATTTTAGCAGTGCTTAATGAGTACGATTTTGGGCCCCTCAGCAATCATCCCGATATTGTAGCCGAAATACCTGAAAGACCTGAGCAGTACAAATTCTGGACACATAAGAGCATATTGTGGGAACTCCCGTACTGGTGTGAGTTGCTGATCCGTCACTTCCTAGACGTTATGCACATAGAAAAAAATGTTTCTGAAAGTGTGGTGGGCACAATGCTGAACTTGGAGGGGAAGACGAAAGACGGTCCTAAGGCTCGCACTGATCTACAAAACATGAATATCAGAAAACAACTATGGTTGAAACAAGGGAAGAGAAAAATGCCTCAAGCTCCTTACACCGTCAAGCCTGAGCATAAACCAGAAATTTTCCATTGGATAAGTCGGGCCAAGTATCCTTCAGGCTTTGCTGGAAATATAGCCAAGTGTGTGAACAGACAATTCAACAATCTGTACGGGTTGAAAAGTCATGACAATCATATCCTGCTACAACGTCTCTTCCCTGTTTTCATTCGACCGTTCCTTCCCCGTCACGTTGTGGAGCCGTTAGTAGCGTTGGCAAGATTTTTCCAAAAGGTATGCACACGGGAAGTGAGAAAATCTGACCTCCGGGAAATGCAACAAGACATCGTTCATATCATGTGTAAATTTGAGATGATATTTCCTCCAAATTTTTTCGACATCATGCCTCACCTCATGATCCATCTTCCTCGGCAGTTGTTGCTTACCGGTCCTGTGCACTTCACTTGGATGTATCCGATGGAAAGGTACGTATTTTACACCTTATGTTAATTTCCTCATCAATATATGTGATATAGTGTTAATGTATTATCATAACACTTTAAAAACTTGATTTATAGGCAACTTGGACAATACGGTGGTTTTGTCCAAAACAGATCCGCACCTGAAGGATGTATAGCTGAAGCATATATTGCGCACGAGTGCGTCACCTACATGAAGCTGTATTTAGGAGCGTTACAGGAAAGCATACCGGAAGATGTACCTTCACAGTTCAATCTTTCCATATTCTCCGACGATGTTGTACTCGGTGGAAACATGTCAGTTTCCTACAAGTTGAAAGATTATGAGGTAGCCATTGCACATTGGTGGGTACTAATCAACTGTCCAGAAGTTCAGTTTTGGAAGAACATACATCTACACTGTGAACAAGTACGAGGTGATGTCGATTACCACAACCAGACATTCGCAGAGTATTTCGGCCGCTGGGTACGTAACTTTAACACTATTCTATACGTGTTCATATATTATTGTGTATATTTATTCATATTTATAGTTGATTCTGATGGTTGCAGATGGACCTTATTCAAAATGATAATCACCCAAATTGGTCGCACGAACTCAGACTTTTAGCGATGAGGCCGGTCTATTCAAAAGTTTATGCGACGTGCAAGGTGAATGGTGTGTTATTTCGATGTGAAGACAGAGACCTCAGACTGAAAACACAAAATTCAGGGGTTATGGCACATGGTGGGGATGGTGGAGTTGACTATTACGGTGTTCTCCATTCAGTTGTGGAACTGCATTACGGGGAAGGCATGAAAGTGCACCTTTTCAAGTGTAGATGGTTTGACACACGGCCGCAGAGCATGAAAACCGATCAATACGGCATAACTTCTGTGAACACTAGTACATCATGGTATGAGGACGACCCGTTCGTTTTAGCCACATGGGTGAAACAAGTGTTTTATCTTGATGATCTCGCCAAGGGTGACCCGTGGAAAGTAGTCAACACTATCCACCATCGCAACATTTATCGGGCGTCTACACTTGGAGTGGCTGAAGAGAACGAGGAAGGGGGCACCGCGTATCAAGAGCCCAACTCAAACGGTATTCCTGACTCCTCTTTTATTCGCCTAGACACGCCGGTGCGAATTCGACGTGAAGAGCCACTGCTTGTTGATGTTGATCCAAATGAAGAAACTAACGAGGACTCTAGTGGTGAGGAAAGACATAGATTACCCCTATTGAGCAATTCAGAAACCGAAGAAGACTCATCCGATGATTCCGATTACAATCCGACGGATTAAGTAATTTAAATGATGTAATCCTTTCATTTGTAATCAACTCATTTCTAATGAACGGGCGTGGGGATGAGCCTCCCAGCTAGGCTGGGTTCCAAACCCCTTAAAGAAATATTTGAAATATGTTGACTGTTGGGTTTCTGGTTTTTTATGTTCAATTTTGGTTATATGTGAACAGGACATCGGAATAGGAGAGGTGTAAAACCACTGATTTTTTTGGTTGTTTTTCAGAGAATAGCCGACGAAAAATGCATTATTTCGTCGGCCATTACAATAATGGCCGACGAAAAATTAAATTTTTCTATCACTATCGACAAACCATTGCTTCATCCTTCAAATGCAAATGTGTCGTGAAATAAGATATGACCGAAATATTGAAATACGTCTACGGTTGAAAAATGAGAAGATTCCGACAAAATCTGTGTGCCGAATGTTGCGGTTAGCTGTTTTTTACTTCCGTGTTCCTATGGGTAGCATGACGGTCGGTAAATATTTTGAGGAAAATTTTTATATGATTAGTTGCGTCGCATCGATTTGAAACTATTCTCTGTTGAAGGTCAGACCAAAAAACGTCATTTAGACGGGCCAATTTTCGTTTTAAAACGTTTAGAGGTTTGACTTTGCAGTTTGACCGTCCCGATCGAGCCTTTAACGTGGTCAGATGTAGTTGGATTTTTTTTCATACATGTATTTAATCTTAACGGTGATATCTGACGGTTGGAATAGATTTTCCCAACTTTTAGATTCAAAATCGGAACATATGCACTAATGTTCCTTAACTTGTTTACCAAGTGTTTAAGTGAATGTATAGTTTCAAATAGTTACTATACGTAGACCCTTCAAATGAAAATGTGTCGTGAAATAAGATATGACCGAAATATTGAAATATGTCTACGGTTGAAAAATGAGAAGATTCCGACAAAATCTGTGTGCCGAATGTTGCGATTAGCTGTTTTTTACTTCCGTTTTCCTATGTGTAGCATGACGGTCGGTAAATATTTTGAGGAAAATTTTTATACGATTAGTTGCGTCTCATCGATCTGAAACTATTCTCTGTTGAAGATCAGGCCAAAAAACGTCATTTAGACGGGCCAATTTCCGTTTTAAAGCGTTTAGAGGTTTGACTTCGCAGTTTGACCAAAAGTTTAGCCGACGAAAATTCTATTTCATCGACTAAACTCTAGTGATCCGCGCCTTTTCATTGTCCGCCGTTGGATGGGGGAGATCGGACGGCTGCTGAGCGCCTAAACTATAGCCGACGAAATTCAAAGTATAGCCGACGAATTGAAGAATTTCGTCGGCTATTCTCAAGTATAGCCGACGAAATAGTTTTAATTCGTCGGCTATACTATCGGGTATAAGTTTGCAGCAGCCGAACCCTAGCCTCCATTTTCTGCATTTTTCCAAAACTCCGGCGCTCGCCTCGGCCTCCTCCTCCCTCTTCCTCCTCCAATCCGGCAGCCCCCTCCTCCCTCTTCCTCCTCCAATCAATCCGGCCGGCCGGCAGCCCGCTCCTCCCTCCTCTTCCTCCTCCAATCCGGCGTGTCCCTCCTCCGGCCCAGCCTCCTCAAATCCGGCCGGCCTCCTCCTCCTCTGTATTTTCGTTGTAAGTGGTATTTTTTTTTTTTCATTTATGTTAATTAATGTTAATTTAGGTATAATTTAGGTATTTATGTTAATTTAGGTATAATTTAGGTATTTATGTTAATTTATGTATAATTTAGGTATTTATGTTAATTTAGGTATAATTTAGGTATTTATGTTAATTTAGGTAAATTTTAGGTATTTATGTTAATTTAGGTAATTGTTTTCAAATTTATTTTAATTGTATAATTTAGGTGTAATTGTATAATTTATACGTATAAATTAGTTTTTTAATTATATAAATTGATAACTTAATTGTATAATTTAGCTTAATTATATATATAGCTTAATTATATTTAATTAGAATTTGTTATTTAATATAATATAATTTAATATGTTAGTATATAAATTGTTATATTAAAATATGTTAGTATTATTGGTTATTATATTAATTAGAATTTGTTATTTAATATAATATAATTTAATATCAATTAATGTATTAATGCCTCCGGCTTTAGATGGCCGATGCATTAAGAAACCTATTCGGAGGCCGTCGTGCCGGCAGATCTAGATGTTCTAGAAATTCCGCCGGTTCCGCAGACTCCGAGAGGACCGCTAGCCAGCCTGAGAGGACCACCAGCCAGCCACGGAGGAGTGTAGATTCATCCCAGCCGCAGAGGACTGTGGATGCAGCCCAGCCGCGTCGGAGTGTGAGTTCTCAGCACCAGACCCTTCTCCAGACGGGGCGGCCGTCGAGCACTTCACTTCCGCATGTCGGTCCCTCTGTGGCTCCGAGGTTTAGTCGGCAGCTATTTCACGAGGACATAGCTGCCGACGTTCCTCAGGTTCGTATGTCTGAGCACTACCAGAAAAGGGGTTATAGCCGACGATATGGGAAAAAACGGCCGACGAAATAGTACTTCGTCGGCTATAAGGGGTCATAGCCGACGAATTACTATTTCGTCGGCCACATCGTCGGCTATAATATTATAGCCGACGACTGCCGACAACTCGTCGGCTATAACTATAGCCGACGAAACGTTTTTGGTTATAGCCGACGAGGATGGTATTCGTCGGCTATAAGAGTTATAGCCGACGAAAAGTTTTTGGTTATAGCCGACGAGGAGGGTATTCGTCGGCTATAACTCTTATATCAGATCCATTCTGCAGCAGCGAGCTCATTCGTCAAAAACATTTCGAAAACGCTCTGAAATCGTCCAAAACCTCGGCCGTAAGCTTGAAAGGTACGTATATTGCTGTGTGTGTTGATTTAGTTGGTTATATGCAGAGGTGTGTTAATTTAGAGTTTAATTAGAATAAATGTGTGATTAATTTTATATATATATATATATATATGTGTTGAGATGAGATTATTAATGGGTTGATATATATGTTGGTTAGATAGAATTGAAGTTTTGTTGAAGATTAGTGATTGATTGTTGATTTATAGGTGATTTTAGATGAATTTGATGAAAAAATGTATATATATTAATTAATTTAATTGTAATTAAAAATATATTGTTGGTATACATAAAAAATACATTGTGTTTAATTAATTAGGGAGATTGACGATGGTTTAATTAATTTAGGGATGCATGTGTATATATATATATATATATATATATATGTGTGTGTGTGTGTGTGTGTGTGTGTGTGTGTGTGTAATTAATGATGAATTTTTTAATTAATTAGTACGTACGTGCATATATACATATCTATATATATAGCTATATTTATTTCTTGAATTTACAGGATGGACAAGAGTTGGATTACCCTTGGAAGATGGGATCAGGCGTATCATGATGGAGTTCGGAGTTTCCTGGATTTTGTGATGGCTAACTGTGGAGACACTACACTTCATTAATGTCCGTGTAAAAAGTGCAAGTGTGCCACCCCACGACACCGGTTTTCCATAGAGACAGTGGAGCAACACCTGGCTAGATATGGATTTTGGGTCCTATACACTAATTGGATTTATCACGGTGAACCAGAGTTTGCGGGTCGTCATGATCATGAACAATTTGCCGAGAGAGGGAGTTCCTCCAATGATCCAACAACGAACTGGATCAACGATATGTTTCCTCGTGAGAGCGGTGTCTTTGAGGAAGCACCAGATGTGCAACTCCCTCCTCCGGAGATGGAGTGTTTCCCTAATATTGAGCCACTCGAGCCATTACCCCGATCTCCGGTCAACACAAGTGGTATGGAAAAGTACAACAACCTGATCGCATTGCAACAGACTCCGTTGTACCCCGGATGCAGTAAGACTGTCCTTGAATCTGTCATGGGAGTGATGAAGATCAAAACGGAGAACAAAGGCACTGTCAAATCGGTTGATGATTGGCTTCGGCTATGGGGTGGGGCGATGCCCCCCGGACATCAGCTTCCTACCAGTCATCATAAGGTGCGACATATCCTTAAAGATCTCGGCCTTTCCTACATCAAGATTCATGCATGCAGATACGATTGCGTTCTGTTTTACGGGGAAGGACTTGCAGATCTTGAATACTGCCCAGTATGCAATACAGAGCGGTATAAGTTCACTCCTAAAGGGAACAAGAAAGCTGTGAAGATACTTCGTACTTCCCGCTGATTGATAGGCTTGAGCGGTTGTTCATGTGTGCTTTCACGGCCAAAGCTATGAGATGGTGGGCTGAGAGGAATGTGCCTGACGATGACACCCTTAGACATCCCGCCGACGGAGAGGCTTGGAAGAAGAATGTGTTGGAGTTTCCTGAATTTGCATCAGAGGTTCGAAATGTTTGGCTAGGGCTATCATCCGACGGTTTCAACCCTTTTGGCAAGAAAGAGCTTCAGTACAGTGTGTGGCCAGTTATTTTGATTCCGTACAACTTTCCACCGTGGATGTGCATGAAGAAGGAATATAGCATGCTCACATTGTTGATTCCAGGCCCAGGTTATCTGGGAAAGTGTCTCGATGTGTATTTGAGACCCGTAATTGAGGAGCTTCGGTACTTGAGTCTGAACGGCCACCTGGTCTACGACCGGTTCAAAAATGAGATGTTTCGGATGCATGCCATGCTTGTTGGCACGATCAGTGACTTTCCTGGGAGGGGTATGTTGTCGGGCAGCGTCACCAGGGGTTACAGGGCTTGTTCAGAGTGCATGACTGTTGATTGCTCCAGTCCTCATTGCAGCAAGATTGTCCAGATGCGTCACCGTCGTTGGCTTCCGCATGACCATCCATTTAGGGACGATGCACAGGCTTTTGATGGGACTGAAGAAAGGGGCTGGGCACCCGAGCAATGGACAGGGGAGGAAATATTGGCAGTGTTGAATGAGTATGACTTTGGTCTGCTTAGCAATCATCCCGATGTGTTGCGCACGATTCCAGAGAGGCCGGATCGGTATAGGTTCTGGTCACACAAGAGCATCTTATGGGAACTTCCTTATTGGGCCAGGTTGGCTACCAGATACTACCTGGATGTCATGCATATAGAGAAGAACGTGGGTGAAGCCGTGGTTGGCACAGTTTTGAATTGGGAGAAGAAAACAAAAGACACCCCCAAGGCACGCGTTGATCTGAGAAATATGGGACTGCGGGACCATTTGTGGTTGAGAGAGGGCAGGAGCAAAATGCCCCAAGCTCCTTACACCGTCACCAAGGACCAGAAACATGAAATCTTTGGATGGCTGAGTAATGTCAGGTAACTTTTTATTAGGCATGTATTCCCTAAAGAATCCATCTGTTGTTGGACGACTATATATGCATGAAATCTAATTGTTGTTAATGGCTATGCAGGTATCCTTATGGCTATGCGGGTAACATAAGCAAGTGTGTTAACTACCGAGACAACAAGATGTACGGATTGAAGAGTCACGACTGCCATGTACTGCTTCAACGCCTCTTCCCTATTTTCATTCGAGCGTACTTGGACGATGAAGTGGTTGAGCCGTTGGTGGCGTTGTCAAGATTCTTCCAGAAGTTATGCGCTAGAGAAGTTAGAAAATCAGACCTCATGAGAATGCATGAGGAAATCGTTTTTATCTTGTGCAAGTTCGAGAGGATATTTCCCCCAAACTTCTTTGACATCATGTCTCACCTGATGATCCATCTTCCCCAACAATTGTTTCTTACCGGTCCCGTACACTACACTTGGATGTATCCCATCGAAAGGTACATGTTATTCATAAATTTGATTTATACATGTTTTTAAATAAAAGTTGCATGCTCTTAACATGCACGTGTTAACCTTGCAGACAACTTGGAGAGTACAAGAAATATGTGCACAATAAATCTGCGCCTGAGGGGTGTATTGCTGAAGCTTACATTGCGCATGAGTGTGTAACGTACGCCAAGTTGTACTTGGGAGCGATGGAGGACCCCCCACAACATCCAAGTCGAGATGACCCCGAGTTCAACCTATCTATCATCGCCAACTCTGTTGTACCATACGGAAGCTTCAAGAAGAAGGGGGTGGACAAGTTGCCTGACCATGAGGTAGGGATTGCCCACTGGTGGGTTCTAATAAACTGTCCGGAGGTACAATATTGGAAACGAACCCATCTTCACTGCAAGGAAGTTCGCGGTGATGTCGAGTACCACAACACGACGTTTGCAGACTATTTTCCACAATGGGTAAGTGTATAAATATATATATTAGATAGCTTTCTTTTACAGTTCCCTATTCTTTAATCATAAACACACCAACTGATTTGAGTTATATTTCTCAGGTGATGCAAGTGGCTGCGAGGGGTGGTCATACAAATTACTCAGAGGAATTGAGGCTGTTGTCGATGAAGCCGATATCTTCCACAGTCCGCCCAATGTGTGATGTCAACGGCGTTAAGTATATATGTGAAGCTAGAGACGGGGAACGCAAAACACAGAATTGTGGGGTGATGGTCGATGGTGCAGAGGGGGGCGTGGATTTTTACGGTGTCCTACAGTCAGTTGTTGAACTCATTTATGGGAACCGCATGAAAGTCCACTTGTTCAAGTGTCGATGGTTTGATACTAGGCCGCACCGCATACGGATCGATCAGTACGGCATACTTTCGGTGAATACCGCCACTAGTGTGTATGAAGACGACCCCTTTGTTTTCGCCACAGCGGCCCAAAAGGTCTTTTATCTTGACGATCCATTGAACAAAGACACGTGGAAGGTAGTTAACCATGTGTCTCAACGAGACATATACAGTGCTACCACACTTGGTGTGAGCACAGAGTGTCAAGAAGCGACCGCATACCAAGAGCCGGACGCCGGCGACATTCCGGAATCCTCCACCATCCGCGATAATAATGTGACGCCGGGCAGAGTGGTTCGACTTCCTAGGGGTCAGGTGCCCATGTATGATGTTAATCCGAATCGTCTATATCAGGCAGACGATGACTCAGACGACGAGTACGAGCACCGGTTGCCAGATATGAACTACTATACTACGTCTGACTCAAGTGATGAGGATGATTCTGATTACCATCCTTAGTATACTCTTTATGTGGAATTTGTGTACGATGGTGCATGCATGTATGAATACTTTTTTCGTCCTTAATTACCGTTTTCCGAGTTTACGGGAAATTGTATTGAATTGTTTGTGCGATGTTCAGGAATTTATCAGGTGAGCAATAGGCAATTTTCAGGCCCTAAATGGCAAATTTTCGGAAAGATAAGCATTATAGCCGACGAAATGGACCATACTTCGTTTGACCGTACCGATCGAGCCTTTAACGTTGTCAGATGTAGTTGGAATTTTTTTCATACATGTATTTAATCTTAACGGTGATATCTGACGGTTGGAATAGATTTTCCAAACTTTTAGATTCGAAATCGGAACATATGCACTAATGTTCCTTAACTTGTTTACTAAGTGTTTAAGTGAATGTATAGTTTCAAATAGTTGCTATACGTAGACCCTTCAAATGCAAAAGTGTCGTGAAATAAGATACGACCGAAATATTGAAATACGTCTACGGTTGAAAAATGGGAAGATTCCGACAAAATCTGTGTGCCGAATGTTGCGGTTAGCTGTTTTTTACTCCCGTTTTCCTATGGGTAGCCTGACGTTCGGTAAAAATTTTGAGGAAAATTTTTATACGATTAGTTGCGTCTCATCGATCTGAAACTATTATCTGTTGAAAGTCAGGCAAAAAAACGTCATTTAGACAGGCCAATTACCATTTCTAAGCGTTTAAAGGGTTGACTCACCCGGTTGACCGTCCGATCGAGCCTTTAACGTTGTCAGATGTAGTTGGAATTTTTTTCATACATGTATTTAATCTTAACGGTGATATCTGACGGTTGGAATAGATTTTCCAAACTTTTAGATTCGAAATCGGAATATATGCACTAATGTTCCTTAACTTGTTTACTAAGTGTTTAAGTGAATGTATAGTTTCAAATAGTTGCTATACGTAGACCCTTCAAATGCAAAAGTGTCGTGAAATAAGATACGACCGAAATATTGAAATACGTCTACGGTTGAAAACTGGAAAGATTCCGACAAAATCTGTGTGCCGAATGTTGCGGTTAGCTGTTTTTTACTCCCGTTTTCCTATGGGTAGCCTGACGTTCGGTAAAAATGTTGAGGAAAATTTTTATACGATTAGTTGCGTCTCATCGATCTGAAACTATTCTCTGTTGAAGGTCAGGCCAAAAAACGTCATCTAGACGGGCCAATTTCCGTTTTAAAGCGTTTAGAGGTTTGACTTTGTAGTTTGACCAAAGAATAGCCGACGACATACTTAACTTCGTCGGCTAAACTCTTGCGATCCGCGCCGTTTCATTGTCCGCTGTTGGATGGGCGAGATCTGACGGCTGCTGAGAGCGTGAATTATAGCCGACGAGATTCATAATATAGCCGACGAGATTCATATTATAGACGACGACATAACTACTTCGTCGGCTATAACCGGCCCGCAAAGCCCAACTTCGGCCCGGCTCGGATTTAGGGTCAGAGTATAGCCGACGAATTTCGTCGGCTATGACTATAGCCGACGAATTAAAATTAAATCGTCGGCTATAGTCCTTCGATTTAAACTGAAACAGAGGCGCCTCTCCCCCATTTCTGCAGAAACCCTAAACCCCAAAATCGCCGCCCACCCCTCCCCGAGCCTCCCCGACGCCGACCGAGCCTCCCCGACGCCGACCAAGCCTCCCCGGCCCTACCCGACCCCTCCCCACCCCGTCCCCGTCCTTCCCGAGCCCTCCCCGACCCGAAGCCTCCCCGAACGCCGCCGTCCTCCCTAGCCGCCGTCGCCGCCGCACCGCACCACCGCTCCTCGTCCCCTAGCCGCACCACCATGTCAGGTAGTCCCTCTCTCCCTCATTTAGGGTTTTTGTTAATTTTGTGGAATTTTGTGGTTTTGTGGAATTTAGGGATTTTGTGAAATTTTATGGTTTTTGTGAAATTATGTGAAATTTAGGGTTGTTGTGCAATTTATGGAATGTTGTGGAATTTTTGTTGATTTTGTGGAATTTTGTGGAATTTTTAGGAGGATATATATATATATATATATTTCGGAATATATATATATAATTAGGTATAAATATATTTATGTATATATATAATTAGGTATATATATATTTAATGAAGTTTTTTATTTTGTTGTGAAATTTATGGAATTTTGTGAAAATTTTGTTAATGTTGTGGAATTTTTATTAATTTTGTGTAATTTTTAGGAGGATATATATATATATATATATATATATATATTTCGGAATATATATAATAATTAGGTATAAATATATTTAGGTATATATATAATTAGGTATATATATATTTTTAATGAAGTTTTTTATTTTTTTGTGAAATTTAAGGAATTTTGTGGAAATTTTTTTAATTTTGTGGAATTAACAAGATTTTTTAGGAGGATATACATATATATGTATATATCTATATATATATATATATATATATTTCAGAATATATATATATATATATTTCAGAATATATATATATATATATAATTATGTATAAATATATTTAGGTATATATATAATTATGTATATATACGTACATTGAATGAAGTTTTTAATTTTTTTGTGGAATTTTTGTGCAATTTATGGAATTTATATACTAATTGTGCAGGAACCCGCCGCGCTGTAGACCGATGGCTTGGCAGACGGACCGAGAGCGACCCCGACGCTCAGGCAGGAGCCAGCCGTGGGGGGAGCGGATCCAGCGGTCGTCGGGGCCTAGGCCGGCCTATGAGTCGACGAGAGGAGACGTTGATGGGATTGACCCCGAGCGATCCCCGTGGGGGCTCCTCGTATGAGTCGACAGGAGCGGGCCCTGAGTCGAGTGTCGGAGGAGGACGCAGAGCCACCAGACCCCAGTGCACTTCAGCACTGTTCCAGGATCGGCAGCCGACCCCACCGCGCGCATATCTGGACCCTCCAGAGATGCTCCCTGTCCCCCCACAGTGACAGCGTCCACAGCTACGGGGCCCACCGTCAGGGGGAGCAGGCCCCTCAGGGTCCACGCCCCGTATGTCTCCGCCATCGGGGATGTACATGGTCCAGTTCCTCCCTGCCATCCCTGAGTACGACGCCAGGGGGAGGCAGATTTGGAGGCACGACCAGCCCCACGAGATTCCCTGGGAGGAGGCCTACGTCTACGCGCCTTTCGACTCAGAGGACTGCCGCGGCCTGTGGTGTGTTCGTGAGAAGGACAAGCAGTACAACGACGCAGGTAATTGGTTAGTTTAATTAATTATTTAGATTGTTTAATTAATTATTTAATTAGTTAGTTTAAATAATTATTTAACTATGTATTCATTTTAATTATGAAACAGGCGTCCTCGTCAATAAACCCGCGGGGACGAGACGGACCAGAGGGCCAGCGAACATGTCGACCCTGGAGAGGGAGCTCGCCGGTGGGATCAGGGAGATCCTGCCCGGTCCCGGTGCGGATGGACGCCCGATTGAGAGGAGAGACACCACCACCAAGTATATCAACGCGACGGGCATGCTCGTGCGGGACAGGGTCCCACTGTTGTGGCCCGACTGGGGCTCTGTGCCCGATGACATCAAGGCGCGAGTGTACAATGCACTGTCGGTGAGTTAAATCGTATTTTTATTATAGAAAATAAACATTTATGAATTCAGTCCTTATAACTATATAAAAATATTTTCTAATTAATTTATAATATTGCAGCAATGGTTTAGAGTCCATCCTACCTTGGACTGGTGGAGAGACGAGCAGCTGAAGAACAGGTTATGTGTTTCGCATTTTTTTGTATAAATATATTTACTGGCAGTGTACGAATATATCTAACAGTTGTGTTTTGTTAATATAGGTACTCCGAGTGGAAGAACGAGCTGGCGACGCACTACAGGACGTACCATGTGGAGCAGCGCTTGGGGCGAGGTGCAACCCCCCACGAGTTCCGGTACAGGGAGTATGAGTGGCTATGGCTGGTAGCCTACTTCGGGAGCGACAGGGTCTCGGTAAGAAAATTTAGCCTCCTAGTATATTACTTTTTAATGTTATTTAATAATTAAATTATGTAGTTACTTAATTAAATTAATTAGTTAGTTAGTTATTAGTTATTAAATTAAGTTAGTTAGTTAGTTACATAGTTAGTTAGTTCGTTACTAAATTAAATTAAATTAAATTAAATTAGGTAGTTAGTAAGTTAGTTAGTTACTAAATTAAATTAGTTAGTTAAGTAGTTACTAATTAAATTAAATTAGTTAGTAACTAAATTAGTTAATAATTTTATTTTGGTTAGTTCCTAATATTTTAATTTAGTTACTAATTTATATTTGCGTTTATATGTTCGTTCTTATAATACAGAAAATCTCGAAGACGAACAGCGACAACCGCAAGAGGAACGAGCACCCCCACCACGGCGGCGCCCGCTCCTGGAGGCAGTGGGCAGAGATGGCGAGGAGGGACCGACCGCTGAGGCCGTTGTCGTGGATTCATGCGCAGATGTATCCGGGGCGTCCCGACCAAGTGGTAAGTATTCGCCCATATTCAATAAAAGTGTTTCATTAAATTAATTTATATATTTTTTTTATTAATTCGTTTATTATATTTTCTTGTCAATTAGGAGGAAATAGATGCGGAGACCGTCGCGATCACCTTCGGGATCGCGCGAGACACCCTGGGGGAAGGGGCGTCCGACGAGGCGATCGCGGAGTTTGCCTCCACGATTGACACCCTTGAGCCGCGCTTGGCCTCTCAGATCATGCACGCGGCGGTGGGGACGGGCAACAACTACTTCTACCAGAGAGGCCTAGGCGCGGCGGGAGATGGGGTTCTCAAGTACACGCCGGCCAATCCCAACACGCAGCGTGCGGCTTCGACGAGAGGAGATTTGCAGACGCAGCTGCAGAGGACTCAGGCGGAGTTGGCGAGGGCGGTGGAGGCGCTCGAGCAGGCGGAGTTGGCGAGGGCCGCGGAGGCTTCGGCGCAGCAGGCCAGAGACGCATCTGTGGTGGAGATGTACCGATGGATGCAGCTATCTTGGGAGGCCCAGCAGGCTGGACTCCAGCCCCCGCCTCCGCCACAGATGCCCCAGTTCGTCGTCCCCACTCCCCACCCGCATCGGAGTACGCCAGGCGATCAGGATAGCCATAGCCACCGGAACTCGAACGATCCGGTCGACGACGCTACGCGTTTAGGGGGTGATGATGAGTAGATGACTAGTTAGCTAGGGGGTTAATTTGTACAGTAGGTAGGATATTAGGGATGGATTGATGTGAATATTTGTTGGATATTTGGATGTTTGTTTGTGGATTTTCTGCAGCCAAACCGAAGACGAAGTGAAATTGGGCCCGAGTTAAATTTTTAAATTTTTTTAAATATTTAAGGGTTATAGCCGACGAAATGGGCCATATTTCGTCGGCTATAACCTCCCGGCTTCCGGCAAAAAAAAAGCCGTTCCTGGTACCGGCGATTGTTATGGCCGACGATTAATTCGTCGGCTATGCCGGAAGTATAGCCGACGATAGTGTCGTCGGCTATACTTCCGGGTTAGGGGCAATTACGTAATTGTTGAAGCCGACGATCCTGTCGTCGGCAATGTTTGAAGTATAGCCGACGACGCTTTATTCGTCGGCTATACCGCGTGTTTTATAAGTCGACGACTTACCCTCAGTGTCGTCGGCTATACTATAGCCGACGGAGCATTCCTGACGAGAGAATAGCAGTCGATATTTCGTCGGCTATGAGTATAGCCGACGATTTAATGAACACGGCCGACGAGATGGCGTCGTCGGCTATAACCCCTTTTCTGGTAGTGGAGGTTCATCGAGAGCCGATGCCGAGTCCGACTCAGTCTGCTCCTGACTCGACTGAGGCTCCTACTCTCCCAAACCAGCTCTTCCTCCCGTACAAAATTCCGGCGATACCGGAGGTCGACTATCAGGGTGTGCCCATATGGCCTGATATGCCTCAGTACGTGAGTGCTGCGGAGGCATACCAGCAGCAGCCATTTGAGAACCCTGACCACCTTATTTCGGCGAGGAGAAAAGGAAAGTCGACAGACGAGTCATCCAGTTCAGGTAACATTTGATTTTATTAATTAAATGTTTTATTAAAATTAACGCACTAATATTAAATTTTATTAACCAATCGTCGTTTTTGTGATAGGGACAGCCGCTAGCAGTTCACGGAGGAATACGAGAGGTGTCATATGTTTTGACACGCTCAGGAGAACTGTTGAGCGCAGCGGGAGGATTCAGATCAACGAACCTCCTAATCAGGAGGTTCAGGGGAAGAAAAAACGCGACTACTCGGGTTGCGTGGGGTCACGGATTAGGGACAGAGTCCCTATGTTGTGAACCCGGTGGGCTGATGTGCCCGAAGAGATAAAGAGGGAGGTGAACAATGCCGCGTCGGTGAGTAATTTAAAAAATTTAATTTATTTATCGTAATATTTAATAATTTTCGGTATTATTACAATTGTAAAATTAATAAAATATTATTTTTCAGACATTCTTCGAGATTGCCGAACACAGGCGGGATTGGGCGGACACCCAGCAGAACTCGAGGTACGTTTGTTTTTATGATATTATAATTATCTTATAATTATTAATATTTTATGATATTAATAATATTTCTAATGCACTTTTGTTTTTTTCGTAGGTTCAAAGAGTGGAAGAACGAGCTGCGTTCCCACTATAATGAATACGACAACCTTGGTCGTATGGGTACTCCTAGGGAGTTCATGTTCAGGGAGTACGAGTGGCGTTGGTTGAAGACAGTAGACTTCAACAACCCAGTTATGCAGGTAAATACTAAACTTCAGTAAAAATGTTTATTTTGTTAAAATTTTAATTATTAGTTTAATTATTTTATAATTATTACACTAATATTTTTTTATGTATTTTTCTAACATTTTATTATTTGTTTGAAGCAACGTTCTCGGATAAACTCTGAGAACCGCCGCCGGAACACAACCCCCCATCATGCTGGTTCACGGCCGTTTGCACAATATCAGGAGGAGGCGCTTAGAGATCATCCTGATAGCAACCAGTACGTGGAGACGTTCAAGATCGCTTATCCACAAGCGACAGAACAGCTCGTAAGTCGTTCATTACAATTTTAAAATTTTAATTATTAATTTTACTTAATTATATATTTTTTATAATATTAATTTTTTTTTTCCCGTCCACTTAGGAGAGGGTCAACCGGGCCGAAGAAGAGGTGTTCCAGCAAGTAGTTCGGGAGACACAACCGAACATTTCAGAGGCAGATCTGGAAGAAGCCATGCGCCATGTCGACCGGTCCAGTGTCCAAACGGCAGCGAGGATGTTCGACGCAGCCTTCCCAAACCGGTCAAACAACTACTACTGCCGGGGTTTGGGAAGTTCTGGACTAGGGCTTCTGAAGACCACTAAGGGAGGTCAAAAGAAAGGAGGCGGGGAGAGCCAACATATGAGGGGGGAAGTGCAGCGATTGGCCGCAGAATTGGCGACCTCGTCCCAGACAGTACAGGAGCTGCGCCGCAGCACACAGCAGTATCATTTGGAGCTGCGCCGCAGAACACAGCAGTATCATTTGGATATGGCCGGTTGGCATGCCGAATGCGACAAAATTCGGCAACACAACTACGACGGCCAACAAACCTGGTGGTATGAGATGTTCGCGGCACAACAACAAGGCCTTCCACCCCCGCCCCCGTTTCAGCGGTTAGCGGAACCTCCAATGCCTCAACCCCCCTGAGTTCGGTCAGCCGGATGACGAGCCTGATGGAGAGCAGGATGCTGGGGATGACCTGGTGGACTTTAGTGGTTTAGGTGATGATTAGGGTTTAGGGTTTATGTATATTAGAACGAGTTTAATAAAAAGGGTATTTAGACGTGTTTCTTGTTGGTGCAAATGCATGGACTGTTTTTGTGATTTGCAGGTTGCTTGGAATGGTAATTTAGAAAATAATTTAATTTTTTTTTCCTAAATGTAAGAAAAGCCGACGATTTTGGCATTATTTCATCGGCTATAATAACTATAGCCGACGAATTTTACCAATTTTCGTCGGCTATAAGTTGTATAGCCGACGAAATTTACATTATTTTGTCGGCTATAACTAATTAATGCCTATTAAATATTAATATATTTCGAGGAAATAGCCGACGAAAATTTACAGAATCGTCGGCTATTGTTAACACCCAATAGCCGACGAATTTCGTCGGCTATAATTAATGAATTTCGTCGGCCATACTCGAAAATATCCGACGAAATTCGTCGGCAATTTCTCCCAGGTTTGGCCGACGAAAAATAGTTTCGTCGGTAAGTTCGTCGGCCATACTCTACTATAGCCGACGAATTTGTTTTTTTCGTCGGCCATTGGTATAGCCGACGGGGTTGTTCCGACGAAGTATAGCTGACGAAAATTTCGTCGGCAAATGGTATAGTCGACGAAAAATAGGCATGGCCGACGAAATTTTTTTCGTCGGCTATTCACTCAGATCTGGTAGGCAATTGAAATCCCTCCAAAACAAGTAATCACAGCAACTCAAACGCCTGCGAATCCAGACCCTTCATCTCAAGACCGCCCCCCGCTGGCACGTGTCCCAGCATTGGTAAACTGCCCATGCCATCATAACTGACGGGACTGATGGACTTCCTCCTTAAATGCATGTCAGCCACTTGTCCCACACGCTGGCGACAGGAAGGTAGGAGCGGGAACCGAGGAGTCAGGCCCTCCCACTTCCCCAGATTCCAGGGTTGCACGCCATCTTTGCTGCAAGATTAACCGGTCATGATTTCTCAACCGGCTCGTAGACCTCTCACCGGTGGTAATCATCCAACCGCTTCGAGAGCATCCACCAGGGTATGAGCAATAGGGGACCCGTCTCGATATGGCAGGACACCCGGTCGAGGTCCGCCCGGCACCATGGCAGTTCGCGGTTATGATCATTCAACCGGCTGCATGGCTTCTTCGCCACATATCTCGAAGACCTCTCACCGGTGGTAATCATCCAACCGCTTCGAGAGCATCCACCCGGGTATGAGCAATAGGGGACCCGTCTCGATATGGCAGGACGCCCTGTCGAGGTCCGCCCGGCACCATGGCAGTTCGCGGTTATGATCATTCAACCGGCTACATGGCTTCTTCGCTGCATATCTCGAAGACCTCTCACCGGTGGTAATCATCCAACCGCTTCGAGAGCATCCACCCGGGTATGAGCAATAGGGGACCCGTCTCGATATGGCAGGACGCCCGGTCGAGGTCCGCCCGGCACCATGGCAGTTCGCGGTTATGATCATCCAACCGGCTGCATGGCTTCTTCGTATATCTTGAAGACCTCTCACCGGTTGTGATTTTCCAACCGCTTCGAGAGCATCTATCCGGGTATGAACCCTCCTTCTAGCACCATCTTCGTTGCATATCACCGGAGGACTCGTCTCGATATGGCATGTCGCCTGGTCGAGATCCGCCCGGTCCGTAGCAGTTCGCGGTTAGGTATCATTCAACCAGCTGCACGCCATCCTACTGGAGACCTCGTCTCGATATGGCATGTCGCCCGGTAGAGGTCCACCCAGCTGCATCTCACTTGGGGGACTCGTCTCGATATGGCAGAACGCCCGGTCGAGATCCGCCCACCGGTTACGACGCATCCAACCGGCTCGAGAGCATATTCCGGGAATAGGATCCACCCGGCCCCATGGTATTTCACTGGGGGACTCGTCTCGATATGGCAGGACGCCCGGTCGAGTTCCGCCCGGTACCATGGCTGACCCCGGTCATGAGAACATTCGACCGGCATGGGCTTTATACACCCGGGTGAGTTTACATCTAACCCATGTACGCTTGTCCAGCAGGATAAAAACTCTGCATCGCACCAGCTGCGGCAAACGGGGGCTGCCACCCCCCCTACCGGGAACAGGATCCACCCGGCCCCATGGCATTTCACTGGGGGACTCGTCTCGATATGGCAGGACGCCCGGTCGAGTTCCGCCCGGTACCACGGCTGACCCCGGTCATGAGAACATTCGACCGGCATGGGCTTTATACACCCGGGCGAGTTTGCATCTAACCCATGTACTCTTGTCCAGCAGGATAAAAATCCTGCATCGCATTGAACCGCGATCAACATGGGGCTGCACGGCGAGCCTTGTCACCTCAACGCCACCCCCCTTACCTCAACGCTTATTCAACACAAGCTGAGAAGAACTAGCAAGTGTTCACCGGTGCTTCAAACAGCCCGCAACACAGGGGTAATCTCCCCGCAGCCTAGCAATATGGGACTCGTCTCGATATGGCAGAACGCCCGGTCGAGTTTCCACACTCCTGGACTCGTCTCGATATGGCAGGACGCCCGGTCGAGGTCCAGTACTGAAGTTCACCTGGGACTCGTCTCAATATGGCAGAACGCCCGGTCGAGATCCCATAAAACTTCACCCCGTTCCGCTTTGGCAGATCGCTCGGTAGAGGCTCAGTGAACTCCGCTTTGGCAGATCGCCCGGTAGAGGCTCAGTGAACTCCGCTTTGGTAGATCGCCCGGTATAGGCTCAGTGAACTCCGCTCCGTTTCGATTTGGCAGATCGCCCAGTTGTGACCCAGTGAAGCTCCGCCTCGTACCGATAGGACACAGTGCCCGGCCGAAATTCCGTGCACATCTCTTGCATGGCGGATTTCAACGCCCCATTATCATCCCATGCACAAATCTCTTGCATGGCGGATTTCAACGCCTCATTATCATTCCATGCACACATCTATTGCATGGCATCATGGCATCATCTCATACACTCTCCGGGTTCCACCCGGCTCCATGCTCATAACACCACAACACCTGAGCACAGTGCTACTTATATTACAAACGTGCTTATAAACTATTGCTTCCCATCGGTAACAGGTACTCACCTCAGTCACGCCCAATCTTTAACGCGGACTTGGAGGACTGGGCACCGGTAGGTTGGTAACCCTACGGGTCTGCGGGACAAGAGCAAGACAGATTTAAGTCCCCATTCAAGATTGCACTTGACCGGGAACTTGGGGGACTTGTTGACAGTAGCCGCAGAGAGGCTACAGCAGGCCCACAGACTCGCAGCAAGTGCACCAGGGCCCGGCCCAAGGCTCGGGACCGGATCACCAGTACCTGGCCTCGGGGCCCAGCACTCTATCCTGCCTCCAGGGACCCTGGGGCCGGGGGCGCCAGCCTGCCAATGAGGGCACCAGAATGTACAAACAGAAGGGAACCAGTCCCACATCGAAGGGTGAGGCCAGCCCTCACCCCCAACCACCTATATAAGGGCCCCAACTACCCTCTTTATTAGGTAACTTATCTTTCTCCCTGCTTACATACGTGCCTTGGTTATATATATTCCAACTATACTAACTTAGGCATCGGAGAGGAGAAGACCGGCCAGCCCGGTATTCCCCTTAGTGAGCAGGATTGCAGGAGATCAAGTTGGATTCACCATGTATCTACCAGGCCCCCGGGTTTAGGCAGAAACAGAATCGATCTTCAATAAATATTTAGACCTTGTTCTACATGAAGATCAGCAAAAAGAAACACTATCATGCTCTTGTATACCTAATCAAGTTCAAAATAGGATATACACAAAATTACAAAGAGATCAAGATATATGATTAAGAAAATTGTGCACGGCGATGACTTGCAGATTCAAAATCCTTGATTATGGAATCAGAATCAAAAGTCTTCGCAATTTCTCTCTCAATCTTACAAATCAGGGTATCAGCCAGAAAACCATCATCCATCTTATTACGGAGTGTTGTTTTAACAATCTTCATAGCTGAGAATGGTCTTTCAGTTGTAGCAGTTGAAACCGGGAGAGTCAAAACAAGCCGAATTAGTCTGTCAACAAGATAGAAATTAACAAACTTGTTTGTTTCCACTAGTCCTCTGCAAAGTGCAGACATTGAGGATATATTCAAAAAATGAGGATGATGCATCACCTCAATTTCATAAGTGACCAATTGGTATCTTAAAAGAGTTCTTTCATGCTCTGTGAATTCCATAGGATAAAACTTTTCTGCTAAGCTGCAAATCTTGTCAATATCAAATGACTTAAATGCATCTCTCGGATCCAAAGCAGAGCTAAGAATCAATAGCTCTACTGATTTCTCACTAAACCTATTATTTAGTTCTTGCAATTGATAATCAAGGGCAACATTAAATATATCAACCTGGTAATGATGCTCATTTGTTATATCATCAGCTCCCGGACGTATCCTACCTCCTCTTCCTAATCCATAGCGAGCATTCATGAGAGGCAATTCGATCTCCATAAGTTGGCAGAAGGTGTTTACATCTTGAAGTTATTTTGACCAGCCATGATCTCTCTCATTCTGAATTAATGTCTTTGTGGTTGACACTAGACTCATCGCATTCACAATATCTTGTGACTTTTGCTGCAAAGCTTGAGAAAGCATATCAGTTGTTGCAAGTATTGTACGCATCAGGTGCAAGATAAATACAAACTCATATGAAAGTATAAAATCTAAAGCTGCATCTGCATCACCACGATGATTAACTTGATTACCAAATTCAGAGATGTCTTCAAGAACTGAACGTGTTGGCCCAAACATTCTCAACAAACTACATATAGAATACAGATGAGATCCCCACCTAGTATCACCAGCCCGTTGCAAAGTACCAATTTGATTAGCACCTCTTCCTGTTTCAAGTTCTTCAATTTCTATCACATGTGCAATCTCAGCAGCTTGGGCAGCTTGTAATTGAGTATGGCGCTTACAAGATGCGCCAACAACATTGACAAGAAGAGATAACTTTGTAAATAATTGATGGATACGTTTTACTTCTCCACACACCTTGACCAATGCTAACTGCAATCTATGAGCAAAACAGTGTACATAATAGGCATATGGACATTCTCTTAGAAATAGTGCTTGCAATCCATTCCATTCCCCTCGCATGTTGCTAGCTCCATCATAGCTTTGCCCTCGTAGATTTTGGACATTGAAATTGTGATGTAAGAGAACATCCAATAACTTCTTCTTAAGAGTTTGAGAAGTAGTGTCATTCACACGAATGAGATGAAAAAATCGTTCTATAACAAAGCCATCAATAGTAACATACCTTAAAACCAAAGACATTTGCTCCCTCTTAGAAACATCTCTTGCTTCATCAACAAGAATACAAAATTTAGAATCTCCAATCTCTTCCCTGATGTAATTTCTGACTTTAGAAGATAAGATATGAAGAATCTCTTTTTGTATTGTTGGTGAAGTATACTAACAATTCTTTGGAGCATTATCCAGCACCACTTTAGCTACTGCAGGGGAATATGAGGCTAACAATTTTACCATTTCTAAAAAATTTCCTCGATTTCCTGATTCCATAGATTCATCATGTCCTCTATAAGCACAACCTTGAAAAGTCAGCCACTTCATTGCATCAATGGAGACAGATAACCTCAATCGATTTTTCAAAATTTGTTCTGAAGTTTGAGTATGCATAACTTTATCAATATGCCTAGATGGATTCATGAGATCCGCACAACGCCCTACTGCAATGTTATGTGCTGAAGACGCATCATCTCCCATGTGTTTCATAAAAGCACATTTTTTCCTTGTAACTTTCTTCCAATTCTGAAATCCCTTAACTGTGAAGACAGTACATCCAGGACGACCAATTGGATGTTGTCCAAACAGAAAACATGGTAAGCAATAGACAGAATCATTAGTCGGAGAATATTCCAGCCAAGAAGAATGCATTGTGAACCAAGAAGCTAAAAACCGGCGAGGGCGATTTCCTTCAGACAAAGGATAGCTTTCTTTGAGATATTGATATGGCTCCAGTTGAAGATAACTCCGTCGAACTTTATCACGTTGATCAACATGATATTTCCATATTTGTTGTCGTTTGGCAGGATCACGCTCTAAATTGGCGACATTTATTTCTGTAAACTCAACTTTAGGAGACTTTAAAGGATGCTCACCATTTATCGCAGTCTCAACATTGGATGCAGAAGTTATTTTAGCAGGTTCTGAAGGACTGGATATAGATATAGCAGCAGCTTTCCTCTTAAAAATTGAATCTATAGTCTTCTGTGACATGATTCTGGAAGTTTAATTATAATGCATTGTTAGTAGAATGTTGAGAAACTAACTCGATTGATTAGGAAATTTCACAAATAACATCTCAAACAGCCAATAAGAGATGTTTTATGCTTACTTGGCAGCTAGACTCAAGTCACTCAACCCAGCCTCTCTTTCCAGTGGCTTAAGTGCTAAACCACAAATCTGCAAATGCACTTTTTAATTAATGCTCCCTCTTTGTATTTGCAGCAATCTAAAGAACAAACAACCAATTAATAGAGGCATTTAGCAACAAAATTTCAGCAAAATCGGTACTTTCAAGGTTTCAATGAATCAAGGATGAGTACATAAAAATACAGTAAAAATTAGAAGAGATGAATAAACAATAGAGCAATTTCTTACCCTTTTTATGGTAATAAGTAGATTTAATAGCTAATTGTCTTCTCTCTCTCACGACCAAGGAGGTCTCAACTCTCAAGCCTGGGACCATCACTCATCGCCGTCGACATCATTGGTTTCGCTGTTTTGGTGTGAGAGAGAGAATATGGTTCGATGGTTTTGATACATGGATTGTTTTATTTAAGTTTTAGTGGGCTACTGGGCTAGCCCAATAAACAAAGGTAACTATAATTACACTAGAAAGAAAGTCCTTAAGTCCATATATTAAACTTTGAGTCTTCGGGGTGGGTGGGTGTGTGTGGGGAGTGGGGGGGCCAAGATTAATAGATTTATATACATTCCTATACAATTTGAAAAAATTTGGGGGGGCAGCTGCCCCCTTTTGCTCCTTCAATGCTCCGCCACTGGTCTTTGGATTTTCCATTGTACTTCCTCCGCCTGTGGAGGAGCTTATTAACTCTGAGTGTAATGATCTTTCATCGATGAAGTCTTTCATTCCCCTAAAAAAACAAAAAATAAAAAATTAATTTGGTATATGGGGTATGTGTCTATGTGGTTCGTTGGTTAGATTAATAATTGAATTTTGTTTTTCTTCTAATTATTGACTTTTGTTACTGTTTTGGAATACACGATTCTGTATATATCCGGCTGCTGTAAAATTTTGAGGTTTTTATTTTCGATAACTCTGGCTCTACCGTTTTATCGTGCAAAAGAAGGTTTTGTCATTGACAAAAAGTCAAAAAGCTATATATATATATATATACCTACAATGGGTGGCCGGGGGAATGAGTATAGTCGAATATATTTTCTGGTAGCAGTATAGTAGAAAAACATTTTGAAAATTATGTTTCGGTTTCATCGAGTTCTGTTTCTATTATGTCAGAATTCATCTGCATAATCTAATCTATTATCTTCTTCTACCTTTAATCAATTTTAATCATAATATCAACCCCAAATCTGATCGGCTTTTCTTCTCCTCCTTTTCTACTTTAATTATTCCAAAATTGGGTTTCCGATTTCTCACACTTTCTAAGCGTCGGGTGCGGCGTGTTGGTTTTGAGGGCTCGATCTTGGCTTCGATGTGGATCTGCTCAATCAAGCCGGAGCTGTTGCCAGGACCTCTGCTTAGAAGGTGTTTGGACTTTGGAGAAAAGTATAATAATTTCGTGTATGAGTTAATATTAGATGTGAATTGGGTTGAAGACAAAAACAGTTAAAGAAGAGAAGTGGAAAAGAGACTTAAGAATCAGAAGGAGAAATCAAGCTTCGAAAGTCACCAAAGGAAAAGAAAACGAGGATTCTAGATAGTAGATAGAGGCGTTAAAGAAAAGAACAAACTCAAACATTTTTTAAGAAAATAATTTCATAAAGAACTAAAGTATTTGAACTATTTGACACACTGATTAGGGGAGGAGTTTGTCAAAATTAACATTACAATATCATGTGCCAAATTTTGAATTTAATTAAAAAAGTTACATATCTTATTAGATATGTTTTTATATTATTTCACGTTTCACGACGTATTTTAAATAGATGTTAGATGTTAGATGTATATTGTAATAAGAGATTAGACTGAATGCGCTCTTTTTTTGTTTTTGGGGTCAGAATTCATATGCCTTTTTTTTTTAGACTCGACAATTTCATCAATCAATACGGTTTCATTAATTAACGTTTTGCACCGACCGTCTACTAAAAACAAAGATATGAAAGACGGAAAAGTTAAGGAGTAATGCTAATTAATCAATGTAGAAACATCGGCATAATCAGTCCAGATAGGCATGCCACCCATATCATAATACACAAAGCCCCACAGAGCACAAAGTCACCAACATCATTAACATAAAGTAGAGATGACTCAACCATTCAATCAAAGTCTGGTTGCATTGCTGAGTTTGCAAATCGCACCATCAATTTGACTAGACAGCCATGCATATGGAAGTGATAGCACTATATATACACTATAGAGGTCGAGCCATGCATGGCCTTCTTTGCGCAATCCCTAGCCATAGACAATTGGACCTGATACAAATTTGCACTAGTACCTTAATATCTTTGTAACCATGATAGTCACAGATCGACAAACTGCAACTTAGGGTCCCCAGATTCTTCCACCCATGACTCAACTAGTTGTGTCATGTCCACATCCAACCATGTGAATCATCAATTTTGATCGATATGGCATATCCAACAGCCGTGGTGACCCTCATGATAAAGCATGCAGCCTTCCAACATCTCACATGGTCTAGCTGCAACCACAATCGAGCAATCCATCACGACCCTCCATTTTGCTTCTGTACTTGTATAAATACCTTGAGGCTTGAGAGAGGCGCTTCCTATATAAACCTGCAAAGTGAGAAGCTTGGTGATCATCTATATATATAATATGGAGAAAAGTAAGTCGTTCCCTGAATACAGCTCGGCTTACTGCGGCGAGTTCGGGTTCCGGGAGAGGTCCAACTCGTACAACTTCAACGGGCCAACTCAGAAGGGAAGTGGGTTTGCAACGGGCGGCGATCCGGAGCTCCAGAGGAAGAAGAGAGTTGCTTCCTACAACGTGTTTAGCATGGAAGGTAAGCTCAAAACGAGTCTTAAAAACAGCTTCAAGTGGATCAAGAACAGGTTCACCGATGTTCGTTACGATGTATGAAATATATAGTACATCCTAAATCATGTATAAATATGTAGTTTAGCTAAAACTTCAAGAGGGTTTTAAGTTGTATGTATCCCATGATTTTGATCTCGAAACCTTTGTTGTACTCACTTCTGGATCCCTCTATCTATGGCCCTTGGCCTCTGGATTACATACAGTTTGTATCGTGGAACTCATGGTTATGTACGTTTGGTAATCGAATTGAAAGATTCCAGAAGAGATGATCGAGGATGCATGATGTCGTGATTTATGGAGTGTATACTATTTTCCTCTACGTACACCAAGATGCATACTCTTACTTTTCTTCACCATCTAACGTTGAAGGATGAAGAAAATTAAGACTCTTTGATCTTACAATCCATGTTCATTTTTCTCATCTTTTCTTTGAAATCTTAAAACACTTACAAAACGAAAACAAGGGAAGGGAGATGAATTCAAAATGAAATTATTTCACTATCTTTCTCCGTAGCTTCTTCATTATTAGGTCGAGGGGCCTAATTGCCTTAACATAGATCGAGAAACCAAAGGCCAGGGGTAGGGGGAGCGCTCAAGTATACTATGCACCTAATAATGAAAAGGGATATAGTTTTTCCCTGTATATATGCTCAACAGATCACTGAAGAAGTAGAAGTTCAAAACAAGAAGACAACTCATGTAATTCCCCAAACAATTCAATTCAGGTATGTGAGTATGTCCATCTATCAAGATTGGCGTTAACTCGATAAGTAACAATGTGACATATAAAGTGACCTAATTCCCATGATTGAGATTTTAAGGACTGAAAGGAACTAGTGAAATTGGGGGTCTGAGAAAGAAAATGCTACTTGTCAATCAATTATGCTAAAGAAACCACCAAATTGGTTGAGACTGAAAGCTGACAATACATGTAAAGGAAGACCACTGTCCCAACATGCATATTTAGATCTAGCTATGACAAGTCGCCTAAGCGAGCATCAAGCAATAATAACCCTTCAATCGTTAGTAGTATAGAATAAGTATGGATCGTTTTAAGCCGGTGATTAAGGGTATTTGAAACATGAGAATGTTAACACAAACAAACACATATGCACACAATTGTCACATTTATATACATATAAACAAGATTTGAACTTGGGGTATATGGTGAGGTTCGGCAGCCATAGGGCTGCCCTAAAATCTAAGGCACGAAATTAAAGCAATGAAATTAAATCCTAATCTACTATATATAAGTTTGGTCGACATTTTTCACACAAAGCATTCAACACTTAACTCTTTAACAAATAAGACTCACACAAAAGAAAGTAAGGAACAAGTAATTAGCATGCTTGTAGACTCAAACAAGTTTCAAGTTTCAACTTACAACTAGAACGTTTCCGATTTTTACCTAGTTAAGAGACTTTTCTAATGTTTTAAGATCTAGTGATTCGCATAGTGACCCTAAAAGTTATGCTACCGTTATACAACTCGTAACATTGAAGCTCTAAAGTCTATAGTCGAAGACAAGCAAACAAGTAAGGTCGTCAATCTTCTTATTTAACATGCAAGTCTTAAGGTTAACCACTCTAGGTGAGAATAACAAATCAAAGTGGTCATACGTCTACTAAGTTCATTATAACTCAAGCAAATTAAACCTAATACCTAGATCATGTTCAAGGACAACACTAAGTATCGATTATAAGCCCTCACCTTAGTTCTAACCGGTTTAAATCCTAAACATGCTTCTATACCACTATCCTAATTATCTAAGTGTATAAATCTTACAAGTTTTATATTACAAGATTAACATGCAAAGACTCAATGAAATCGTGGCTTAAACCTAGGCCTAAGCAACGAATCAAATATATTTTTAACATGCAATTTATAAAACCAAATTCCAATTCGAGTCATACATAGACATATAATTCGAAACGAAAAATACATGTAAGTCTCATAGACAAAACTCAACATAACTACATAAAAGTTATTACAAAACCGAAAGTGGGGAGTGGATCACACTTTTGCAGACACCTTTGATGACTTCGACTCGTGTTGATCCGATGGAAGATGGATTGAATGGTGCACGGGCAGAAACTTGGTGGAGAAGGGGGTGGTTTCGGCTTGGTTTTTATGTAGGATCTTTGGAGAACTTTTAGTAGAGTTATGGCTTTGTGTTTCGGTTTTAGATGTGACGACTTTTCATGATGGGTGCTGGTCTCTATATATAGGAGAAAGGGTTTGGAGAAGCCTTTGGTGTAGAAACACAAAATTTCTTTTCGGAGGGCAGTAGGTTCTTTCTCTCGGTAGGCAGTGACCTTCCGGCGCGCGTTCTGATAGCATAACTTTCTCCTTATGATAGATTTTGATGCGATTCTAAATTTTGTACAAACTATACTCATAAATCTTTCCGTGCACATATAGCACACCTTCTAATTGTTTATGAATCATCTTGGAGAAATTGTGGAAGTCGGATGATGTGACTAGAAAATTACTGGAACTTGCTGGATTTGTATTAAACTTGTCCTTGTAATTCCTGGCATCTTCTTTTGCTCTGATTAGTATAACTCCTTCCATTGCTTAATCATCAACCTATCTATGGCTCATAAGAGAAGAAAAATCCATCAAAAGTAACGTGAAAACTTTACAGAATCAACGAAACATTTAAAGACTCCTATTTTGATAACTTTGTCAAATTTCTGTAAATTTCCTATGTTTTGGCACATTTTCAATATAACTCTACGACGTTCTTAATATGTTTTACCCTCGTTTATACTTTGTTTTAACCCTTATTTTTTTTATAGAATCGAGTCATAATGTAGAGTCATGAGTTTTTGGTAGAGTTATAATGAAAATGTGCTTAAACGTTGGAAATTTACATAAATTTGACAAAGTGCTTAAAATAGGAGTCTCTAAATATTTCGTTGATTCTGTAAAGCTTCCATGATGCTTTTGATGTATTTTTCTTCTCTTAAGAGCAGTAGATGTGTTGATGATTGAGTAGTGGAAGGAGTTATTACAATTGGAGCAAAAGAAGCTGTCGGTATTTGCAAGGAAAATTATGCCGCAATGCAGCTAGTTCCAGTAAATTTCTGGGCACATCATCCAATTTCCACAATTTCTCTAAGACGGCTCACTTTGAATCAGAATACGTGTCATATATGCATGGAAAGCTCTGGGAGTCTAGTTTCCAGAATATTTTGAAAATCGCAGCCATAGCTATTTTTTGGAAGAAGTTATGCCCGTTGCAACACAGGAAGGTCGATCAAGTCTTCCGAGAAGCTGCCAGATTCTGCCGAAAAACCTGAAATCTGCCGAGATGCAATCCTGTCGAGTTTCTGTGTACAAAACATGTTCCAAGGCCTACAATGAAACTTCCAAAAGTCCAAGACAGCTGCAAGCATGCAAAGGTTTCAAAGTCAAAGAAGTAAAAGAAGATTTCCTAGTTCAAGGAGAGAAAGGAAAACCAAAGCCTTTTTGGATTAGGAAAGAAAATCATGAAGATATCATTGCCCTTATAGAAGCAGCCGAACCTCGTCTTAGTTTCTATATATAGGACAGCAATACCTCATTATAAAAGTATCACATCTTGTACACAAACACAAGCCTTAAGCTCTACCAAATATTTTACCGTATGAATATATAGAATAGCTAGCCGAAATTCACTCCACCACCACTTCTAATATCTTCAACCCGATCCATGTTCTAAAGACTCGGAATGAGCAAGCACCTTTTTCGCTCATTAGAGATACCATTGCGAGTGGCTAGAATGCGTGATCTAAACTCCTCCATCTCTAAGGCTTGGTATTTTATAGTTTTGCAATTCTTTGTCTATGAAGGTTGCATGTTTTTATTGTATTTATATGTATGTCTATGTATGTATGATTTGAATGTTTAGTTTTTACATGTTAGTTTCGTGTTGAGTCTTATTCTTGTATTCATGATCTCAAGTTTCGGATTCAATAACTCTAAGTAGCATGTAAACATAATAAGTAGTAAGTCTTAGGTTAGGTTATAGAGAAACATGTTTTGTTTTCATTCGTATCTCATACTTGGTTTATTCTTTAAATTCTTAGGCAACCAAAATTGATGGTCTATACAAGTGCAATGTATGGGGTGTCAATCTTACATGTCTAAATTAAGCATAGGTCGAGTCAAACGTGACATTGTCTTGATTTGTGTCGATTTCCTAGGACTAGAGTAGTTAAAAGAATTTACATGTCGATGTGAGATGAGTGACGCCATACTTGTTAACATGTCTCCAACTAAAGATTTCGCGCATATATGCTACTTGTTTAAATTCATCGTTGCTAAGTGTTATTTAAACCGATTAGCTAAGGATTAGAATTAAGTGCTAAGATAGTCCTAAATACTTTCGTGAAGTCTATATTGATTAGGTGACCGCTAAGGCCCTAGTTAGGTTGGAACTAAGTCGAGTCCAGAATGTTTTCAAACTTGCTACTTTGTTTCCTTTCTTTTGTTTATTGCATGTTGTGTGAACTTTTGTGTGAGTGCTTTGTGTGAAAGATGTTGATCACTTGTAAATATTAGATTAGGATTTATTTTCATGTCTTTTAATTTCATGTCTAGCATGTTAAAATCCATTTCAAAACCCCCTTTAAATCCGTGAATATGTATATAGGTATATATGTGTGACATGATGTATATATGCATATAATTTCTTGCTAATATATGTGTTGTTAATGCTTTGAATATTTTGAGTACCCTTTAATCTCCGGACTAAACGATCCCTACTTATTTTATACTACTAACGATCTTTTGTAGGGTTAATTTACGTGCGATTATATTCGCTATTAAAGTGTCATATTACATGCAATGGAAATTAAAGTTTAAAATAGATGGTCGAATACAAGTCTTGATAAAGATATATGTATATAGGCTTCAGTATTCACGCGACAAGTTTTGACCAAACTTTGTCGCTTCAAATGCAATGAAGCGACGAAGTTAAAACACACTACATAACCTTGTGAGGTTCAACTTCGTCGCTTCATATTACCTGAAGCGACGAAGTTAAATCACACAAGGTAACCAAGTGAGTTAAAACTTTGTCGCTTCATTTCATTTGAAGCGACAAATTTGGATCTGACAAGTTTATGTAGTGTGTTTCAACTTCGTCGCTTCAGGTAATATGAATCGATGAAGTTATGTTAATGTTCGTCGCTAAAGTAAACAATTGAAGGGATGAAGTTTGCAAAATTCGTCTCTAACTTAAACACTTCAAGCGACGACTTTAGAAATATTCGTCGCTTGAAAGTTTAATTATATGAAGACGAACGCGAGTTCCTCTTCCTCATTCTGCTCCGCTTCATAGTTTCTCAGTTTCTGTCTTCATCAAACCCAATCTAAACCAAACCCTAAATTTCGACCCCAATCCCTTCCCTAAACCCATAAACCCTAATCTATCTTCACCAAAAGCCCCCAAATTCGAAACCACTAAACTATTCCCTTCGATTTCAACCCCAAAACCTCTAAATTCCAAACCCCCAAACCCTAAATTTGAAACCCCCAAATCCTAAATTCGAAACCTCAACCCCTAAAATTCAAGCATGGCACCGGGTTCTAGTGCATAGAAGACGAAGAAGGAGCTCGAGGCGAGAAGAGAGGAAGTCGGCCGAACTTGCAGCGAGATTGGCTGCGGCGGCGGAGGAGACGATGGCGAGACCAGAGCCGGCAGTGGAGCCGGCGAGGACGGCGCCAGAGGCGGGCACGCTGGTACCAATCCCGTCTCTGGAAGAAACCAACCCTTTGGGCTTGGGGACTACTGGAGTTGACGCTGACATAGGGACCGGCGGTGGCGGGCGCGGTGGAGCTGCCGCTTTGGAAGACGATGACGGTCCTCCAATCAGTATTAAGACCAAGAGGGGTCCTATGGAGCCGGGTAATTTCTGGAAAATTTTAGTTTTTTCGATTGAAACTTAATTTGGTTGAGCATGTTGTTTGTGGTTAGCTGAATACTTTGATAGGGTTTGGAATTCTCTGTAATTGATAAACTTTAATTGTGGAATCTCATGTATGTGTGTGTGAAGTATGTGTTGCACCAATATGCGATGGCATTGAGTTTTCGTTATTGGTCTCCTGCTTGCTTGTTATAGCCACATACCTTTACTTGAAAAATAAGGTATAGATATATACATATATAATCCTCTAGTATTCTGGTAAGTTTAGGCATGGCATGCATTGGGTTTAATTTACGTAACAAATGGCCAAACTGTAATGAGAATACAAATGAAGCAGCAATTTCTTTGAAAAGTTGGAACTTTATTTTATCTCATCTTTTAGATCATTTTTAGGCTTTTAGCTTTTGAATGCAGTAGATTAAGGAAACAGAGAGCCACCTCGGCCTAAACTTGTTGAAGTATCTTCATAATTAAAGTATCCTCTCTTTTTCACTGCATCTAAAGTTCTTATCGTTTTTCTTTTGTTGAAAATGGAATTCCGGAATTCCTTTGTTTGAAGTTGGAATTCTTCCATGTTCAAAGAAAGAATGAAACTGGAATTCTTGAACTGGGTATATATTGTTGAAGCGGGTATATATACTGAATCAAACGTTGGTTTGTGATTAACCTACCATATCATTTACATAAACTAATACATTTACCAACTGTATACTGCCGCCCTCTCTTGATTGGTTTATCAAATTAACAAGCTAGTAATTAGGAAAAGTCTTTCTTCCATGCTTAATTACCTCATTTCTTCATTTGTGTATATGACTATACGAGAGATATAATTAATAAGAGCACTAGCAAAGTACCACCGTAATTTAGAAATGTTAGTTTTCTTAATATTTAAGTGTTGTTATTCGGAATCATCAACTCCCCAAAAAGCTACTCATTAGGGACTTATTGCAATACAATTTGGTTTGGTTGATGTGGCAGAGGTGGTTGATATGGCAACGGGAAAGAAGGTGAAGAGGCAGAACTCTGAGAAGCTTGGCATTGTAACGGGCACAAAAACGCAATATTTGAAGATGATGAACAACAACCAGCCTCTGAAGGTTGAGTACGCCGAACAACACAAGGGTCCCAAAGAATTGAAGCGGAGGACTTTGATGTCCCGAGACATTGGGAGCGCCGTCCGGAGTAAAGTGCAGATGCTTGCGCCACAACCAGAAAAAAGGCTTTCCCCGACGAAATTTTAAAAAAAACGGCTGACGAATTAAAATTTTCGTCGGTACTTCCAAAGAATAGCCGACAATTTTATTTTTCGTCGGTGGAAAAACAAAATCGTCGGCCATAGTTTAACCATAGCCGACGATACTGTTTTTTCGTTGGTATAAACAAAAAACGTCGGCTATATTCATATTTCAGTCGACGATTTGGATTTTCGTCGGCCTTTTTCTGAAACATTAGGCGACGAAAACTTTTGAAATTTTGGCCGACGAAATTGACATTTTCTCGTCGGCCATAACTATATTGAAAAATACATATTTTATTTTAGACAGAAAACGACAAAAGAATAGCTGACGAGTACGAGGTTTTCTCTCGTCGGCTATGATTTAAAACAAAAACAAAAAACAAAAAATGACCAGATTCCATTTTCTATCACTAACGATAAACCATTGCTTCATCCTTCAAACAGAAAAAAGTAGTGAAATAAGATATGACCAAAATGATAAAATACATTTACGGTTGAAAAATGACAAGATTCCGATAAAATTTGAGTGTCGAAAGATGCGGTCAAAGGTTTTATTCCTTCGTTCCCTAATGGTAGCGTTACCTTCGGTAAATATTTTGAGGAAAATATTTTGAAACTATTATCTGTTGAATGTCAGGCCAAAAAACGTCATTTAGAAAGTCCAATTACCATTTCTAAGGGTTTAGAGGTTTGACTTACCCGGTTGACCGTTCCGATCGAGCCTTTAACGTTGTCAGCTGAAGTCGGATTTTTTTCCATACATGTATTTAATGTTAACGATGATATCTGACGGTTGGAATAGATTTTCTAAACTTTTATATTCAAAATCAGAACATATGCATTAATGTTCCTTCACTTGTTTACTAAGTGTTTAAGTGAATGTATAGTTTCAAATAGTTACTACACGTAGACTCTTCAAATGCAAAAATGTTGTGAAATAAGATATGACCGAAATAATGAAATACGTCAACGGTTGAAAAATGACAAGGTTATGATAAAATCTGTTTGCCGAATGTTGCGGTTAACTGTTTTTTACTTTCGTTTTCCTATGGGTAGCCTGACGTTCGTTAAATCAATTTTGTAAAATTTTTATATGATTAGTTGCGACTCATTGATTTGAAACTATTATCTGTTGAAGGTCAGGCCAGAAACCGTCGTTTAACTAGACTAATTTTCGTTTTTAAGCGTTTAGAGGTTTGACTTAGTGGTTTGACCTATAGTTTAGCCGACGAAAATTATATTTCGTCGGCTAAACTCTTGCGATCCGCGCCTTTTTATTGTCCGCCGTTGGATGGCTCAGATCCGACGGCTGTTGATCTTCCAAAGTATAGCCGATGACATTCAAAGAATAGCCGACGACATTCAAAGAATAGCCGACGAAATCTTTTAAATCGACGGCTATTCTCTCTGCTATAAAAGCTGAAAGTCGCAGCAGCCCGACTTTTTCTCTCCTAAACCCTAAAACATCTCCTCCTCCTCCTCCTCCACCTCCAATCTTAACGGTAATTTTTTTTTTTTGTAATTTATTTTAATTGTATAATTTAGGTATATAATTTAGATATTTAAGTGTGTGTTAAATTGTTATATATATAAATTGTTAGGTTAATTATATATATAAATTTGTAGATTAATTATATAAATTGTTATATATATACACATATTTGTATGTGTGTATATATATATATATATATATATATATATATGTTAATGTATATTTTAATTGTTATATATAAATTGTTAAATTAATTATATATATAAATTGGTAGCCTAATTATATAAATGGTTATATTTATGTTAATATATAAATGGTTATATTTATGTTAATATATAAATGGTTATTTGTATGTATATATATGTTAATGATGAAATATAGTTATATTTGTATATAAATGGTTATATTTATGTTAATGGTTAGTATTATTTAAAATTAGTTAAATTATAAATATTAATTTGTTAGTATGTTTTAAAATATGTTAATATTATTGGTTATTATATTAATTAGAATTTGTTATTTAATGTAATATAATTTAATATTAATTAATGTATTAATTTATTTGTTTCCAGATGGCCGAAGCATTTAGACAGCTATTCGGAGGCCGTCGTTATAGATCGAGGGGTTCTGGAAGTTCTGGCGGATCCGGAGACTCTGAGAGGACCCCTAGCCAGCCTGAGAGGACCACCAGCCAACCTCAGAGAATCGATTCATCCCAGCCGCGGAGGAGTGTGAGCAACTGGCACCAGACCCTTTTATCGGCAGGGCGGCCGTCGAGCAGTTCATGTCCCCCTCTCGCGCCAGATCCTCCGAGATGTAGTACGCAGCTATTTCAGGACGACATAGCTCCAGACGTTCATCATGTCCGTATGCCTGAGGTTCATCGGGAGCCGATGACGAGTCCTGCGCCGTCTGCTGCTGACTCTACTAAGGGGCCTACTCTCCCTAATCAGCTATACCTGCCATACAACATTCCTGCCATACCCGAGGTCGACGAGCGTGGTGTGCTGATAGGAGCACAATGTGCGACGATATTATATGCTTATGCCCTCGTTTATGCTTTGTTTAACCCTTATTTGTCTAAGATTGAGTCATAATGTAGTTAGTGTCAATTTTAGTAGAGTTTTGTGAAAAATGGTTAAGAATCCGAAAAATGACTAAGTTTGAGAAATCTGGAAAATAGTGTAAAATATGTCTTTTTCGCGATTTTGAGATGAGAAAAAGTATAATCTATCCTTGTCCGAATTCTATGAAATTTTGTGTGCTTAATATTCATATGTTGAGGAACGTTTTGTTAAAATTTCAGATCAATCGGAGTTCGGGAAGTCACCCAAAACTTGGCTGCAAAAGGGCAGTCCGGACATTCCAATCCAGGGGCTTACAGGATTTTCCTGGGACTTTGTCCCAACTTCGAAAAATCATTCCCGACGACTTGCAAGGAATTTGACCGAGATATTTTATGGGAAGATGGCCCTATATGTCTAGTTTACGTGAGACTTGGAATCGCATCAATCGGAGCTCCGAAGGTGGAGATATGCCGGAATTACTACGACAAGGTCAAAGCTGCCGATTCCAGGGACTGATTGCTTCCTTTTCACAAGTGCTTCATTTCGATGGACCATATGATGTACAAAAGCATTTGTGAAGACATTCCAAGCATATGGAAGGAAGGAGGACGACACTTGGCCATAGCATTGAAGAAAAACATGAAGAAACAAGTTCTCCTAGTCAAGCTAGGAGAAGCTGCCGATTCTGGCAGATTAGGATGCAAATTGTGCTGCCGGCAAGATGGGGCATTTTCGATGGATCAAAGCCTATCAATTGAAGTCCAAGATCATTCAAGAAGTCCATGAAGATGTGAAGCCCAAGCCTTGAAGAAAAATTCAAAAAAAACAAAACCTAATTGAACTAGAAAAAAGGAAGGTTTCAAACCTTATCCCTCTAGGTTTTGTTTTTCCTTGTACTAGAAGGGGCTGCCGGCAGACCTAGTTTCTCCCTATAAATACTCATGTTTTCCTACAGAAAAATTTGTCACATTCCAAAGCAAAAATCTAGCCAAAGCTCTACCTAAATTTCCCAAGAGTCCTACATAAAAACCCTAGCCGACACCACCACCACCTCACCCTAAAAATCCTGCCGACACTACACCATTGCCGAGCAGCCATCTTCTCCACCATCCGCCAGATCCACACGAGTCGAAGTCATCAAGGTGTCTACAAAAGTGTGATCCACTCCCCTCTCTCGGTTTTGTTATTTTTATGTAGTTATGTTAAACTTTGTCTATGAAGTTAGCATGAATTCTTGGTTTCAAACTTTATGTCTATGTATTGTTTGGAGTGAAGTTTGGTTTTATAATTTTCATGTTCAATTCGTTTTCTTTATCTTTAATTGGTGTTTGGATGTAAGAATACGAATTGCATGTTAAAAAGTAAGGAAAATATGAAGTAAAGAGATAAGATTAGATAGGCAAGCATGTTCACTCTGATTCTAGTAATTCGTTCTTGGTTTAGTCTTTTAAATCCGTGTGCCGCAAAGATTGGTGCTTAGCATATTCGCGATGTGTTTTGAGTATTGGTCTTGTATCTGTCAATAATAGGACTAGAGTGGTTTAAATGACTATGCATGTTAACAAGAAGTGGTGACGCCTTGCTTGATTAATGTGTTTCCAATTGAAAGGATTTCGTGCTTCATTGGTTAATTGATTATCTTCTACGCTGCGTGTTTATAATCGGTTAGCTAAAGATTAGGGTTATGCGCTGAGCTAATTCTAAATACCTTCGTGAAATCTGAAACAACTTAGATAACCGCTGCGGCCCTAGTTGGGTTGGAACTAAATCGGATCTAGGATATAGCTGTGCTCTTGCCGTGTCTTTTCTTGTTATTTTGCTATGTGTTTTGAGTGCTTTTGTGTTAGTAATTTGTGGAAGAATGTCGACCAAACTTGTACATAGTAGTTTAGAGTTTAATTTCCTGCAATTTAATTTTGTGTCATAGTTTTTAGGGCAGCCCCATGGATGCCGAACCAATTCTTCCCCCATGTGTAACGTGTGAATATGTATATATGTATATAAGTGTGACAATTGTGTGCATATGTATTTGTGAATATTTGTGTTAACATTCTCATGTTTCAGGTACCCTTAATCCCCGGCTAGAACGATCCCTACTTATTCTATACTACTAACGATTGTAGGGTTATTATTGCTTGATGCTCGCTTCGGCGACTCGTCATGTGCCCATATTGCCTGCTAGGCCTCAGTACGTGAGTGTTGCGGAGGCATACCATTATGAGCCATTTGAGAGACCTGAGCTCCTGATTTCGGCGAGATTAAAAGGAAAGTCGACAGACGGGTCATCGAGTTCAGGTAACATTTGATTTTATTAATTAAATGTTTTATTAAAATTAACGCACTACTATTTAATTTTATTAACCAATCGTCGGTTATGTGATAGGGACTGCCGCTAGGAGTTCAAGCAGGAATACGAGAGGTGTCATATGTTTTGATACGCTTAGGAAAAGTGTTGAGACCAGCGGGAGGATTCAAATCAACGAACCCCCTAATCAGGATGTTCAGGGGAAAAAATGCCGCGATTACGCGGGTTGCGTGGGAGCACTATTTAGGGATAGAGTCCCTATGTTGTGGACACGGTGGGCTGATGTGCCAGAAGAGATCAAGAGGGAGGTCAACAACGCGGCGTCGGTGAGTAATTTAAAAAACTTAATTTCTTTATCGTAATATTTAATAATTTTCGGTATTGTTATAATTTTAAAACTAATAAAATATTATCTTTCAGGCATACTTCGAGATTGCCGAACACAAGCAGGCTTGGGCGTACGCGATGCAGAACTCGAGGTACGTTGGGAATTCCTCATCTTATAATTTGAAATATTTTATGATATTAATAATATTTCTAATGCACTTTTATTTTTTTTCGTAGGTTCAAAGAGTGGAAGAACGATCTCCGTACCCACTTTACCGAACACGACAAATATGGTCGTATGGGTACTCCAAGAGAGTTCATGTTCAGGGAGTACGAGTGGCGTTGGTTGAAGACAGTAGACTTCAACAACCCAGTTATGCAGGTAAATACTAAACTTAACTATAAATATTTATTTTGTTAATATTTTAATTATTAGTTTAATTATTTTATAATTATTACACTAATATTTTTTTATGCATTTTTCTAATATTTTATTATTTGTTTGAAGGAACGGTCTCGGATAAACTCTGCGAACCGCCGCCGTAACACAACCCCCCATCATGGTGGTTCTAGGCCATTTTCATAATATCAGGAGGAGGCGCTTAGAGATCATCCTTTAAGCAACCCGTACGTAGAGACGTTCAAGAAGGCTTATACATTAGCGATAGAAGAGCTTGTAAGTCGTTGATTACGATTTTAAATTTTTAATTATTAATTTTACTTAATTATATATTTGTTAGAATATTAATTATTATTATTTTTCCCATTCAATTAGGAGAGGGTGAACTGGGCCGAAGAAGAAGTGTTGCAGGAAGTAGTTCGGGAGACACAACCGAACATTTCAGAGAAAGATCTGCAAGAAGCCTTGAGCCAGGTCGACCGATCGAATGTCCAAACTGCAGCGAGGATATATATTCGACGCAGCCTTCCCAAAACGGTCAAACAACTACTACTACCGGGGTTTGGGAAGTTCTGGAATAGGGGTCCTGAAGACCACTAAGGGAGCTCAAAAGAGGGGAGGCGGGGACACCCAACAGATGAAGGGGGAAATGCAGAGATTGGCAGAAGAAAATGCAAGATTGGCGGCCCAGTTCCAGAGAACACCGCAGTATCATATGGAAATGAAACGTTGGCATGCTGAATGCGAGAGAATTCGGCGACAGAACTACGCCGGCCAACAAAACTGGTGGTATGCTATGTTCGCGGCACAACAACAAGGCCTTGAACCCCCGCCCCAGTTTGAGCCGTTAGATGAACCTCGAATGCCGAGAGCTCCCGAGTTCATTCAGCAGGATGACGAGCATGATTGACAGCAGGATGGTGGCCAGGATTAGGGTTTAGGGTTTAGGGTTTAGGGATGGAACAAATTAAATAATTAATGAAAAACGTGTTTCTTGTTGGATTGTCATTGTGAATTGCAGATTGCTTGGAATGGTAATTTAGAAATTAATTTAATTTTTTTTCCCTAAAATGTAAGAACAGCCGACGATATTGACATTATTTCGTCGGCTATAACTGCTATAGCCGACGATTTTTACCAAATTTCGTCGGCTATAACTGTTATAGCCGACGATTTTTACCAAATTTTGTCGGCTATAACTGTTATAAGCGACGAAAATGACATTATTTCGTCGGTGGTCTATGTTAAATAGTGACGGTTTCGTCGCCTATAACTAATTAATGCCTCTTAAAATATTAATATATTCCGACGAAATCTGCATGTCGTCGGCTATATTTCAGAACAAATAACCGAAGAAACAGAAGAGATCGTCGGCTATATTTTACGATATCGTCGGCCATACGTGAAAATATCCGACGAATTTCGTCGGGCATTATGCCAAGGTTTGGTCGACGAAATGTATTTTCGTCGGTGATAATGGCCGATGATTTCGTTATTTCGTCGGGCATATGTGAAAATGGCCGACGATTTTGTTGTTGTCGTCGGGTTTCGTTATTACCGACGCCGTTTTATCGACGAATAATAGCCGACGAAATTTTCGTCGGTAGAAGGAATACCCGACGAAAATTTTGAATAGTAGACGAAATTTTTTTCGTCGGCTATTCTGTCCGATCTGGTAGTGACTGCAGACAGTCTGCGATGTTTATCAACCATCGCAGAATACGCAAGAGAAAGTGGTGAGTGACTTCCCTATTGGTCCAACGATTACGGGTTTTTACAATTAAAAAGTATAATAACACAAATCAATTAACTTTTTTTGCAGGCAGCGGTGAAGAGGAAGATGGATGAGCTTAGTGCTTCTCGAGTGAGTGATGAAACGGGTGGCAGTCACGTAACGGGCCCCGTTACCGTCGAGGAGTAGATGACTGTAGTCGAGAAGGAGGTGGGTGGGAAGCCGGGGACGAGGGTCCGAGGTATATTTTTTAAATGTTTTATCTTTTACATTTTGTGTTATGTTGTGTTTTAATTTTTAGAGATTCAATGGTTTAATTTTATTAATTTTGCAGGGCTAGGGGTGCATTAAGAAGCATGCCAAAACCAAGAGGAGGTGCACGCGTGGCCAGCAACGATCCGGTGGTTGAGAATTTGCAGAGGCAACTAGCAGTCGTCACCGAGTGGTTCATAGCCTCGGAACTCGAGAAAGAAGATCTGAAGCAACGTATGACGAGGATGGAGCGTGTCCTGAATGACGTCATCTCGGGCCAAGACAATCCGGTTATCAATGCCACCGCAACAACTCCATCTATCGCCGCTAAATCCTCGTGTGCTTCATTATGTATTCCCGAAGATGACTTTGATTAGGACCATTTATTTTCATTTTAATTGGAACACATGTACATTGTTGTTAGGGAACATATTGTAGTTTTGGATGAAATCTACCTATTTATAAAATGTAGTGTGCTTGTGTTATGTTAGATATGTGTGATATGTGATTTGATTGCCGGTTTTGTGTTATTTGGATGCGAATGAAATTGGTTCAAACCAAACCAGGAATCTGTTTTTATTTTCTGTAACAAAGAATGAAGCGACGAATATTGATTAATGTTTCGTCACTTCAATTTTATTTTCCAAAGTTTTTCTACTCAGTGAAGCGACAAATATTGATCAATGTTCGTCGCTTCAAATATAAAACGACGATTCAAAATTCGTCGCCCAAAACTGCAAGAGACGAACAAAATTGGTCGCTAAAAGCAGCACGCGACGATTCAAACTTCGTTGCCTCGAATTGGAAGAGACGACCCAAAATTCGTCGCCTCGAATTAGAGGAGATGACCCAAACTTCGTCGCTCAGTATTTGGCGACAAACTTTAAAGTCGTCGCTTCAAATATCCAAGTGACGACAATGATAGCAAAAGTCGTCGCCTCGAATTGAAACGACTAGAATGAAGCGACGACTTTTTGTCTCTTGGATACTGAAGTGAAGACTTTCTTGCTGAACCAACGAAAAAAAGTTGTCACTTCATTTATGATCTGCAGTGGTGGTGCAACCACAAATATTTGGGAAGATCCATGACTACCCGACTTTGATCTTTCCTCCTTCAGATATTCTAGAGTCCACACAATTGCTGAACTGTTCCTCTTTCCAGGTTTCTAGAATATACTCTTGTTGCATGAAATTTTTCCTCCTCATGTTGTTTAACGAATTCTTTCTTTACCTGTTCATTCGAGATATTATGCTGACATGTGGATCTGGAATGAGGATAAGAAGGGCTGGTTTACAGTGAAATCAACCTACCATCTTGCCCAGAAACGTGTCCTCCAAGACCATGCTTCTCCTAACCCGAGCTCGATCTGGAAAGCTCCGGTTCCTGGAAAAGTTAAAATTTGTGCTCAGAAAGCGGCATCGAATATCCTTCCTACACAAGTAGACTTAGTGAAAGGGGTATCATCTGACTTCCACAATTTCTCTCGGATGATTCATAAACAATTAGAAGGTGTGCTATATATGCACGGAAAGATTTCTGAGTCTAGTTTGTATAAAATTTAGAATCGCATCAAAAACTATCATAAGGAGAAAGTTATGCCAGTCAGAACGCCGGAAGGTCACTGCCTGCCGAGAGAAAGAACCTACTGCCCTTCGAAAAGAAATTTTGTGTTTCTACACCAAAGGCTTCTCCAAATGCATTAGTCAAAAGTTGCTAAGTCAAATGAAGCATATGAGAATCACCCAAGTCAAAAGCACATGAGGAATGAAGAAGGAAGAGCTTACCTAGTCCAAGCAGGAGAAGTTGCCGGTTCCAGGAGAAGCGTTCCGGTTTAGATAGGGAAGGCTGCAGCCGAGTCTATGGACTTTGATCTATCAACTAATGTTGCTAATGTATTAAGGAGTCTATAAATCTGTGATTCATAAAGAAATCGGACAAGAAATTCTAGAAGCTTCAAGTCGTGGCCGGCAAAAAACCAAAACCAACTCGGTTTAGGTTTTGTATTCCTTGTTGCTGCCGACAATCCCCTAGCCTTTGGGTTTTGTATTCCTTGTTTCACCTATATAAAGGCACGACTTTCATACAAAAAATCATCTCATCTCAAGTACAAATACTAGCCAAAAGCTCTAGCCAAAATTCAAAAGTTCTAGTCCAGAAAAATACCAAGCCGAAACCACCACCACCACTACCAAAAATTCATCCTTCACCCGTACCCTTAGCCACTAATTCCTGCATCCGTACTTCATTCTTCAAGGTTTCCTTAAAGTGTGCTTCTACCATCTCATGGCTTGTATTTTTCTTCTATACATGATGTCTATATTGTATGTAGCTAGAAACTTTGATTCTTGGATTTGTAATTTTGTATTGGATTTCCGAATTCCCTTTTGGTTTTTATGAAACAATTTTGCAACTTATAACATGTTTGAATTTGTGCATTAGAATAGGGCAGTAGCATGTTCATGTTTTTTTAGGTTTTATTCAATTAGTTTCATGGATTCACGCATAAAAATCAAGGGTTACATGAAAGCCACGACCATGGCTGTTGTGTAGGGTTGCGATTTCTCTTATCAAAACAAACTTAGGATCGAGTTAGACTTTGAGTAAATTCATTCTAAGTTGTTTATATAGTGGTTACCATAATTCATTGAAACTTGCATATTAATAAGATGAGTGACGCCATACTTAGAAGCATGTCTCCGATTTAAGACTTTCGTGCATAATTACTTTCCGTGTTTGTCTTCGACGTTGCGTGTTTTCTAATATTATTAGTATAATTTTAGGATTCGACGTTGCATGTTTTCTAAATACTTGAGAAGTCTATTAACGATTAGATAACCGTTGAGGCCCTAATTGAAATCGGAATTGAGTAGAGTCTAGGAAACTTGAACATTGCTGCCATGTAACTTGCATGATTTTCTTATGTGTTCTTGTGTGTTTTTGTGCTATGTTTTGTGTGAAAGATGATGATCACTTGTAAATAATAGTTTTAGGATGTTATTTCGTGCCTAGGAAAAATAGGGTAGCTTGCTGCCGAGCCTCATCTCAAACCCCCATGTTTTCGTTTCATACTTGTTTATATGTGTCTAACATTCTTATATACCGTTAATCCCCTGCTAAAACGATCCCTACTTATTGCTATACTACTAATGTTTCTTGTAGAGTTATTATTGAAGATGTGTTTAGGCGACTCGTCAATTTTTACAACATCTTCAAAGCATGGCATGTTAACCTGTTCATGATGTCACGACAGTTCCACACAAGAATATTTATTGTTGAAAAGGGGAGAGACCCTTCCTATGGATTGTTCGGGGCTAATTGGACTCCTGAAAGCCGAAAGCTTAAGCGACGGTGCTAGGGTTTGGTTTCGCTTTTGGCTCCGAGAAAAACAAAGCGAGTTGTGCATATATTCTCCCCCATATACCAAACTAATTAAAACGACAAGAAATACTAATCCAACAGCTATAACAACTTCGATGCCCCACAATGAAGCCTAAGTGGATGGCATAGACGACGTAGTCGCACCCTCGTAACTAGGGTTGGCGCCAAAGAGTGACTGAATCCTCTAAATGTCGTTAGTTGAAAGATGAGTTTTCTATCTCTTGTGCTTGTAAATGGGGTACATGATCGACTGCTCCAATAAAGAGTTGTTTAACTTAGCAAGTAACTTATCTCGTGAACCATCATCCACTCTTGGTCGACCACTCTTTGGGCAATTAAGGTGGTGCCCAATTTGTTATTTTTATTAGGAAAAATGTCCATTTAGTACAATTTTTTGCCCCTCATTACCCATTCCAATTAGCACTCTAATTTCTTGCCATATTAAACATAAGGTAACAACTCTTATTGCCCATTTCAATAAATCTTTTCAACTCTAGTATAATTTTAATATTTTTTTTCCTTTTTGCCCCCATCCCTTATACACTCATATAAAGAGAAAGTGGAAAACAGAGAAGATTTTGTCAGAAGGTCACCAAACTCTGCCGGCGTCTAATGGTCGGTCGCCGGATTCCAGTCATCGGACTCCGGTCACCAGATTTCAGTCACCGGCCTTCGGTCACTAGATTCCGGTCACCCAATTTTTTCACCGAAATATTTATTTAATATTCTCCGATCGCTGGATTTTAGTCACCAGACTTTAGTCGCCGGATTCCAGTCACCAGACTCAGGTTAGTGACCCCCAGTAAGCAATTTACAGATTCCAGATTTTCAGTAATCAAGTTACTGACCCCTATTAATCAGGCTACTGACCCTTAGTAAGTAATTTACAGATTCCAAATTTCCAGTAATCAAGTTACTGACCCCCAGTAATCAGGTTACTAACCCCCAGTAAGCAACTTATAAATTTCATATTTCTAGTAATCAAGATACTGACCCCTAGTAATCAGGTTACTGACCCCCAGTAAGCAACTTACATATTCCAGATTTCCAGATTTCCGGTAATCAAATTACTGACCCCTAATAATCAGGCTACAGACCCCAGTAATCAGGTTACTAACCCCCTATAAGTAACTTACAAATTTCAGATTTCCAGTAATCAAGTTACTGACTCCCAGTAATCAGGTTACTGACCCCTAGTAAGCGACTTACAGATTTCAAAAGTCTACAACTTTTCTCTTCTTGGTTTGATTCTCCATTTGGGTTCTTTATTTTTCTTCTGTTTAGTGGCCTATTGTTCTTTACCGATTCATCTTACGAATCCCCAAATGTAATCAAGGCCTTAGGAACACTCCAAATGAATGGAGAAGCTTGTTTGATCGGCGATCATTGGTGTGACGGCGGGGAGAGGAGTCGGACAGCCAATCTCTTCAGCAAGTCTTCCAGTAAACCGACGACTGGAGTCTGGCCGTTTTAATAAGGCGAGATGGATTTGGACCCTCGTGATCGAGCTTATGATTGTAAAGAACGCGGAGCCATAGTCAAACGATCCAAACCAGGTTGAGAGCGTCGAAGCTTTCTTTCTGAACCTGAAGCTCTCACTTCTACTCTTGCCCTGCTGTGGAAGCAGTGGCCGGAAGCTTCACTGTGGAGGCAGGCGGTCTGATGGAGCTGATTAGATCCACAACCGAGATGGAGCCATCCCGGGAACCCAGAAGCGAAGCTATCCCTCCACACACAAGAATCCATCTCAGGAGGAGCAGACAGAGGATAGAGAGAGCTGGTGGCGACGAGGTCGCGGAGGGGATGGATCTTGGAGTTTGACGACGACGACGAGCCGCCGGCCCCGGTGGGTGGGCCTGTCGAGCTTGGAAAGAGGGGCGGTGATGTTTCAGGGGAGAGAAGCCTAGGTGTTGGAGGATCGATCTCAAAGGGGAGAGAGAGAGAGAGAGAGAGAGAGAGAGAGAGAGAGAGAGAGAGAGAGAGAGAGTTGAAAACTAATAAGCTCAGACCATGCCCAGAGAAGACTGTCCCCATCTAGATCCATGCACATGTCGCCCAACAAAGATAAAACCGAAATCAAGCAAACCCCGGTTAGGGGATCTAGTTCGAGCGCCACCACCCATCAAGAACCCGCAAGCCAAATCAAAATAGAAGACCAATCAAGGCCGAAGACTGTAACTGGCTAAGTTTTGCGCCGCCGGACGAGTGAGTGTGCAAAGAAAACTTGTCTTAGGGTTTTGAGAGTGAGAAACTTTGCATATTTGGCTCTCTTCAAATTCTATTTATACAGTCAGGCGCTTTTTTTATATTCTCTAGTATTGCTTTGATTCCCACAATTTTATACATAAATGATGTAATTTGTATTGTTATAAGATTAGAGACTTAGATATAATGTTCATAATGATAAATTTTTATTTATGTGCTTGATTAATGAATCACGACAACAATAATTAACAACAGTCACATAATATGTATCGCTTCTAAATCTGTGACGATTTAAAATTGTGATTTTTCCCCTCATACCCTATTAAAATAAGGATATTATTGAATATTGGTAGGGTATGAGGGGAAAACTACACGTGTTTTTAAAAGCCACACATGTAGAGGCCGCATATTTTATCTGACTATTGCTTTAATGTATTTTTGTAATTTTATTATTTCCAATGTTTTTTTATTTTTTACATGATCAGGGCCCAATGTTTTCTTTTTCCGCACCGGACCGTTCCAAGACCTGTAACTGGCATGGATTTGGTAATACGTCTATGGCAATCAGGCATGAAAGTCATGGAAATGCAATGCCACTCTTCATGTCATTGTCAATTATGTCGTTGCCATCACAATTGACAATACCACGTAAGGCTACAATTTCATTATCATTGCCTAATTGTAAAGGTCTATTTTTGTTTCCACTTCTAGCTAGATCGCACAGTAGCACCGTGAGGTGTAAACTTCTTGTTAAACTTGCAAGATAATGCGACACAATTTTAACGTGTCTGTTTGTAGTCTTTGTACATGTTAAAGGGATTGACATGGTTTATGTACTTGTTTGTTGAATGTAGAAGAGATAAGAGTTATGGTGAAAACAACTATTTTAATGCTAAACCTCAGATTGAGACTATTTTAGAAAACATTCATTAGCGAACACACTGAACTGTTAGAGATTTATTAACCTTCATCATAAGAAGGAAGATCGATGAAACATGAGGAGCAGTACGTGCATAAACAAGTTAACTAATTAACGTACATGTTGAACAGATTCACTCCTTAAAACTCAGACAAACTCTCTTCATCATCTTCCACAACGGAGCTCAAGTAATTAGCATTGTCTGAGTTCCTCACCGAGCAATTAGCGCGAATTTCACCACTGGAACCAGTTAGCACGCTCAGTTGCCCCATCTTGATCATGGAATGAACAAACTTCTCGAAGAACAATGTCTGATTCACAGCAAAGCTAGTGACAATGTCGCGTGTTCTTTTATCCGTGTACAAATCTTGGTCCGATGTGAATAGACCTTGGCGGTTCATGAGATCAACGTAGTACTTGTTGTCGAATGTATCAGGCGAGCGAAGATCAAGCACGGTTGTGGCATTCGTGTCTTCTGCTGGACACACTTGCTTAAGGTCATTGGCAAAAGTCTTGTCCATGCTAGGATCTTGAGTCGGATATAACCTGCCGGTGAAGGAGGTACAGTGGCCAATGCCGATGGTGTGGCCACCGGAGAGAGCAACGACATCAGTGGCATCCAAGTTTTTCTTGGCGAGTTCGGTGAGGAGTATTGTGGTGTTGCTTGTTGGTGCGGGGAGGTTTGCAAGGGTTTCATTCCTTGTTGCGAAGTTTAATCCATCCTTTCTTCCCAGTGGAACTTCATAGTCAGGGCCGCCCGACTGCAGAAAATGAAATATTAATCAAAACTTGCTGTGATCCAACTTGAAAATGTTCTTCATGTTCTGCTAGGTTATAATATCCGCACTTGCTCCAAACATTTCATAATCAGTGGCTCATAGGTTACTAAAAAGTCTAAAATATGGAAAAGCAGGCAAAGTTTAACCACTAAAGCTTCTTAGATTTGTTATTTGTGAAGTGAAATATTTTAAGAAAAGCTAGAGAAATCACATGCATGTTAATATGAACAGCTTAATTAAGTACAATATAATCCTGGATTCCTTATCCTGGTAAGCTTTCTAACTTTCACATAAATGTCAAAGTACTCATGGACTAGGGATTAAGAAATGACTTAGCGCATAATTAAGATTCCTCAAAGAAATAAAGAAAACCATAGGGTATAAGTATAACGAGCCATGAGATAAGAAGAGGCCGGCATGAATCTCATGCTTTTGAAAAGCACTTTGTGTATACAACTCTATACAATGACCTCAGAAGTGCTTATCAACTAGGCTAGGATAGAGAGTAGTCTTCATAATTATAAGCTGTTGGGTTAGTCAAGATTGATATATATATATATATATATATATATAACACAAACAAATTAATTGTGCACCCACACCCCAACAGTAACATCAATTCAAAATATGGGCCAAAATATGGACAGCAGAGAAGCAACAATATCTGCACTCACAGTAAAAAATATCTGTACTGCAAACATTTCTGCTTATATTCAGTAGCAAACTCAATAATTGGTCAAAATTATATACGAACTATATATGTCATTTAGCTCATTTCAAATCAGATGGATGTATAGAGTGTATGATTGGCAAGAGGAAAAGATAATTACCAGGAAGACAGAATCCCTTGCAGCAAGAGCAGTAATATCAGCACAAGAAACAACCCTCCCGCATTTGTTGTGAACTCTCTCGCGGAGGTCATTGATGATCTCGAAGGCTTTGGCTCTCAAACTCAGATTGGGAGGTGCCTGCTGCTCACTTGGACCACTAGCTGATCCATCCAGCAAAACTGACCCATCACATCCCTGCAATGTTATCAATAATACTTATTAACTTGTACACATTATGTATCACCATCAACGGACGCTCCCATCCAAACTAAAGTCTCACCAACTCTTTTTTTTCTTTTTTTCTTTTTTTTTTTAAAAAGGTAGGACTTGAAATAGCATAGTTAGTTAGTTACCGACATAATAACTGCATGTAGTAATCAATTGGTTATGTATAAAGATTATTCAAGATGGATCTCAACGTACAGTGGTTCAAAAAACTTGGTTGAGAGGTATCTTAAGGCCTATTATACATGCTTTGGTCAAAGATAATAAGCACCAATTTGGCATCGACTTCGATAATATATTTCTATCATAGATTCATATAGCTAGCTCCGATTGAAGAACGATTCATTTAGCACTACCCAAAAGGAAGATACAGGGTCCATTTTCACCATATGTAAACAAAATGCCTAATGCAAGGGCCATGTTATGTAAATTACTGATCATCCATTTTGATTATCTGGGTTCCAAGTAACTTTCTATTTCCAAAAACGGGCTGAGATTAAATAGCCTTGATACAAAACTAAACCAAAGATTAGCTATGTTGTGTTGAACTTAATTACCTGAACAAAGCAGTCATGGAAATGGAGACGAAGCAAGCCAGCAGCCTGGCCAATGTCTTCCTTGAAGACCTTCTTGAGCTGCTTCCTTACAATGGACTCGAGCTTAGGACAGCTAGAATCATAGAAAGACCATGAGAGCCCTTTAACTATAGGAACTGAGGGTTGTGCCTCCGAGACACCAAAGTTGGAAGAAACAAAAACAGAAGAAACGATCAGAAGCAGAGAGCAAAGAGAAGAAGCAAAACTAGCCATGGTGAGAGATGTAGTAGTACTATGCTTCAGAGGTGAATAATAGAGCAACAGAGACCCTCTTTTTATAGCAAGTGTGCTCCATATTTTGGAGCCTCTCAGCTTGGATTATAATATATTTACGTACTTTTTGTTGTTGTTGAAGAACAATTAACAAAATGACTTTGGAGAGCAAATGGCAATGACTTTTGATAAAGAAAGCCACGTTCCCTTTCAAATTCATTGAAAGCTTTGCTTGGTTCTCTAGGCTTGTGGAAAAGTCTTAGCAATTGCAATCTTATCCAACGTAGGACGTATGTACAAGGAAAGAAGTGAGATATTTTGCTAGCTAGCATAATCAAACTTGGCACCCAAATTTGTAATCATATAGTCACGGTGGAATTGTCAAAAACCAGTAATTTTCATGGAAGTGGGGGATTGTTTACTTGAGGTTTTCTATGAAAAGAAATGATCGACTAGCTTATTATTCTAGCAAACACGTACGTACGCCATCACCTAACCCTTAAATGAGTGTGAAAATTTATAAAGAGATGCATCATAATAATTAGCTATAACTAATAACTGTGTTTGAAACATTCACCATTAATGTTTTCGAAGTTATTTGAATCTGATATGATATAATCCGTAGTTTTCATAGAGTTGACTTTATGATAATTATTTTTATTTTCATCAGAAGAATTAAATATTTATATACGTTATATTATGCGACTGTGTGAACACAATTATAATATTTGTCAATAAAATATGAATAAGCTGATGAAAACTCACATTAATAAGATTTTGGAATTTGGATACAGGTTCAAATTTAAGTACACAGTGGTTGTTGATAGTTACTTAATTTGTTTTGAACTTGTATTTATAAAGTTTCATTGTTTTAGATGAATTTAAGTTTTCTTCTTCGTCAATATCCTAGTGAGTCATGACTAGGCTGTAATTTTTTTTTTTTTTTTTTAAATCTGGGTATGAAGGATTCTCACACAAAAATTCTTACCAACTCGACCATCTGTGATGATTGACTGCGCTGTAATTGTTGTAACTTATTCTGTTACATTACACCCATGGTTCAAAAAACAAACAAAAAAAAAAGTAAACCATGGCTAAAACTTGGGGACGAAGCTAATTAAATAAGTATCACGGCTTAGGGTTACCATAAGATCAGTATGAAAATGTCTCCATGCCATTGGTAGTTAGGATCGAAGTTAACAAACAGATTATTTACCTCAATTTCCATACCAACCAAGCATTGACATGTACATCGTAGCTAGATAGATTCTATCCGTGTTATGTATGTGTTTATGCCTAATAGAAAAAATAAGGAGGAGGGAAAAACCGAGTCAACTTCAACAAATCAATGACAAATTTGTGTATTGCTAACCATTCTACAGATGCGTGTAGAGATGATAGGCAAACTTTTCAGAGAATAAAGGGTTTTATGTATTCTCTTTTGAGTGTACAGCAAACAAAATGTGCAAAATGTGCACAACTCATGGGACTTTTGGAAGAAAATAATTGAACATAGATAGAGCCCTGTTCTTAAAGAACTCTTTATTTCACAGCCTTATGATGCTGGCCGGTTTGTTTGCAAAGATGATCACTACTTGTTGGCAGGTCCGGAAAGTTAGAAATGACACTGTTTTTAGAGGATCTATTCCTAACCCAGCTCTATCTACCTTAGCAGCATCAGCGATTATTAATTACATATCAAACTAATCTTGGCGAAAGAGTTAGTGGGGTGCCTACAGAAACCGTGAGAGAAGAGGTGTTCTTCTTCAATTTCTGCCCTTGAACTTCCCATCACGATTTTCTGCCTCTTCTCATTTCCTTGTCTTTCTCATCCTCCTCTCGGCTTTCTTCTTTGATTTTCCTCTAGCTATAACTAGCTATAACTTTCGTTTTTAATCAAACGGAGGATTGAGAGAGTATTAGCCTCGGCATTAGCAGAACCATGCAACTCATGTCGAACGGAAATTACGTGCGACCCAAGTTTACATACCAATGGTGCTAAAAATCGAAACATACCATTCAAAAATTCTATGTTTATCAACAATTTATAGCTAGCCTCGCATTACAATTTACAATTGCAAGCCAGAGATTGTTGATCTTGTTATTTTTGAAGGAGTACTGTTCTATATTATTTTCAAGATAGCTTAGAACACAAGAAAGCGTACGTACCAGCTCCATCTTTTTTTTCTCTTAATTGCTGATCTTCAATCTTTCAACGTTACCATCTACTCTTCATCAATAATTCTCCAATTGAGACTCCGGCATATTCAAATAAGTGAAATAACGTTTCAATTCTCAAAAAATAAAAAAATAATCTTCAAATAACCTTTTCAGTATCATTTGGAAATTCAAAACAACTGCAGGCTAGGCAACATAAAACAAATGGAAATTTCAGAGACTGGTCCATCAATCTGCGGTCTGGCTCTTTGAAGTTGTAGACCTGACTGAATCCACAAGACCTCACCGGTGACTGATTGTTATCCCCAATACAGAATACAAAAAAACAAAATATGTGTCAAAAGTTACGTGCAAGCAGCCAAGCACAGACCTTAACTCCGAGCACAAACAATTCATAAACCAACCTGATCAACTACTTGTTGCAAAGGCATAAGGTGAAACTTGCAGCTTCTATTTTGCTCTATAAAAGATTACATCAAACACAAACTTCTCATTGTCACTCAACACAAAAACACAGGCGTTACCAACTTCTAACTTATTGGCTCGCACAAAATCCGTCCAACCTGTGGTGAATCTTCTCATGGTTCTTTCACATTGGAAACTCACAGACCCGCAAGACTTCCCATTAACCTGAAGGATGACTTTACTAGGCCGCTTAGTAAGATATCTCTTGGCAAAATCAGATGGTACACTCTGAGGATAAACAAAACAGAAGAATACATTATATATATTTTAATTTCTGTGTAAAATATAAATACATGTGTATATGCAGGCATGAATTCCTAATTCTTTCACTGACATGTAGGTAGGAGTGACAAAATTGATATATGGTGAGGTTGAGTACAGGTTCTTTAGAATGCTTACCATGTAACCTCCGTGGACATATGATGAATGCATGGGAACGGCGAAAGAAGGTTTTGCAGATTTGAAAGCATAGGCTCTCTGAAGTGCTACATCTTTTACACCAGTGTTAGTACTAAATTTTGAACTTGATCGCTTTCTGTTGTTATACACAGCTGGTCCTAATGGAGATATCTCCTTTGTTTTTGGGCCTGATGGAATGTCAGTTGGGGTTCCAAAAGATTCATCATCATCATCCTCCTCCTCATCGTCCTCCGCCTGACGTGAGCCGAAGCTCGCATGCAATAATAACCCTACAATCGTTAGTAGTATAGAATAAGTAGGGATCGTTCTAGCCGGGGATTAAGGGTACCTGAAATATGAGAATGTTAACACAAATATTCACAAACATATATGCACACAATTGTCACACTTATATACATATATACGAATTTATCATGGGGGATGAAGATGAGGTTCGGCAGCAAGGGCTGCCCTTTAACAATTGACACGAAAATAAAATCATAATTTACTATATACAAGTGATCATCATCTCTCACACAAAACAGTTCACATAAAAGACTCTTTAACACATAGATTTGTATGCAAGAAGGTAAGGATCAAATATTTAGCATGTTCAAGACCTAAATTAGTTTCGACACAACTAGAGCCTCCAGCAGTTTTCCAATTGTTAGACTTCTTAAATTCTTAGAAACTACTCCAGCGTATGACTTCTAAGGTGATGCTAATCCGGTTTTACACGTTTTAACATTTAAGCATATGAGTCTAAATCGAAGACATGTAAACAAGCAAGGTTGTCAATCATCTTATTTAACATGCAAGTAATCTAAGGTTTTTACCCTAGGTGAGCAACACAAAACAAACTACTCCAGCGTATGACTTATTCGTATTACTCGGTTATATGAAACCTAACATCTAGATTTACATGCTTCCAGCCAATACTAATGCTTCGGTTTATAAGGCACACTTCTTAGATTACTAACCAAATTAAATCCTAAACATGCTTCTAATACCACTGTCCTAATTATCCAAACATACAAAATCCATGAATTAAAATTGCAAAACAACTACATAAACTTCAACAAAATCGGTTCATACAAAAGTTTAGCAAAAACCAAGAATTGAAACAAGTTCTCACAAGACAACCAAACAAAACTAAATACAAAAGCCATAGGGGAATGGATCACACTTTAAGAACCTTTGAAGACTCCTCAAACGTGACAAGATGCTTGGCTGCTGCTCCTTAATGCTCGGCCAAAACAAGAATCGGCAGAAGACAAGGTGAAGGGTACGGCAATTTGGTAGTGGTGGTGGTGATGGGTTTTCGCTAAGTATTTAGGTGTTGGTGCTTGATAGACTTGGTAGAGCTTTAGGCTAGTATTTTATGCTTGAGATGAGATGATTTATCTGTAGGAAAACATGGCTATATATAGAGGCAAATTCGGCAGAAACCCTAGGTAGAAAACCTAGTCCAAATCGGCAAAGGCAATCCTTGTGCAACAAGGTTTTGGTTCCTTCCTTTCTTGGTTCTTCTAGGAAACTTCTTTTTCTGATTTTCTTCCTTGGATTGGGCTGCATATCTTCATGAACTTCTTGTGTAGGCTTGACAACTCCATTTGGTGAGCTTGGTCCATGGAAAAATGCCCCAAACCCGCAAGAACACAAGACCGGCAGCAACTCGGCTGGAATGACCTTGCTCCAGTAAATCCGACATATCTCCCTTCTCGGAGCTCCAATTGATGCGATTCTAAGTCTCAGATAAACTAGACACATATATCCATCTCCCCATAAAATATCTCGATCAAATTCCTTGTAAATCGTCGGGAATGATTTTTCGAAGTTGGATCAAAGTCCCAGGAAAATCCTGGAAGCCCCTGGATTGGTTTGCTCGGACTGCCGTTTTGCAGCCATCTTTTGGGTGACTTCCCGAACTCCGATTGATCTGAAATTTTAACACAACATTACTCAGTATATGAATAATAAGCACACTAAATTTCATAGAATTTGGACAAGGATAGATCATATTTTTACTCATCTCAAAATCGCGAAAAAGACATATTTTACACTATTTTCCAGATTTCTCAAACTTAGTCATTTTTCGGATTCTTAACCATTTTTCACCAAATTCAACCAAATTAACACTAAACTATATTATGACTCAATCTTAAACAAATAAGGGTTAAACAAAGCATAAATGAGGGCATAAGCATGTAATATCGTCGCACATTGTGCTCCTATCAACTACCCCACACTTATCCTTTGCTAGTCCCTTAGCAAACTAAATAAAACTAAGACTCTAAACAAACTATTGCCCCTAACAATTTGTCTCAGGCTCGTATGTAAACATAGCTTTCAAGTTAATGCATGAGAATGCTAAGCACGAAAATTCCAAGCTTCATGAACATGTAACATCAATAAGAACATATAAGAACAAATGTAAGCATGTAGACATGTTAAGCTAATTCAATCCTCCTCACTAGGCATACTCTCTTCTTTTCACTCGAAACATGGTAATTCACTCATAAGTATATGCAAGCGAAAGATAATGAATTACAAAGAGTGACTTGCATATATCAAAGAAACGAAAGCACTTTGTGAATTTTTATGGAAAAACCTCATATGATAACTATATGCACCAATGAACTAAAACCATATGCTTACTCTTGAGATAATCTCCACAAATCAAGTTTAACCATCTTAAGAATCATGAAAAAGATCAATAAAAGGGTTGTAATGGGGCTAGGCTAAGAGGTATTCGATATTTGGATAAGGAGGCTCAAAACGTCACCGTGGCCTTTGGCAAAGTTCAAATCTCCTTATGACTTCTCACCAAGGGTCAAATTTCATCTTGTTGGACCCATACTTCATTCTTTTCCTCCCATAACATTACAACAATAATCAAGACAATAGCCATGCACAAAATTTTTTCTTTTCTTTTTCAAGTCGTGCCTTACATCTTTCTTTTCTTGCTCTCGGTATCTTTTTCTTTTTCTTTTGGTCCGAGCAAAAATGTTTCAAATTTTTTCATTCTTTCTTTTTCTAAGGCACGGCATACATATACACTTTTCATAAATTCATGGCTAAGTCTACCCCACACTTGTTCTTCTTCATCACTTCACGCAAAAACGCCTTCAAAAATCAAGCTTTGCCGACACACAATGGTCAAGACATCACTATACTAAGTTCATGGAAAGTGTTTAAGGGTGATGAAAGAAAAGGCTAAACGTAGGCTCAAATGGGGTTTACTAAGGTGTCCCACGACGGGCACAAATAGGGCTCATGCTTTATTTGGCAATGGTGGTAAACCTAAAAGATCTTTTCAATCACTTTCAAAATCAAGGTATTTTATGATATAAACGTTTCGAAAATCAACAAGAGTAAGTTCTAGCATACTAGAGTTTATTAAAAAGCTATGACACATAGTCATCGAATAATCAAAGAATTATGAGGTTTCATGCTTCCTACGAATCTATTGAATTTTATCTTTTTATCGCTCAAGAAGAAAGCAAATTGGCTCTAAAGCTCACATAGGTTATTATGGAAACAAACTAACTAAAGCATGCATGCTTCGTTAATCAACAAGTCCTACATGCTCCTACCAATGCACAAAATCCATGAAACTCACAATTTTAATTGTATGCATAACCATCATCTATGTATGCAAAGAGGAGAAAAACATCATTGACAATTTAGGGGCACCCTAAGACTCGAAACAAACAATTTAAACACTCTATTTTTGCATTATAATTTTCTGGATTTTCTACTTCTAAATTAAGCACACGAAAACATAAACGGAATACGTTATCTCACCCCACACTTAGAAAATTACACTGTCCTCAATGTAAGCACAAATCTATATCAACGAATTTCCTAAGCATGCAATAGTCTAACATATACCAACATATCATCACAAATCAAAGAAAAAGAGAAGGGTTAAGAAATTTCAAACTCTCGGTGATGGCTCCTTCATTTTTCTTTGATCGACTTGGGTTGCCTCCCAAGTAGCGCTTTGTGTTTAAAGTCCATAGCCTAGACTTTTCACCGTGTTTGTTGTGTATTCATTGTGCCATGTGCTCGGTTTGTGGTGTGGCAGCCTCCTTTCTCTCGGCAGTGGGCTGCTTGGCAGCAGCGTAAGCATGCAGGGGCAGCAGCAAGATTGGCAGCGTAGGTGGGCTGCGTGGCTGCAGCAGTGTAATGTGCAGGGGCAGCATGCAGCGAAAGGGCAGCAGCATCGCGTTAGGCAGTGTCTTGGCAGGGTCTTCTCGGCAGCAGCAGGGCTGGCTGCAGGGGCAGCAGCATCGGCAGGCTGCACTGCTGCATTGGCAGCTTTGTTGTCATGGCACGCATGCTGCGCATGTATCTCGCTGCTCTCAGTAGCAGCATTGTTAGCATACAAGGGCAGGGGCAGCAGTGGCGTGCAGGGCAGCAGCAGGTTCCTCCCGGCAGCAGCACAAGTAGGTGCAGTGGCAGGTTCGTCCCGGCAGTTCCACACAGCAGGCTGCCTGTTGGCAGCAGCGTAGGTAGGCTGCTCTAGGCAGACCACCACAGCGGGACCTCGGCAGAACAAGTTGCTCTCGTCAGGGTCGTTCAGCAGGTTTCTCGGCAAGGACGCTCGACAGGTGCTCAGCAGTGCGCAGGGCAGCAGCAGGGTAGGCTGCAGACAGCTTGGCAGCGGCTTTGGCAGATGGTACACTTCCCCTTTAGGCTCAAATTTGGGTGTGTTCCACTATCCTAATGCAAAAGTGTTCTGAATAAATGTTGTAGTGGACACATAGAGCTTTCCAACGGTATAAAATTCACCTCAATCGGACTAGTGGAACTACTCCTTATTGGGTCTTTAATCGGACCTATCGTGCTGCCCAGTTCTCTGTTCTGCCAGACTGACCTTGCTGCACTCAAATTTAAACTGGGAACGGCTCGAGACTCCAAATCAACTTCTGTAAAATCCTACAGAAAGTAGACTCAGAGACCTTTCCAACGGTGTATGGCTCACTTTCCCAAGTTTTGTGAGCTGAAAACGGCAGCCATCCAAAGTCGACGGATTGCACTGCCCGATTTCTGTTTTAGGCAGAAGTTTGGAATTTCCTGCACTTTTCTTTTAAGTTCGACTGCACAGACACAAAACACATCAAAGCGAACAAAACATAAAGATAAATGCAAGAATATACAAAGCTATACTTCAACAAATTTTTCAAGGCATTACACGAAATTTTCAAGAATTTTTCAAACTATACACGACATCAAAGATTCAAGGTACGTGGAGCAGAGGAGCAAACTGTGCAATGGACTTGTGCAGCCCATGGTAATGTCATGCTTTATCCGATATACCTCAAAACTTTAAAGACTCAAAAAGATTTTCAAAAATTTTACAAAGCTAACATTCAAACAAATCAAGATTTTATAATCCCCGGCAACGGCGCCAAAAATTGGTGTGAGCCTAAGGTCGCATGCAATAATAACCCTACAATCGTTAGTAGTATAGAATAAGTAGGGATCGTTCTAGCCGGGGATTAAGGGTACCTGAAATATGAGAATGTTAACACAAATATTCACAAACATATATGCACACAATTGTCACACTTATATACATATATACGAATTTATCATGGGGGATGAAGATGAGGTTCGGCAGCAAGGGCTGCCCTTTAATACTTGACACGAAAATAAAATCCTAATTTACTATATACAAGTGATCATCATCTCTCACACAAAACAGTTCACATAAAAGACTCTTTAACACATAGATTTGTATGCAAGAAGGTAAGGATCAAATATTTAGCATGTTCAAGACCTAAATTAGTTTCGACACAACTAGAGCCTCCAGCAGTTTTCCAATTGTTAGACTTCTTAAATTCTTAGAAACTACTCCAGCGTATGACTTCTAAGGTGATGCTAATCCGGTTTTACACGTTTTAACATTTAAGCATATGAGTCTAAATCGAAGACATGTAAACAAGCAAGGTTGTCAATCATCTTATTTAACATGCAAGTAATCTAAGGTTTTTACCCTAGGTGAGCAACACAAAACAAACTACTCCAGCGTATGACTTATTCGTATTACTCGGTTATATGAAACCTAACATCTAGATTTACATGCTTCCAGCCAATACTAATGCTTCGGTTTATAAGGCACACTTCTTAGATTACTAACCAAATTAAATCCTAAACATGCTTCTAATACCACTGTCCTAATTATCCAAACATACAAAATCCATGAATTAAAATTGCAAAACAACTACATAAACTTCAACAAAATCGGTTCATACAAAAGTTTAGCAAAAACCAAGAATTGAAACAAGTTCTCACAAGACAACCAAACAAAACTAAATACAAAAGCCATAGGGGAATGGATCACACTTTAAGAACCTTTGAAGACTCCTCAAACGTGACAAGATGCTTGGCTGCTGCTCCTTAATGCTCGGCCAAAACAAGAATCGGCAGAAGACAAGGTGAAGGGTACGGCAATTTGGTAGTGGTGGTGGTGATGGGTTTTCGCTAAGTATTTAGGTGTTGGTGCTTGATAGACTTGGTAGAGCTTTAGGCTAGTATTTTATGCTTGAGATGAGATGATTTTTCTATAGGAAAACATGGCTATATATAGAGGCAAATTCGGCAGAAACCCTAGGTAGAAAACCTAGTCCAAATCGGCAAAGGCAATCCTTGTGCAACAAGGTTTTGGTTCCTTCCTTTCTTGGTTCTTCTAGGAAACTTCTTTTTCTGATTTTCTTCCTTGGATTGGGCTGCATATCTTCATGAACTTCTTGTGTAGGTTTGACAACTCCATTTGGTGAGCTTGGTCCATGGAAAAATGCCCCAAACCCGCAAGAACACAAGACCGGCAGCAACTCGGCTGGAATGACCTTGCTCCAGTAAATCCGACATATCTCCCTTCTCGGAGCTCCAATTGATGCAATTCCAAGTCTCAGATAAACTAGACACATATAGCCATCTCCCCATAAAATATCTCGATCAAATTCCTTGTAAATCGTCGGGAATGATTTTTCGAAGTTGGATCAAAGTCCCAGGAAAATCCTGGAAGCCCCTGGATTGGTTTGCTCGGACTGCCGTTTTGCAGCCATCTTTTGGGTGACTTCCCGAACTCCGATTGATCTAAAATTTTAACACAACATTCCTCAGTATATGAATAATAAGCACACTATATTTCATAGAATTCGGACAAGGATAGATCATATTTTTACTCATCTCAAAATCGCGAAAAAGACATATTTTACACTATTTTCCAGATTTCTCAAACTTAGTCATTTTTTGGATTCTTAACCATTTTTCACCAAATTCAACCAAATTAACACTAAACTATATTATGACTCAATCTTAAACAAATAAGGGTTAAACAAAGCATAAATGAGGGCATAAACATGTAATATCGTCGCACATTGTGCTCCTATCACCGCCTCATCATCATCATCATCATCTTCATCTTCATCATCATTTGCTTGTTTTTCTCCGTCTTCAGATCTGAAAGTGTTTGCTTTCTCAAGACCAACATCTTTTCCAGTATTTCTAGCCAATGGATGCAACGGTGTTTCGTACGCGTAATCAGTATCAATTACTTCCTCTTTGACAGGAATACTGTTCGTGGCTTCACCAGTCCTAGTTCCTTCACCTACACCTTTCAAATCCTGGTTATCTTCATTACCATGCTCTTGTTTCTCACTTTTCTCAACAGCCTTTAGAAACTCTTTTTTGCAGGTATTTCTTCCGTATATATCAACAAAGAACTTCGAATTACTGAGATATCGAAAAACAAGAAATTCACCAAGCTTCAGATCATGATGATGCACAAATTTCTTCCAACCCTTTCGAAAAAAGAACTTGCTATCGATATTTTCCACATGAACAAGCCATTTTTTAGTCAGGGTCCGAAGGTAGGTCTGCTGAGGTCCCTTCCAATCAAAGTGCTTATAAAAACCGCGAGGGATTTGCTGTAACAAAAGTGACATAGGATGACCATAATGAATCAATCTACAATGTACAGATCACATTTAAACATTGTAGCTAGATAGACAACTTTAGTTTACACAAACAAAATCATAAATCTACCTAATTAAGGTAGGAAACTAGGGTTTTCTCATTCACAAATATAAGGAAAAACGGTGTAAATATTCATATAAGAAAACGTCATACTCGGCAGAAACTTTGATTAGAGTTATGGATCGAAGCTCATGCAGTCATGCATAGCAAAACGCAGTTACACCCCAAAATAAAAATATCAATTGAATTCGACACATTGCTAAATTCATCAGCTACAACAATAACAAATCTGCTGGGAGTTTGTCTTAAGCGTGTGTAGTAGCAAATTCGAGTACATAGGAGTATTGCTTACCAATTGGTTTGAGAAGTCACCTATAAGAACCTTGAAGAAGGAGGGTTTTCTTTTTCTTACTGGCCTTGTTCTTGCCATCAAGAATTTTTGTTACCGTTTCTCTTCTTTCTCTTCTGATTGACGGGTCGGACACGTTTTGGGAACCTACTAGTAGTGACTTTTTTCCTTATAAACACTCGTCTCCGTTATTGAAAAGAAGAAAATATATGGGAAATCAACAGAGATTGAAAAATTATGGCATTTGAAAGTGCACGTTTTTGAAGATTCTTAATTTTCTTTTTCGGTTTAGGGTTGGTGAACTTGAGAGAAGAGTTTAAATATTTTTGATTAAATACATATTTTTTTATATACTTTACGAATTTCATGATACTAGTTTGTGTTAGGTTTGCTTGTCTAATAACTTTTACATCATCCTTTATCTTCTGAATTGTTTTCAATTGGTTCTTGCGATCCCCCGTCTTGTTGTAGTAGAAACAAAACATTTTTGAAAGTGTTAACATTCTTGTTGGGGTGAAAGTGTAAACATACATGAATGTTAGTAAATATTTTGGAAATCTAAGAAACTATTGAAATTTTGGTGAGTTGAATATAGACAAAGAAATAACTACGTACATGAATGTTCAATTTTGATGAGTTAAATATAGACAAAGAAATATGTATATATATTTAGTGGATAAAAACACAATTTTAATCATTTTAGAGCAAAAAAAATATAAACCCCTCTTATGTGATAACCTTTCTAAAGTGATATTTGGACCCGGGTCCCAAGAGTATCACATTAAAGAGGTTTTACTGTATAATCTTCAACACTCCCCCTCAAGCTGGATCCAACAGATTGATGGAGCCAAGCTTGGATAAGAGGAGAAGAAACAGAGCAGTAGGCAATGATTTTGTGAAGATATCAGCTAGCTGATCTTAACTGCATGCGAGTGTACCTAGCCTCGATCACTTTGCTTTGAACTTGAGATCGGATGGAATGACAATCAATCTTAATGTGCTTTGTTCTTTCATGAAACACAGAGTTGGAGGCAATGTGCATGGCAGCTTGATTGTCACAATGAAACATCATGGACTTAGTGACAGGAAATCCAAGATCATGAAGAAGCCCGTTGAGCCAGATCCATTCACAGGCTGCAAAAGCCATAGCCCTATATTCAGCTTCAGCAATAGACCTAACAACAACAGTTTGCTTCTTGCTCTTCTAAGTGACCATGTTTCCTCCAACTAAAGTACAGAAACCTGTAGTGCTCTTCTTGTCTAGGGCATTTCCTGCCCAATCAACATCCACATAGCCAACAATATCATTGGCTCCATTGTTCTTGAATAAGATTCCTCTACCAACTGATCCCTTCAGATATCGAAGGAGTCTCTTCACAATGTTTAAGTGAGATACAGTGGGAGTATGCATGAATTGACTAACAATACTCACACTGTAAGATATGTCAGGTCTTGTGATAGTTAGGTAGATTAGTTTTCCAACTAACCTCTTATAGTAACTGATATATTCAAGAAGATCACTCTTTGTCTCTAATTTGAACTTACTTGAAAGGGGGCATGAAGCTGGTTTACAGTCTAACATCTCTGCTTCCTTGAGAAGATCTAGAATGTACTTCTTTTGACTCAAGAATAGTCCTTTATGAGATGAAGCCATCTCGATGCCAAGAAAGTATTTGAGCTTTCCAAGGTCTTTGATTGCAAATTCCACATGGAGAGCTTGCTTCAGACCTTTGATTTCATCTAAATTGTCACCAGTAACTATTAGATCATCAACATAGATGAGCATAACCAACTTCCTTGATATTCCATTCCTGACAAACAATGAAGAATCTGCATTGCTTTGCTTTTGAACCAACTTCTTCAAGCACTGATCTCAACTTGGCATACCATGCTCTAGGAGATTGCTTTAAGCCATATATGGCTTTGTGGAGTTTGCAGACCATTTCAGGATTGTGTTCTTGATCATGTCCTGGAGGCAAGCGCATGTAGACTTCCTCTTCCAAATCACCATGCAGGAAGGCATTCTTCACATCCATTTGATGGAGGTTCTAAGCTTTATTGATTGCAACTGAAAGTAGAACTCTTACAATATTCATCTTGGCCACATGAATAAATATCTCCTTATAATCCACTTCATAGATCTGAGTGAATCCACGAGCAACTAGCCTGGCTTTCTTCCTCTCTATTCTCCCATAAGAGTGAAACTTTGTCTTGAAGATCCATCTACTTCCCACAACCTTTTTTTCAGCAGGCAACTTGACTACATACCAAGTTTTGTTTTCATGGAGAGCATTGAGGTCATCTGACATAGCTTGTCTCCAATCTTTATATTGGTTTGCTTCTTCAAACGTCTGTGGCTCAACAACATTATCTAAACTACTCAAAAAAGCTTTGTGAGACTTAGACATTCTCTTGTAAGTGTAAGACCCTACAATTGGATGTTTTGAAGACAATCAAACATAATCCTTAAACCTTGCTTGTCTATTCTAGTATGACTAGGATTTCTTCTGGGAATAGAAGCAGCAGCCTCTTCATGAGCAGGAGCAGCAGCAGGCTATATGGGATTGAGATTGTCTCTACAACTTGTTATGTAACATTTTGATCATCATTATATGGCCTTTTATCACTATTAAGGATGACATTAGCTGGTGACTGACTTGTAGTATTTACATACTCAGTTCCCAAGTTATCAGTAGCAACATGCATGGGGGTGAGATCATAATATGACTCTTCTTGTCCATGATCTACAAAGAAGGGTGTAGACTCTTCAAATCTTACATCTCGAGACACAATAATCTTCTTAGTGACAGGATTATAGCATTTTATCCTTTTTGTGTGGAATAGTAGCCAAGGAAGACACATTTGGCCGCCCTGGGGTCCAGCTTGCTTCTGTGAGCAGACTGAATGTGAACATAACAAACGTAGCCAAAAGTTTTAAGATGAGACAGTTCAATCTTCCTGCCTTTCAGCTTTTCAAGAGGTGACTTATACTCAATAACCCTACTTGGGAGCCTGTTGATCAAGTAAGTGGCAACAAGAACAACATAAGACCAGAATTTCTTAGGTAAGAGCTCTTGTCTTCTCAAGAATATCTCGATTCTTTCTTTCTACTAAACTATTTTGTTGAGGGGTTCCCATGCAACTGATTTGATGTAATATTCCATAAGAACTCAAATATTGTTTCATTATGTTGGATAAATACTCACTGCCATTATCATATCTGAACACTGAAATTTTAGAAGAATATTGAGTTGTGATCAAACTGTGAAAATCCTTGAACATTTCAAATAATTCACTCTTGAATTTCAAAACATAAACCCAAGTAGTCCTTGTAAAATCATCAATAAAAGTTACAAAATTCTTGAAACCGTCAAAGATTCCTTAATACGTCCCCAAATGTCGGAGTGAACAATTTCAAAAGGGAAACTAGCTCTAGAAGTAGAAGTAGAGAAAGGGAGTCTGGTAGATTTAGAGAACTGGCATACATCACATGCTGTATTATCCTTACACAAATTTGGAAACAAAAAAGATAAAATTTTGTCTGATGTATGAGCAAGACGTTTGTGCCAGAGTTGAGATCTTGAGGAGAGCTAGTATGAAGTGCTTTGAATGTTGAGGACTCTTTTGAAAGATAATAGAGTCCATCTTTGAAAAATCCTTCACCAATCACCCTCTTGGTGATGATATCCTAAAAGAACACCCTCTGAGGTGTAAAGATAACAAAACATTTTAACAGGGTTGTAATCTGACCAATAGATAAGAGCTTAAATGGAAAAGATGGCACAAACAAGGCATTAAACAAGACTGTTTTTGATAAAATCCTAATTTTTCCTTTCCCACAGACAGAGGCTCCTTTTCCATTTGTAACAGAAACACTAGAGGACATGGTTTTAAAATCAGAAAGAGTTGACAATTTGTTTGTCATGTGATCAGTGGCACCTGAGTCACTTATCCAACAATCATGATTTCTGGTCAAGTCTAAAGCTGTAGATAAGGCTGGAATGATACCTGGAATATCAGTTGACTTGACATGATCAGAATCAGCTAAGAATCCTACAAACTTTCCTATAAGTGTAGTGTGATTGTCAGAGGAACTTGAGCTGCAACCTTCATTGTTCATTTGCCTTTGGTGCAAATACATGGCAAATTCATTGATTAGAGCAACATGATTTGCAATGAGGTCTGGAGCAATAGATGTAGAGGCAGTAGACATATTTGCTTTGAAATTGTCACTTGCAGGTCTTCTAGAACCATTCCTCATCTCTCGATCTCTTTTGAACTTAGCCTTGAGTTATGGATGAAGGATCCAACAAGTATCCACAATGTGAGTGGTAGAGTTGCAGTGACTGCATCTCACATCAGCCTTCTTTCCCTTAAAGCTCCTCTTTTCAGATGGCTTGTAGCTTGATGCACATGCTCTAGTTTCAGGAATGTTGTTTTTAAACTCCAAATTCATTACCTTCTTCCTCACTCCTTCTCTTTGGATAGTAGCACATACAGTAGTGAAGGAGGAAAGAGTTGAATTCATTAGACTGATGCTCCTTAGGTCTTCATATTCGGGACTTAAACTGACCAGCAGTTGAAAAATCTTGTCCTCTTCTGCACGTTGAAGAAGAACAGCAGCATCAGTGGTGTGATGGTGATGTGGGCCTAAGCTCGCACACAATAATAAACCCTACAATCGTTAGTAGTATAGAATAAGTAGGGATCGTTCTAGCCGGGGATTAAGGGTACCTGAAATATGAGAATGTTAACACAAATTTTCACAAATACATATATGCACACAATTGTCACACTTATATACATATATACAAATTTATCATGGGGGATGAAGATGAGGTTCGGCAGCAAGGGCTGTCCTTTAACACTAGACACGAAATTAAAGTCCTAATTTACTATATACAAGTGATCATCATCTCTCACAAAACATTTAGCACCAAAGACTCTTTAACATATAAACTCGCATGCAAGAAAGTAAGGAACAAGTATCAACATGTTTAGATTCGATTTTAGTTCCGACTACAACTTAGTTGTAAGACTTCTCAAGTTCTTAAGATCGACCTTTTGAATATGGACCCTAGAATATATGTTAATCCTTTTGAGACTTAACAATTAATCGCAATAGTCTAAATCGGAGACATGCAAAACAAGTAAGGTTGTCAATCATCTTATTTTAAACATGCAAGTATCTAAAGTATTAAACCCTAAGTGAGCAACACAAATCAGAGCGACCTTTTGAGTATGGCAACGTTCGTAATTACTCTAGCTGATTAAACCTAGCACCTAGATCAATGTTCAAGACAACACTAAGTACCGATTTTCATGCCCAATCCTTAGATACTAACCAATTTCGAACCTAAAACATGCATCTATACCACTGCCCTAAGTATCTGACACATGAATTTACAAGTTACATATAACAAATTAGTATGCAAAATTCATATATTGTTCTCGTCGAAACCTAAACTTAATTCTAAGCATCAATTCAAACAAATCTTTAGCATACAATTCATAAAACCAAAATTGATTCATACATAGACATATAAACCAACACCAAACATACATGATTGTTTCATAGACAAAACTAAACATAACTAAACAAAAATTACAAAACCGAAGAAGGGAGTGGATCACACTTTGAGACACCTTGAGAGCTTCACGTCGTGTGGATCCGGCGAAATATGGAGGCTGGGGTGAGGCTGCACGGCAGTGAGTCATGTCGGCAGTAGATTATGGTGGCAGAAGTCCAAGGTTTCGGCAAGGGCAGAAACTTGGTTGAGGTGAGGTGAATGTGGTTTTCGGTTTAGGTTTTTGTCTAGGATCTTTGGGGAATTTTGGTAGAGTTTAGGCCTTGTGTTTAAGCTTGAGATGAGATGATTTTCAGAATGAAGAAGTGAGACTTTATATAGAGGAGAGGCTGCCGGCAACCCTAGTGCAAGAGGAATTCAGAAAACCAAGTTGGTTAAGGATTTGAAACCTTCTTTTTCAAAGTCTAATTAGGTTTTCTTTTTCTGAAAATTCTTCAAGGCATGGGCTTCACAACTTCATGGACTTCTTGCACAGCATTTGGACTTCATTGGATTACATTTGATCCACCAAAAATTGTCTAAAACTTGCCGGCACCACAGCAGCCGATCGGCAAGCAATCCTAGCTCGACTAGGATTGCTACTTTTCTTCAATTTTTCCTTCAATGCTCGGCATGGTGTCATCCTCTAACCTTCCTTAAGCTTGAACCATCTTCAAATATGCATTTGTACACCGTTTGGTCCATTGAAAACAGAATTTGCAAAAAAGAGGCAGTAGCATCCTGAAATCGGCAGACTTGATGTTATTGCAGTAACTCCGGCATATCTCCCTCCTCGGAGCTCCGATTGATGCGATTCCAAGTCTCAGATAAACTAGACACTCATGGCTACCTCCATATAAAACAGTTCGATCAAATTCCTTGTGAGTCGAGGGGAATGAGTTTTCGAAGTTGGGACACAGTCCCAGGAAAATCCTGGAAGTCCCTGGATTGGTTTGCTCGAACTGCTGTTTTGCAGCCATCTTTTGGGCGACTTCCCGAACTCTGCTTGATCTAAAATTTTAACACAACATTCCTCAGTATATGAATAATCCACACACAAAATTTCATTAAATTTGGACAAGGATAGATCACATTTTTACTCATCTCAGAATCACGAAAAAGACAACTTGCATTATTTTCCAGATTTCTCAAACTTTTGTCATTTTTCGGATTCTAAAGCACATTTGATAAAAACTCTACCAAAATGACACTAAACTAAATTATGACTCAATCTTAGATAAATAAGGGTTAAACAAAGCATAAACGAGGCGTAAACACATTAATATCGTCGCACATTGTGCTCCTATCAGATGGTAAGAGCTCCAAGATGCTTGATAAAAGACTTTTCCTCCTGTTGAAGTTCAATGATTTCTTTGATTAGCTGAAATACTCTTGCAACATTGTTTTGATGTCCATACATCTCTTTTAGACTCGTCCATAGATCTTTAGAAGAGTCAGAGTAGCTGAAGATCTCTGTAATTTGAGGCTCCAAAGAGTTGAGTAGCTATGTCATAACCAGCCTATCTTTGCAAAGCCAAGCTTCATATCCTCTAATAATGGAGTTGGAATCTGAGTGGCTCCATTGACAAATCCCAACTTGGATTTTCCTCCCAAAGCAAGAGTGACAACTCTTGACCATGAAGATAATTGAACTCATTCAATAAGGTTGAACTGAGACGATGACTGGTATTGTTCTCAGATTCTGATGAAATAGCAGCGGATATGGAAATAGTTTCCCGGGATGAAACTTCGGATTCAATCATGATAGCACTGAATCAGATGTTTCAATAAGGATGACTAGATGAAGTAAGAGAGACATGAAATTAATTTTCCTGCTCTGATACCATATATAATTTATGAACAAGAATTGGAACAGGAAGAACACAAAGAACTTGTGGGAATTTTCCTATGAAGCACGGACACGCTGAAGGACTGGCGTGTCGCGTGTCCGACATGTATCGGACACGGACACGAGCGGACACGCTCAAATACGCAAGGACATGCGGGGGTAATTATGTCTTTTGACATTTCAGAAAGGGGTTAGGTCATTTTGCTGGTCTCCGAATTTCATTCTTCCCCGAGCCTATTTTCTTCCTCTCGTCTCCTTCTTCCTCATCTCCAGCGCAGGAATTCAGTTCACCCGAGACGAAATCGCAGCACACCCGAGACGAATTCACCAATTCGAGTCTGATTGATCGCAACAGCAGGTATGCACCCAATTTTCCAATCTTGGAGTCGGGTCTCTTCACCCAATTCCCCAATTCAGGTATGCACCGAAGCTTCTAGTTATTGATTGGGTTATTGATTCTGGTTCTCAGGTTGAGGGGATTGAGAGTGAAAGCGATACTATCATAATTTCAGGAGGGTTTTTCATAATCGGGGTCGGGATTAGGGGTTTCGATGTTGGGCGAAAGGTGGAGCATATGAGGAATCAGAGAGGGGAGACTCACACGATGGAGAAGATGGAGATGGAGAAGATGAATTGTAGGTGGAGCATAGGAGGAATCAGAGAGGGGAGACTTACACGATGGATGGATTGTAGATGGAGGAGGAGAAGATGGAGAAGTTGTGTCTCGGGCTCGGGTTTAATTATTTCATTATATATATATATATATATATATATAATATTATTTAATGAACGTGTCCACAGCGTGTCCGTGTCCGATCAAAATTTTATTTTGACGTGTCCACGTATCGTATCGTGTCCATATTGGACACTCATGTCCGTGTCTGTGCTTCATAGAAATTTTCTTTTTGATTACTTGATAATGAAAACAGTGAGAGGTTATAAGTATATATCCAGCTATACTAAGAGTTGTTAGCTACAATAAACATATAAGTGGGAATAAAATAACTATACATTGTACAACTAAAGTAAACTAGAGCTAGAACGTGTAGAGGAAGCTGTTGTAGGTAATGATTAATGGAGAAGTCACACATCGGAACAGACAGCAGCAGCAGAACTTAGTTCGAAGAGGCAACAAGAGCTGTAATTAGGAAAGCATAGAAATTACAACTAGGAAAGCATAGGGGGAAACTATATACAATCTTCAACAAAAGCTTCGCTCACTTGTATAAAACTAAAGCTAGCTTATTAACTAGTACTGGACCTGTTTTTGTCACATGCAGCTCGACCATCCCAGACATACTGATCAACAACCGGAATTGGACAGGTCGGCTAGTAAATTAAAGCTAGCTACGCTATGGAATTGGCATATATGGAGAAGTCTTGGGGGTTGAGATTGAATATTCCTCAAGGAAAAAGTTTCCTTTACTTTTCAGCCCGAATGTCAAAGATGCTTTTGTTACAATACAATACAATGTGCTTATCCTATGTAATTTATCAGGCTGATGAAACCGGTCTATATATCTCGGTACACTTGTCCATATACCAAGCTGCATATGTAGAAGAGTAACGATGATGTTCATACACACATTTTCCTTAATTTGGGAATTGGCATTTCGAACCCCACCAGCCTTTTCCTTTGGTTCTGCCAGTAGGAGACGATTTTGAGCTCACTTGTCCGATTCTAACCGCCAATCACACCATTGTTCTATCTTCGATAATCTCTCACTGCTAGTTCGCAACTTATATTTCTTTCTTGATCGTAATCACATCGAGTACAAATGTTTCAGTCGAATCCATTGATGACTTGCGCACTGCACAAGTCTTACTGCATGGGTTGGTATAGTATGCACGATTCATATGCATGTCGATCACTAGTCATATATGACTAATCATATGGGCTTGTTTCGATGTTATGGGTAATGTGGGAAAATGCATTATTTGTGAAAGCTTTGACACGAAAAGAGCGGTTCCCATTATAGTAGCGAAGATGGCGGAGATTAGTAAATTCTGCTAAATTATAGTTGGGCTGATGTGAAATAGAAATAAAGTAAGACCCATAAGAAAATGGGCATGCTTGTGGGCTGGGGCTGGTGATGAGCAGAGCCTGCTTTGACCTATATTAGTCATGAATCCTATTAACGCATAAATTCTTAATTTCTATCATCCTCTTCAAGCATGAACAGTTGTGCCCGTCATTTTTCTTCTTCTACCTCATCGCAGGCATCAACAGTCTCAGGTGCTCCAATTAGCTAATTCAAAGTTTCAATTTTTATTTAATCAGATTATACTGAATGTCTGTCATCTAATCCATCTCCTATTCCTGATCAGATTTGGGCAAATCCATTCCGAATCTAGATTGGTAATTTATCCTTCTCCAATCCTATTTAGGTAAGGCTTCATGCTTACAAGTCTATAAATAGACAAAGGAAAGGGCCGAACCCAAAGGAAAGTGAAGAGATGTCTCCCAAAAGCACTCTCAACCTCTGATAGGAAGGAGAAGGAGAAGAAGAGAAGTCAGAAGTTGAAGTTGAATGAGTCGGACGCTAACAAGTCTGTGTACATATGTCACGTCGAACACCATCCGGAAATGCGGGCCTCTTATGTTGTCCGTTCGATCAAATTGTCGGATTTGTTGTTGTCAGATTCAGAGGATGGTTTGCAATTACGGCAGGTCGCTTATAGGGGCGGTGGGGATGAGGAACTCCCTTCTTGTGTGGGTTGCGGTGTGTTGGGCTCCCAGATTCTTTTCGCCGGCAGCCTCACACCCGCCGGCAGATTCGTTACAAAATTTACAGGCCGCACTTTTCATAGAGATGTTTATGTTTTTGAAACTGACCCCAACAAGCAGCAACCTCGTGATATTCGGAAGATGGATGCTCAATTGCTTCAAGCTAAGTATTTTCTTGTGATGATGGAGGTGGGTGGGAAACTATATGCACTTTCGTATGAGCTGGCCAACGATCTTCCCTCATTTGAGGTATTCGATCCCAAAAGGGGTCTTGGTCTTCTCTGCCACAGCCGCCATTCTTGCAACTAAATAATTCCTATTTTAGGGGAGGCTTATTGTCTTGAGCAGCTGCTGGCACCAAGATGTTTGTGTCTCAGAGTAGAGGTCCTGTCTCAGAGTAGAGGTCCTGGCAGAGAGTGGAGGTTAGTCGATTCCATGTGCCAACGCGGCCCTTTTCCTTTTGTTAACAAAGCTCTGTTCCTGGACCTGCCTGGTGACAATAACAACAAGAAGATAATGTTTGCCTACAGTCTTGATCGTCGCTATTTACGAGCTTATATTATGTCCTTGGATGAAAATCTTGAATCTATCACACTAATTGCTGATTTGAAGCTGCCAATGTTGCCTGAGGAGTTTGATTTCGCTTGTAGGTATTACCTCCTCCATATAGGAGGTCAGGAAGCCTGTCTTATGGCCCCGGAAATGAGTCTCCAACAATTGCCTAAATTTGATGAGGTTGGGGCTCATAAGATCCAGGGTATTGCAATACCATTTAAGTTTGAGATTGATATCGCCAAGATCAATAAGGACACCAAGAATTGTTTGAGCCTCCAATTCAGGCCTACTCGTATCTTCGAATTCTATACCAATCCATCCACTTATCCTTATCCTGAAGCCCCTGGTTGCTTTGTGCTGTAGTTTATTTGTTGCATTGTTGATGATCATTTTGTAATATGTTGATTTAGTAAGAGGACGACCTTTCAGCTTCTTATAAACTGTTTTTCTTTTCTTTCTCTCTCTCTTTCTTTTCAGTTTTCATATTCTGTATTTAGATTGTTGTGTACCTTAACAGATATATGTTTCAGACAATGATAACATATTTCCCTCTCCTGATTACTCCAGGTACAGCAATTGCTATTGGGAATGGAACTACTACTGATAAGTGGAAGGGAAAGTGGATTTCCTCGACTTTTACTCCACTTTGTGTTAATCATGGAGAAAGACCTCTTTGGTGAAAGAGAATGAGAAAGCGCGAGAGATAGTCAGAGCGGCGGAAGAGAAAGTCAGTAAGGCCGAGAAGAAAGCCTAGAAGGCTGAGAGGTTGAGATTGTTAGCGGAAGAGATGGCAAGATTGGTAGCAGAAGAGAGATAAAAGCTTTGACATTGCCAACCTCTGCGTTCAAGACATTGTTTAAGCAATTGGTCTAAGATTTTCGAAAATCGTGAATAAGAACAACAAGCTTATGTGGAAGCAAGCCATTGACATACTTCAGAGGCTTTGCAGGTAAATATTTCATTTTTATAAATCTTGATATGTTTCCATATAGTGTGTTTGTCTCAGTTTGTTGAAGGAATGAAATTTTCTCATATTATGACAATTGTAATTGTGGGTTTGTCTCCGTTTGTTAAAGGATTGAAATTTTCTCATATTATTACAATTGATATGGGATTTGTTTGTGTGTTTTTCTCGGTACATATTTCTATTTTCATTCTTCATAAATTTTGATATGGATATGATTGTTGATTACCTTTCTTTGCATCTTTGTCCATAAAACTGTTTGGTTATAGAAACATATATTGGTTTATAGCATAGATCTGAATACCATGAGCCCTCCAAAATTTGATTAGTGTTTGAAGTTATCGTTGCTTTCTTTGTTCGTTGTATAACAGGGATGTTTTAGATGAAATTGCATATCGTTGGTCAAAGAAAGAAACTGTACCTGAAATTGCATAATTCGATGGACCGGATGGCTGCCTCGGAATAAAGGCTTTATTGTCTCTTACTTTGACAGTATAGGCATTCAAATCAGGTACAGTTTCTTTCATTGACCAACGATATGCAATTTCATCTAAAACATCCCTGTTATACAACGAACAAAGAAAGCAACAATAACTTCAAACACTCATCAAATGTTAGAGGGCTCATGGTATTCAGGTCTATGCTATAAACCAATATATGTTTCTGCAACCAAACCGTTTTATGGACAAAGATGCAAAGAAAGGTAATCAACAATCATATCCATATCAAAATTTATGAAGAATGAAAATAGAAATATGTATAGAGAAAAACACACAAACAAATCCCATATCAATTGTCATAATATGAGAAAATTTCAATCCTTTAACAAACGGAGACAAACCCACAATTACAATTGTCATAATATGAGAAAATTTCATTCCTTTAACAAACTGAGACAAACACACTATATGGAAACATATCAAGATTTATAAAAACGAAATCTTTACCTGCAAAGCCTCTGAAGTATGTCAATGGCTTGCTTCAACATAAGCTTATTGTTCTTATTCACGATTTTCGAAAATCTTAAACCAATTGCTTAAACAATGTCTTGAACGCAGAGGTTGGCAATGTCAAGCTTTTATCTCTTTTCTGCTACCAATCTTGCCCTCTCTTCCGCTAACAATCTCAACCTCTCAGCCTTCTAGGCTTTCTTCTCGGCCTTACTAACTTTCTCTTCCGCCGCTCTGGCTATCTCTCGCGCTTTCTCATTCTCTTTCCTTATCTCCTGATCGCGCCGGCGCCTCCTCCTCTCCTTCTTCAAGTCGCGCTCAAGCGCAGCGAGCTGCCTCTTCTCAAGCTCAGACTTCTCTGTAGTCATTCTGGGTAGAGATTGGGAATTCGAGACTGAAAGGGTTTGGGCTTCTGGGTTTTTGCCGTTGAGAGTTTTGGAGCTTTGAGTTTTTGGGAGGGTTAGGGCCGGTTTGAGAATTGGGGATCGGGTCTTGAAGTTAGGTTTTGGGTGACATTTTAGTATTTATGTTAACTCTTTAGTTGAAAATAAGGGTAAAAATGACATTCATGTCTAATTTTATAAAAATAAAATCAAAAATATGAGTTTTATGAATAATTATAAATTTAAATTAACACTATTCGCTTTTTATATTTTTTTTATATTTTTTCTAAGAGAAAATAAACATGAATTAATTTTTTAGATTCCGTTGACAGTGAAAATAATTGAATTTATGTTTAGGAAATTTAGTACTCGATCTGAACAACCACGACACTGTTTTTCGTTGATTATATATATATATATATATATAGCTTTGCGGATTACTCTTGTGAGTAGGGCTGGGCGTTTGGGCCCGAAAGCCCAGCCCGAAAAACCGAAAAAAGACCGTCACGGGCTGAGTCAGAAAATTTTTAGGACCGGTCCAAAGAAAGCCCGGCCCGAAAATGATATTGTCGGTCCGAGTTCGGGCTTGAATTTGTTTGGGCCCGAAAGCCTGGCCCGGCCCGACTCGACTAGTTTAATATATATATATATATATATATATATATAAAAAAAAAACAGAAATACCAAAACCTTCCTCGACCTCTGCTCTCCTCCTCGCCTTTGCTCTCCTCCTTCTCCAGCTTCATCACCCACCTCGAGCTCTTCTTCTCCTTCAAAACCTCATCAATCCTCATCACCCACCTCGACCTCTTCTTCTCCTTCAAAACCTTCCTCGACCTCGACCCCGACCTCGAACCCGACTCGCTGATCACCCCATCAGCCTTCTTCCTCACGATCAAACACCCCGATGAGTTCCTGTTCTTCACTAACACCCCAGATGGCCCCACAGATCTCACTCCTTCGTCCATCACCACACCTCAAACCCCTTCAATTCATCCCCAATTTCACCTCACAAACCCTAACCCTAACAAACCTACCAGATCTGACTCACCTCCGCCAGAAATACGCCAATCGCCGCCGCAATTCGCCGGGAGACAAAGAGAGAGAGATGAGGTAGGTCTGTGATTTTTGTGTGTTTTATGTATTGATGGAATTGGGCAATTTGTAAATACCAGAAAACAGAGAACCCATTCCCAGGCTCTCTCTCCGTCTTCGCCACCGGCCCACCACAGCAGCACAGCGCCGTCTCCGTCTCGCAATCCTCCGTCGCGGCGTCGCCGTCTCGCAAAACCCGAAAAAGCCCGAAGGCTCAGCTCGGCCAGTCGGGTTCGGTCTCGGGCCGGTCCTCGTCATGGAAAAAGCCCGGCTCGGCTCGAACCGAGGGGGTCGGGCTTTGGGAATTTTGGGCTCGGCCCGGCCCGCGCCCACCCCTACTTGTGAGTGCTCACATCACCACGATTGAATTTTTTAAATATAATATTCACTTATATTTTCAACATCACTCGAAAACACTTGTTTAAACCCAAAAACATTAAATTTGAAACTCAAAAAAATTCTTGTTTTTTTTTATTTTTTATCAATACATACGTAAATATCAATTTTATCTTCAGATTTATTAGAAAAGTTAACATAAGTATAAAAGTGTCTCACAAAACCTAACTTCAAGTAGCAAACTGTTCTCTTTGTAACTCTAGGTACCAAAGTGTTCAATTGACTATACATGAGATATCATAGGAGGAACTCACTCTCAAAGTTACCTTGGGCAATCAAGGTTCCAATCTCAGCGAAGGCCTTCCCTTTTGTTTGAATTTTTCAGTTCTGGGGCGAAGGAGAGACCAGATATCGCCAAATATCGCGAGAATTTCGCACGATATTATGTTGGTACCCAAAGATATTATCGGCATGCCAAAAAAACCATAATTTCAGCGTAAATATCGAATTTTAAGACCTTCGCTCAAAGAGTATTTTCGTACATTTTTTCAGAAATGGCTCAAAGTAATGCAAATTAGAGTTCTTGCAAGTGCTCATCTGTTTATAGCAAGTATAGATGATGAACAATCGTTGATATCTTTTCTTTTTCCCTTTTGTATTTGATCTTGATCCTAACAGTATGTTAGATAGGGTATATACAGTAGTTAGTCTATAGTTTTAACTGTTTTTACATTAATAATAAAGTAAAGTCTCATAATTAATATTGGTAAATTATTGATTACTGCCTATGTGACTTGCTAGAGCATTCATGTTAGTGACAACAACAACAACTCAGATGATGCTATCTAACTCGGAGCATCAATACAAGGAGTTCCGTAAAAATTTCGGATAGGGGCAATAAAGCACGAGTCTTTTTGGTAGTAAAGAGGAAGAAAATGATCAATGGTTCTTTCATATGAAATTACAAGTGGGGATTAACCTAATGTGCATGTATTGACAATGGATGTACTAAACAAATTCCCACTTGAAAAATGTAGTCTTGTTCTCTTTTTCTAAAGGTGATTATGCAGTTTCATGCGTATGTTGAGTATTTTGTTAATAATATAATTAACGATAGTAGTCCCAAATTCAGGATCAAATATATTAGGGTTTTAGCCTTTTAGGATCGACTAAATTCAGGATCAAATACATTAGGTAGCAAGAGGAATCAGATTCTCTCTTCTATGATACATACATTTTGATCTTTAACACTAGCTAGCTTGTCCAAACATGGCATGTTTCAAGGCTTTATGACACAAAGGATGAGATGCTATATCTCTCTATCTGTTATTAGTTGTAGTTGAGTTTCTAATGTCTATGCAGACGAATAATTGATTGAAATGTCAACTGTAATATGAATCAGAACAGCATTGTTGATCAAATAGTCAACAGAATGTAGATTCGTCGAGCTCAGTTGAATGTGTATTGTACAGTAGGATTCATGCACAATGCTAGAACTGACAAACTGCGCACCAATGGAACGTCTCAAACTTAATCCTGCAAATTCGGCAGGATTCTTCATGTTAGAGTATGTCACATTCTAGTTAACACTTAACAGTAAGGATTTCCGAAGCATTAGAATTCTCTACTGGTAAGCAATCCTTGAGAGATGTTCACAAAATCACACTCATTTTGTTGATCAACAATAACAGCCCCTTTAAGCTTACAAGAACAGAAATAACAAGGCTCTTATGATAAGTTCATTTGGTTTTTTAGGGAAAAATGATTCTGTCATTCTGTTTCTCTTATCCAAATATTAGAAACTATCCCCTATCCCATATCAAAAGATAAGCAACTTGATGTAAAATTGACTTCAAATCGAGGAAGTAAGAATAATGTACAGAGAATGGTATGCAACTATGCACGTATGTAACAAATATCTACATTTTTTTTTAGAGAATGACAATTATCTACATATTAATTCATAGCTCTAAAAGAAAAAATGGTTTCTGTCAATGATAACATTATTTCCCTCTCCTGATTATTATGTATTTTACAAATGCGCCGTCAAGGAGAATGTAATCTGCATTGTTTTTCTGTACTGGTAGTTTCTATATCTAGTGCACAATATTGTTAGCTTCAGTATTGAACTCATCATCAAGCATTAAGACGAATACCAGTTAGATCAGAACTCAAACATAGGAGTTGTAAGTCTCATTCATTCTGGTTTGATTAAGGACTAAGTATATCAAGTTCTTAATTGTAAGAGAGTCCATGATCAATACTACATTGGTAATTGGTATTGGTGTTGCATAAGGAATCCTGTTTAGAGAGAAACTTGGACAGCAAGACAAGTCTTTATGGGAGATTGCTTGCTGATTCAATGAGCTCTATATATAGAAGGTTTTGGTCCCTGCTCCCTACACGATCCTAGACTTTCAGAATCTATCCCATTAATGGTGTCTAAAGCTTGTAGAGAGGAGAAAACTAAGACGAAGAAGGTTAGCAGCATAGACGTGTTGTCAGCTCAGCTTGAAGCCATGGACATTCAACAAGAAGAAGGTATGATGCTGCTATACAGTTTGGTTCATATAGATGTTTTTATGTAATGTATTTGTGTTTGCGATTTGGACTTTGTTATGCTGATTACGTTTACAAATATGAGTATGGATGTCTGTCTTAATAATCTGTGTTGTGTAATGATTTGTGGAAATAATGATTTTTCTGGTATGTTTTGTATCTCTGTTCTTGCAAATGGTGCTTGATTAAGACTGTTTTTTTTATAAGCAGCCATATGCATGTCCAAGATTCAAAATGCTTCAGTATGTGCCAACAGAATAATTCGGTTACAGGCACAAAGAAATGGATAGGATACAAGCAGGAGATCGATCGAATCCCTGTTTATTTGGTTTGTATGTGATTTCTGATTATAGATATATAAAAATGAACCTCGTTGAAGTATTTATGTAACTGAGTATCCGAAGGTTTTGGAATCAACTGTTGGTTTGGTACTTAGAGCAGTGCTTTAAACACAAAAGAATTCACTAAAATGTAATAGTTGTTCAGAAGCTATAAGCTGCTGGGTAGGGAGAACTTTTGTTCTTAGGGAGCTCAATGCCCATATACCAAGTAGACCTTTGATCTCAGAACAGAAAATAGATGATGGTGGATAAGGTTCTCATATAGAAGGTGAAGAAAGAAGAGGAAGAAGCATAACTTTTTCAGGAAAACCAAACGACACCTTGTTTGTATGCACTTCCAAATGCTTGTCATGAAATCAAATGTTGTGATTAAAAGATGGAAAAATACTCATTTAGTGCTAATTTGACCCCCTCATTACCCATTCCAATGACCATCTTATTTTTCTTCCCCTATTCAACATAAGATAACAACTCTATTGTCCATTTGAACAAATCTTTTTCAACCCTAGTAGAATTTTAATTTTTTTCTTCCTTTTTTGTCCTTCTGTCTTATCTAACTTATTTTTGAATTATAATGTGCTGAGAAAGTGAAAGATAAAGAAACAAACTTTGTGGAAATGTCACTCCACTCCTCCGGCCTCCCATGGCCGTTCGCCGGAGCCTGGTCGCCCGATTCCGGTCACCAAATTTTTTTTTTCGCCGGATTTTTTTTTTTTTCACCGGATTTTTTAATTTATTTTTTTATGATCAGGTTATTGGACGATGGTTACTGACCCCCAATAAACAATTTGCAGATTACAGATTTCCAGTAATTAAGTTACTGACCCATAATAATCAAGTTAATTACTGACCCCCAGTAATCAGGTTACAGATTCCATATTTTCCAGTAACCATGTTACTGACCCCGTTACTGACCCCTAGTAATCGATTACTGACCCTCAGTAATCGATTACTGACCCCTAGTAATCAGGTTACTGACCCCTAGTAATCAGGTTACAGATTCCATATTTTCCAGTAACCATGTTATTGACCCCCAGTAAACGGTTACTGACCCCTAGTAATCAGGTTACTAACCCCCAGTAATCAGGTTACAGATTCCATATTTTCCAGTAACCATGTTACTGACCCCGTTACTGACCCCTAGTAATCGATTACTGACCCCCAGTAATCAGATTACAGATTCAATATTTTCCAATAACCATATTACTGACGCCTAGTAATCCAGAACAAGAGTTCATGAAGTTGCAAAACTTTAATCACAAAACATCCACTCACTCCCCAACATTTTGATACAGACAAACTACTCTTCTCTGCTCTCTCTCACACAACAAATCTTCATCAGTCCAAGTATACAACGCACCCATCTTGCTTCTATGGCTGCTGCAGCTCAGTACCACAAATAATTTAACCCAAAAAAAAATAAAAAATAATGATGGTGGTGGAGTCAGAGAGACCCCATCGCAGCAAGAGTAGCAGCGGAACCACGAGCGAGCTCTTCATTTGCTTCAGCACTTCTCGCCTCTCCTCTTCTTCTTCCATGAAGCTCTCTTCCAAGTCCCTACTCAGCCCGGGCCGTACTCGCGACCAAACCCCCCAAATCTCGCTCTCTTCCTCCCTCAGCTGCCGCCTCAGAACCAGTGGCTAAATCAAGGGCGGCGCCTACCCGATGTTCCCTAGCAGCGGAGGGAGCAAGAAGCGAGGTAGGTTCGAAAACCCGGAGCCTTCTTCTCCGAAGGTGACGTGTATTGGGCAGGTGAGGGTAAAGACCAAGAAGCAGACTACTACCCCAGATCTTCGTCGACCTCGTTCTTCACGGCGGCGCTGGAGTAGTAGTCTTCGTCGGCTGAGAGAGAGAGAGAGAGAGAGAGAGAGAGAGAGAGAGAGAGAGAGAGAGAGAGAGGTGTGAGAGGTGTGAGGTGTGAGGTCTGGTGGTTAAAAAGGAGGAGGAGAATGAGGATATTAGATTATTAGGGTTTAGTATAGGGTAATTAGGTATTTTTACAAAGATTCATTAGAATGGGTAGGTAACATTGGAATGTGCAAGTTTTTCACCCTTTTTGTGCAAATGATCTTTTTCCCTTAAAAGATCGATTCAAGGCAAACGCGACACAACCACTGAAAAAATCTGATAAAATTTGAAGAAAGAATTTGCAGTTTTATAAGAAGGCATATGTTCAGTATGAAAATTGGTGTGGCAAAGTGTCCCAACGTACCTTCATAGAATATCACTATATGGTCACGATGTTCATAACTTCAAGCAGAAGTTTCAAAGATGGTGATTAGTTTTTCCTCAACAGTTTGGGCCGCTCATGTTTTGTTTTCTTGAACTAGCCCGTACCAACTACCAACCAAAACTAAAGTCCAATATTGAATCCTATTCCCAACAAACACTGCGATTAGTAATCCCCTTGCAACGAGGAGTACTTAGGTAAACGCTATGCCGAACTAGTTCTCATTTCATATCGCCATTTCCATCTCCCAAACCCAAAGGAAACTTGCAGCAACAGCAAAATAACATGTTTATGTCCTCCACGAAATCGCATGGCGTAGCCAAGAAGGAGAAGGAGGACACAACGAAACCCAAGTTGAAGCTGAAGAGGCAGAAGAAGTTGAAGTGGGAGTTGAAGCTGGACAAGGCTAACAAGTAATTCTACATGTTTTTCTAGAATACAGTCACGACTGGGTGGTTTATGTTGTCCGCACCATCAAGCTTTCGGATCTGTTATCTTATTCGCCGGTCGACGACCCAGTACTAGTACGGCAAGTGGCTTATGAGGCCGGTTCGCAACTTCCCGGATCTGTGGGTTGCGGTGTTTGGGGATCCCAAATTGTATTCACCGGCGGCGTGACACCCTGCTGCCCTAACACCATCCGTGCAATACATGCCGACTCAGTTTGGCATACAAACGTTTACGCCTTTGAAACACACACAAATGCAAAAGAGATTAGAAAGCTAGATGACAATCTACGAGGAGCGAAATTGGATCTTCTGATGGTGAAGCTGGGGGGCAAATTGTATGCTCTTTTGTATTGGAGGGTCGGCGATCCTCCCTCATTTGAGGTATTTGACCCTAAAATAGGCAAGTGGGAAGGTTTGCCCCAGCCACCTTTTTTCCAACTTAGCTCTCCATATTACGAACATGGCAATATTTCTTATGCAATCGCGGGCGCAAAGCTCTTTGCCTTCCCCAATCGAAAACAGTGTCCGGGGAATGGCTACTATGTGCCAGGGTGGCCCTTTTCCATTTGATTACCAGGCTTTAGTCCTAGACCTGCCAGGGGACGATGACAAGAAAATAATGTTTGGCTACTGTCATGAGCCCTGACGTCTATTGGTATATCTTATGTCATTGTCTGAAAACCAAGAATCCATCATAAAAATTGGTGATTTGAGGATGCCAGGGTTGCCAAAAGAATTGGGTCAGCCACAATGCTGTCAAGTTTTGCACATTGGAGGTCAGAAAGAAGACGATCTTCCTTTTAATGAGCTGGGTAGTCACAAGACGGACGGTGCTGTCATACCCATTCAATTTGAACTTGATATGACCAAGGTGGACAAGGACAAGAATAATTGCTTTAACACTCCAGTTCATGCCTCTTCAAAGCTTTGAATATTATACCAACCCAGCCACTCTTCCTGATCCTGAAACAGTTGGTTGCTTTCTGTTGTAAGATGAGGAGGAGGATCTTGTAGCAGCCTAGACTAGTTTTTTCTGTTTCTTTTCTACATAGAACAATATGTATATATATGCTTCCTTGGTAGAATTTTTTTTTCAATCGGTGAATACATCAACTAGAATTCCGATCACAGCAATGTAGAAGAAAAGTGGATAATATTAATTCTTCTCTATAATTTACTTGGTGATGATCGGGCGACCTATATTCATTTACATGCAATTGTCTATCTGTGTATTACTATAATCTGTGAGACTTGGAGTTGAAAATTCTTTTGCTTTCTTCGGGTCTTCATTGTAAAATATATTTAATGGTCAGTTTTGTTGAAGTCTTCTTTTGGATCAGAAATGAGACAACAGAAGTTTTGGCATTCCTACGGCGAGAAGACATTTTAAATATGATAAATTATTGGTCACTCCTTATAACTGTAGTGTCTTAACAGTTTAGTTCTCGTACTTTTAATTTCAACCGATCACTCTTTATGGTCTTAATTTTCTACCAATTGGTCCATTTCATCCAAATTGATTGTTTAACATTTTCCAACTTCCTCGAATGCCCTTATGTGTTGTCTTATTATTTTTCTTCTTTTTTACTTTCCCTTATTCAAAACCAAAATTGAAAGAAGACCCAAAGTATCTAGGTTTATGATTGTCGATGTTCAATCCAAGAATTTTACAATTACAAACTGATTGCAATCAGAGAAAAAAATATATGTAAATTGATTTGAAACATATTGCTAACAAAATTAAATAGCATTACCATAGTCACAATGAAATAAAATTATGTCAGATTTCAATCATATCAATTTACACCAAAGTGAGATTAAAATAATTCTCACCATCATTCTTAACAATAAGCACTCTCTAAGCTCCGACAAAAAAAAAACTATATAAATAATTATCATTTCATATAATTAAGCGTATACGCAACACTACTACACTACGCTTAATTATTATTATAATTGTTTCTTTTGGGTTAATAAGGCTCAAACTTAATTGCGCTATTTAGCCTTCCATAGTCGATTGTGTATTCTTCGGTTATGGTTTTGAAGAAAAAGGGAAAGAAAATAAAAAGAAAAAATAATAAAACAACACTTAAGGGTATTTGAGGAAATTAGATTAAGTTAATAACCATTTTGGACAGAATGGACTAATTGGTCGAAAATTGAGACTATGAGGAGTGATCAGTTAAAATTGAAACCACGAGAACAAAACTGTTGAGACTCTAAAAGTACAAAGAGTGAACAGTATTTTATCCTTTTAAATATCTAGAAGTCATAATAAATCAATATTGAAGAATATCGTTCTCTAATGTCTTTCATGAATTAAAAAAATTACCAATAGATATAATTCTCAACCACTAATTACCAATAGCAAGATTATTTTTAAAATTACCACTAGCAGGTTTCCATCTATAACTAACAAAATTCGTTAATTCATAAATTACAAAATTACTCTTTTTTACAACACTACTGCAAGTCGTAGCATTATGTTATTATAAAGGTCAGTAAATACCTCATTTTATAAGGTCAGTAGTGTTAAGCTAATATATGAGTTGTTAGCTATTGACATATCCTAAAGTATATATTTAGATTAAGTGTAATCACTACCAGATCCGAGGGCATAGCTGACGAAAAAATTTTCGTCGACTATGCCGAAATTTCGTCGGCTATTCCTTCTGCCGACGAAATTTTCGTCGGCTATACTTCGTCGGAAAAACGCCGTCGGCTATACCAATGGCCGACGAAGAAAAGGAAATCGTCGGCTATATGCGAGTATGGCCGACGACTTTACCAACGAAACATCATTTCGTCGACCAAACCTTGGCAAAATATCCGACGAAATTCGTCGGGTATTTTCGAGTATGGCCGACGATATCGTAAAATATAGCCGACGAATTTCGTCGGCTATATGTTCTGAACTATAGCCGACGATTTCATGTATTTCGTCAGTTATTTCGTCGAAATATATTAATATTTTAATAGGCATTAATTAGTTATAGCCGACGAAATAAGGTAATTTTCGTCGGCTATAAGACTTATAGCCGACGAATATGGCTAAAAATCGTCGGCTATAGTTCTTATAGCCGCCGAAATAATGCCAAAATCGTCGGCTATTCTTACATTTGGTGAAAAAAAAATTAAATTATTTTCTAAATTACCATTCCAAGCAACCTGCAAATCACAAAGACAGTCCATACATTTGCACCAACAAGAAACACGTCTAAATGACTTATTATTTAATTCGTTCCAATGTACATAACATATAACGTAACCCTACTAATCATCACCTAAACCACTAAAGTCCACCACGTCATCTCCAGCATCCTACTCTCCATCATGCTCGGCATCCTCGGGAGGTTGAGGCATTGGAGGTTCAACTAACGGCTGAAACGGGGGCGGGGATTCAAGGTTTTGTTGTTGTGCCGCGAACATATCCATCCACCAGTTTTGTTGGCCGGCGTAGTTGTGTTGCCGAATTCTCTCGCATTCAGCATACCAACTGGACAGATCGAAATAATACTGCTATGTTCTGCGGTGTTGCTCCTGTGATCTGCGTTGTTCCTCCTGTGATCTCTGGAACTCGGCCGCCAACCTTGCATTTTCTTCTGCCAATCGCTGCACTTCCCCCCTCATCTGTTGGCTCTCTCCGCCTCCCTTCTTTTGACCTCCCTTAGTGGTCTTCAGAAGTCCTAGTCCAGAACTTCCCAAACCCCAGCAGTAGTAGTTGTTTGACCGGTTTGGGAAGGCTGCGTCGAACATCCTCGCTGCCGTTTGGACATTGGACCGGTCGACCGGGCGCAGGGCTTCTTCCAGATCTGCCTCTGAAATGTTCGGTTGTGTCTCCCGAACTACTTGCTGGAACACCTCTTCTTCGGCCCGGTTGACCCTCTCCTAATTGGACGGGAAAAAAAAAATTAATATTATAACAAATATATAATTAAGTAAAATTAATAATTAAAATTTTAAAATTGTAATGAACGACTTACGAGCTGTTCTGTCGCTTGTGGATAAGCGATCTTGAACGTCTCCACGTACGGGTTGCTATCAGGATGATCTCTAAGCGCCTCCTCCTGATATTGTGCAAACGGCCTAGAACCAGCATGATGGGGGGTTGTGTTCCGGCGGCGGTTCTCAGAGTTTATCCGAGAACGTTGCTTCAAACAAATAATAAAATGTTAGAAAAATGCATAAAAAAATATTAGTGTAATAATTATAAAATAATTAAACTAATAATTAAAATTTTAACAAAATAAACATTTGTACTGAAGTTTAGTATTTACCTGCATAACTGGGTTGTTGAAGTCTATTGTCTTCAACCAACGCCACTCGTACTCCCTGAACATGAACTCCCTAGGAGTACCCATACGACCAAGGTTGTCGTATTCGTTATAGTGGGAACGCAGCTCGTTCTTCCACTCTTTGAACCTACGAAAAAAATAAAAGTGCATTAGAAATATTATTAATATCATAAAATATTAATAATTATAAGATAATTATAATATCATAAAAACAAACGTACCTCGAGTTCTGCACGGTGTCCGCCCAATCCCGCTTGTGTTCGGCAATCTCGAAGAATGTCTGAAAAATAATATTTTATTAGTTTTACAATTGTAATAATACCGAAAATTATTAAATATTACGATAAATAAATTAAATTTTTTAAATTACTCACCGACGCGGCGTTGTTCACCTCCCTCTTTATCTTTTCGGGCACATCAGCCCACCGGGTCCACAACATAGGGACTCTGTCCCTAATCAGTGCCCCACGCAACCCGAGTAGTCGCGTTTTTTCTTCCCCTGAACCTCCTGATTAGGAGGTTCGTTGATCTGAATCCTCCCGCTGCGCTCAACAGTTCTCCTGAGCATGTCAAAACATATGACACCTCTCGTATTCCTCCGTGAACTGCTAGCGGCTGTCCCTATCACAAAAACGACGATTGGTTAATAAAATTAAATATTAGTGCGTTAGTTTTAATAAAACATTTAATTAATAAAATTAAATGTTACCTGAACTGGATAACTCGTCTGTCGACTTTCCTTTTCTCCTCGCCGAAATAAGGTGGTCAGGGTTCTCAAATGGCTGCTGCTGGTATGCCTCCGCAGCACTCACGTACTGAAGCATATCAGGCCATATGGGCACACCACGATAGTCGACCTCCGGTATCGCTGGAATGTTGTACGGGAGGTAGAGCTGGTTTGGGAGAGTAGGACCCTCAGTCGAGTCGGCAGCAGACGTCGTCGGACTCCTCATCGGCTCCCGATGAACCTCAGGCATACGAACCTGAGGAACGTCTGCAGCTATCTCGTCCTGAAATAGCTGCCGACTGAACCTCGGAGCATCTTGCCCGACAGGCGGAAGTGAACTGCTCGACGGCCGCCCCGCCTGGAGAAGGGTCTGGTGCCGAGAACTCATACTCCTCCGCGGCTGGGATGAATCCACAGTCCTCCGCGGCTGAGAGGAATCCACACTTCTCCGCGGCTGGCTGGTGGTCCTCTCAGGCTGGCTAAGGGTCCTGTCGGAGTCTGCGGAACCGGCGGAACTTCCAGAACCTCTCGATCTGGAACGACGGCCTCCGAAAAACTGTCTGAATGCATCGGCCATCTGCAGCCGCGGGTATTTTAAATAATACTAACCATTAACCTAAATATAACTATTTATATACAAATATAACTATATTTCTTTATTAACATATATATATATATATATATATATAATTAGACTACCAATTTATATATATAATTAATTTAACAATTTATATAACAATTTATATAATTAAAATTAAATATATAACAATTTATATACCTAAATTATAACAAATATATAACAATTAAATTTATTAACAAATATATAACAATTTATATAATTAAAATTAAATATATAACAACTATATAACAATTTGTTAAAATTAAATTTATTAACAAATATATAACAAATATATAACCATTTATATAATTACAATTAAATATATAACAAATATATAACAGTTTATATAATTAAAATTAAATATATAACAAATATATAACAATTTGTTAAAATTAAATTTATTAACAAATATATAACAAATATATTACCATTTATATAATTACAATTAAATATATAATAATTTATTAAATTAAATTAAATTGAAAAAAAAAAATTATCGGTTCGGATCGGAGGAGGAGGAGGAGCCGAATGGTGGATCGGAGGAGGAGGAGGAGCAGCGGCGGCGGAATCGGAGGAGGAGGACAGTTCGGCAGCAGCTGCTAACGGCGAAGGAGGAAATGAGCAAAACGGAGGCTAGGGTTCGGCAGTTTCAAACTTATACCCGATAGAATAGCCGACGATTAAAAAAGATTTCGTCGGCTATTCTTTACTATAGCCGACGAAATCTTTAATATCGTCGGCTATACTTTAGGCGCTCAGCAGCCGTCCGATCGCCCCCATCCAACGGCGGACAATGAAAAGGCGTGGATCGCAAGAGTTTAGCCGACGAATTCAAAGATTTCGTCGGCTATACTTTGGAAAATCAGCAGCCATTGGATCTGAGCCATCTAACGGCGGACAATAAACGGATCGGAAGAGTTTAGCCGACGAAATATTTGAATTCGTCGGCTAAACCTTTGGTCAAACTGCGAAGTCAAACCTCTAAACGCTTTAAAACGGAAATTGGCCTGTGTAAATGACGTTTTTTGGCCTGACCTTCAATAGATAATAGTTTCAAATCGATGAGGCGCAACTAATCGTATAAAAATTTTCCTCAAAATATTTACCGACCGTGAGCCTACCTATAGGAAAACGGAAGTAAAAAACAGTTAACCGCAACATTCGGCATGCAGATTTTGTCGGAATCGTGTCATTTTTCAATCGTAGACGTATTTCATTATTTCGGTCATATCTTATTTCACGACACATTTGCATTTGAAGAGTGTACGTATAGTAACTATTTGACACTATACATTCACTTAAACACTTAGTAAACAATTTGAAACTATACATTCACTTAAACACTTAGTAAACAAGTTAAGGAACATTAGTGCATATGTTCCGATTTTGAATCTAAAACTTTGGAAAATCTATTCCAACCGTCAGATATCACCGTTAAGATTAAATACATGTATGAAAAAAAATCCAACTACATCTGACAACGTTAAAGGCTCGATCGGGACGGTCAACCGGGTGAGTCAACCCTTTAAACGCTTAGAAATGGAAATTGGCCTATGTAAATGACGTTTTTTGGCATGACCTTCAAGAGATAATAGTTTCAAATCGATGAGGCGCAACTAATCGTATAAAAATTTTTCTCAAAATATTTACCGACCGTGAGCCTACCCATAGGAAAACGGAAGTAAAAAACAGTTAACCGCAACATTCGGCACACAGAATTTGTCGGAATCGTGTCATTTTTCAACCGTAGACGTATTTCATTATTTCGGTCATATCTTATTTCACGACACATTTGCATTTGAAGGATGAAGCAATGGGTTGTCGATAGTGATAGAAAATGGAAGGTGGTCTGTTTTTTTTTTTTTAAAGAATAGCCGACGAAATCAAACCTAGTACTCGTCGGCTATTCTTTTGTCGTTTTGTGTCTAAAATAAAATATGTATTTTTCAATATAGTTTTGGCCGACGAAATCACGCATATTTCGTCGGCTATAATTAGTATAGCCGACGAAACAATGCATTTTTCGTCGGCTATTCTTTGAAAAAAATAAAAAAAAATCAGTTGTGTTACACCTCTCGTACCCATATGTCCAAAATTTAACCAAAATTTAACATAAAAAAAAATTTAACATAAAAAAAAACAGAAACCCAGCAGTCAACATATTTCAAATTTTTTTTTTAAGGGGTTTGGAACCCAGCCTAGCTGGGAGGCTCATCCCCACGCCCGTTCATTAGAAATGATCGAGTGGATTACAAATGAAAGGATTACATCATCTAAATTACTTAATCCATCGGATTGTAATCGCAATCATCGGATGAGTCTTCTTCGGTTTCTGAATTGCTCGATAGGGGTAATCTATGTCGTTCCTCACCACTAGAGTCCTCCTTAGTTTCTTCATTTGGATCAACATCAACAAGCAGTGGCTCTTCATGTCGAATTCGCACCGGCGTGTCTAGGCGAATAAAAGAGGAGTCAGGAATACCGTTTGAGTTGGGCTCTTGATACGCGGTGCCCCCTTCCTCGTTCTCTTCAGCCACTCCAAGTGTAGACGCCCGGTAAATGTTGCGATGGTGGATAGTGTTGACTACTTTCCACGGGTCACCCTTGGCGAGATCATCAAGATAAAACACTTGTTTCACCCATGTGGCTAAAACGAACGGGTCGTCCTCATACCATGATGTACTAGTGTTCACAGAAGTTATGCCGTATTGATCGGTTTTCATGCTCTGCGGCCGTGTGTCAAACCATCTACACTTGAAAAGGTGCACTTTCATGCCTTCCCCATAATGCAGTTCCACAACTGAATGGAGAACACCGTAATAGTCAACTCCATCATCCCCACCATGTGTCATAACTCCTGAATTTTGTGTTTTCAGTCTGAGGTCTCTCTCTTCACATCGAAATAACACACCATTCACCTTGCACGTCGCATAAACTTTTGAATAGACCGGCCTCATCGCTAGAAGTCTGAGTTCGTGCGACCAATTTGGGTGATTATAATTTTTAATAAGGTCCATCTGCAACCATCAGAATCAACTATAAATATGAATAATTATACACAATAATATATAAACACGTATAGAATAGTGTTAAAGTTACGTACCCAGCGGCCGAAATACTTTGCGAATGTCCGGTTGTGGTAATCGAGATCACCTCCTACTTGTTCACAGTATAGATGCATATTCTTCCAAAACTGAACTTCTGGACAGTTGATTAGTACCCACCAATGTGCAATGGCTACCTCATAATCTTTCAACTTGTATGAAACTGGCATGTTTCCACCGAGTACAACATCGTCGGAGAGTATGGAAAGATTGAACTGTGAAGGTACATCTTCCGGTATGCTTTCCTGTAACGCTCCTAAATACAGCTTCATGTAGGTGACGCACTCGTGCGCAATATATGCTTCAGCTATACATCCTTAAGCAATATATGCTTCAGCTATACATCATTCACTCGTGCGGATCTGTTTTGGACAAAATCACCGTATTGTCCAAGTTGCCTATAAATCAAGTTTTTAAAGTGTTATGATAATACATTAACACTATATCACATATATTGATGAGGAAATTAACATAAGGTGTAAAATACGTACCTTTCCATCGGATACATCCAAGTGAAGTGCACAGGACCGGTAAGCAACAACTGCCGAGGAAGATGGATCATAAGGTGAGACATGATGTCGAAAAAATTTGGAGGAAATATCATCTCAAATTTACACATGATATGAACGATGTCTTGTTGCATTTCCCGGAGGTCAGATTTTCTCACTTCCCGTGTGCATACCTTCTGGAAAAATCTTGCCAACGCTACTAACGGCTCCACAACGTGACGGGAAAGGAACGGTCGAATGAAAATAGGGAAGAGACGTTGTAGCAGGATATGATTGTCATGACTTTTCAACCCGTAAAGATTGTTGAATTGTCTGTTCACACACTTGGCTATATTTCCAGCAAAGCCTGAAGGATATTTGGCCCGACTTATCCAATGGAAAATTTCTGGTTTATGCTCAGGCTTGACGGTGTAAGGAGCTTGAGGCATTTTTCTCTTCCCTTGTTTCAACCATAGTTGTTTTCTGATATTCATGTTTTGCAGATCAGTGCGAGCCTTAGGACCGTCTTTCGTCTTCCCCTCCAAGTTCAGCGTTGTGCCCACCACACTTTCAGAAACATTTTTTTCTATGTGCATAACGTCTAGGAAGTGACGGATCAGCAACTCACACCAGTACGGGAGTTCCCACATTATGCTCTTATGTGTCCAGAATTTGTACTCCTCAAGTCTTTCAGGTATTTCCGCTACAATATCGGGATGATTGCTGAGGGGCCTAAAATCGTACTCATTAAGCACTGCTAAAATTTCTCTTCCCGTCCATCTTCTGGGAGGACCACCGTGTTCTTCGGTTTCATCAAATGCGGCGGACTCCTAACGCCAGTGGTGATCCGCCGGAAGGAACACACGATGACCCATTCGGCATATCTTGTTGCAATGAGGGGTGCTCCCATAATCGCTGAGGCACTCTGGACAAGCCTTGTATCCCCTAACAACGCTGCCCGACAACATCCCATAAGTAGGAAAATCACTGATGGTACCAATAACCATGGCATGCATGTGGAACGTCTCCTGCTTGTACTTGTCAAAAGTGGGATGACCAACGTCCCACAATACCTTAAGCTCTTCAATCAATGGTCTCATATACACATCGAGACATTTCCCTGGGTAACCAGGCCCCAGAATCAACAACGTCAACATATTATATTCCTTCTTCATGCACATCCACGGAGGAAGGTTGTAAGGTACCAAAACCACCGGCCATATACTGTATGAAAGACTCATGGTGCCGAAAGGGTTGAACCCGTCGGTTGAGAGCCCGAGCCTGACGTTTCTGACATCTGACGCAAAATGAGGAAACTCATTGTTTATATGCTTCCAAGCCGCTCCGTCAGAGATGTGTGTCATGATATCTGCGTCTCCCGCGTCCCGCTCACCGTGCCATCTCATAGCTTTTGCGGTGGTTTCTGACATGTACAACCGCTCAAGCCTATCTCTCAACGGAAAATACCGAAGCACTTTCACAGGTTTCCTATTGCCTGCTCCCGTCAACTTATATCGGTCAGACTGACATATCGGACATGCGTCAAGGCTAGCAAGGTCATTCCCTTCTGCATCTTTACCCCAGAAGAGAACGCAGTCAAATGCGCATGCATGGATCTTAATGTAGGAAAGCCCTAGATCTTTGAGGATACTTCGGACCTTACGGTGATTGGTAGGATTACGATGACCCTCCTCCAACAACGAAGAAGTGTACTGTAGATATTCATCCACTTGCCTGATGCTCGATTTTGTCTCGACTTTAATCCTCATTACCTCCATCACACTTTAAAGAACTGTCTTCTCAAAACTTGAAGACACAGGGGTCTGTTGCAATGCAATCAGTTTGTTGTACTTGTCAAAGGCAGCAGTATTGACAACTTGTGGGAATGGCTGCACCGGGTCATGCATATATTGTTCCCCACGTACACCGCTTTCAAAAGGAAACACGTCGTTGACGAATGCCATTGTTGGATCGTTGGATGTACTACTACTGCCCGCCTAAAAAAACTGCCCATGATCATGCGATCCATCTAATGATGGCTCACCGTGATATATCCAACGTTTGTACTTCGGCCAAAACCCATTACTCTTTGGGTGCTCCCATACTGTTCTAATCGGAAATCGACACATATCACTGCGACACTTACATTTCTTGCACGGGCAATAATGGTATTCACTCCCGTTTGCATTTTCCTCGACGAACTGCAAAAAATCCACAACTCCTGTAGTGTATCGTCGGTCATGCCTTGGAAGCGAAATCCAACTCTTATCTCGATCCATATATAGCCTGATAATAATATATATGTATAACTTTAATGAATAATAAATTAATTAACACATATATATTACAATATATATTATTATCATCATTAACTCATATATATATATACCATTAATTAACAACCATTATTGAAGTTCATTACACTATCAACAACCATTAATTAACATATTTATATATATTTTAACACTAATTAAAATAACATCAAATTAAAACACATAATTAAACTCTAACTGAAAATCAACTCAACTACAACTCAAAATCAACATATATACATACATTCTAACACTAAAACAACAACAAAACAAAAAATCACTTACTATATCAAAATCACTAAAACTCAAAATCAACTCAACTAAAACTCAAAATCAACATATATACACATATACGTACCTATATATAGCTCCACAATGTAAGAGAGGACGGATTTCAACAATACCCATAGATTTTTCACTCTTTCTCCCGTTTTTTTTCGTTTTTTTTTTTAAATGAGCAGCTTCTGTCCAGATCTGAAAATATAAAGACTTATAGCCGACGAAAATTACAATTTCGTCGGCCAAACTTTCAAAAGTTTTCGTCGGCTAATGTTTTAGAGAAAGGCCGACGAAAATCGAAATCGTCGGTCATTCTAGGGGTATAGCCGACGAAAAATATTTTTTAGAGACGAAAGATAAAATCGTCGGCCATTCTGGTGGAATAGCCGACGATTTTTTATTTTTAGCGACGAAATAAAAAATCGTCGGCCATTCTTAGGAATAGCCGACGAAAAAAGTATGTCGTCGGCCGTTTTTTTTTTTCGTCAGTAATGCCCTTTTTTCTGGTAGTGAATGCTACTGACCATCAAAAATCACATAATGCTATTAACCCTAAAAAGTTGCAGAATGCTATTGACCCACAAAATCGTGTAATGCTACTGACCCTCAATAATGTCGTAAAAAAAGTAAAAGGGTAATTTCGTAATTACTATTTAACAGATTATGTTAGTTAAATGAATAAAAGCATGTTAGTAGTAATTTTAAAAAACAGACGTGATATAATAATTATGAGCTCAAAAGTGTAGTTATTGATAAAACCCCCTTCATGAATCGCATTGTTATTCAGATCCGATATTTCAGAATGGTTTCTTCTACATTTAGCTTCAATATTATTGAATCGGTTTCTTCTACATTCATGTTATTTGAAATTGAAAACCTAATAAGAGTTGTTTACTGAAAAAATTCAGCGATCGTTTTTTTTTTTTAATCATACTGTTAGCCCACAAAAAGTGACATAAAGTAAACAAAAAAAAAATACCCTTACTATGATTTTATAGTATGGTCAATATTAGGGCTGGGCGCGGGCCGGGCCGAGTCTAAAATTCCCAAAACCCGCCCCAAAACCCGACTTCGTCGGTCCGAGCCCAGCCGGGTTTTTTCAGGGATGAGGACCGGCCCAAGCCCGAGCCCGACGGGCCGAGCCGGGCTTTCGGACTTTTTCGGGCCTAGGATCCGAGACTGAGGGAGGGATCGGCGAGGAGGAGAAGAGGAACAGCCGCCGTGGCGGGGGGGACTGTGACCGGGGGGAGAGAGCGCGCAAACTGTGATGGGAGAGAGAGCGAACGCGGATCGGAGACCGGAGGAGATCGGACAGCAGGCGATGCGAGGAGGACCCCTTGATGTGTGGCTGGAGGAGAAGACCGGTGGGCTGTGCGGATCGGAGACCGGAGGAGATCGGAGAGCAGGCTATGGGGGGGGGGGGGGGGGGGGGGGGGTTTGGAGTTCCACTGGAGAGAGAGAGAGAGAGAGAGAGAGAGAGAGAGAGAGAGGGGAGGGTGCGGCTGTGACAGAGAAAGGGGAGGGTGGGTAGGTGAGAGTTAGGGTTTGATCTGTTTTTATTTTTATTTTTTATGTATATATATTAAAAATGTCGGGCCGGGCCGGGCTTTCGGTCTCAAAAAAATTCAAGCCCGAGCTCGGACCGAATTTCCTATTTTCGAGCCGGGCTTTTTTCGGGCCGGTCCTTTAAAAAGTTGGGCTCGGCCCGTTTCGAGCTTTTTTCGGGTTTTCGGGCTTTCGAGCCCAGACGCCCACCCCTAGTCAATATATTCCTTTTTTTTATACGAATAAGTTCACATTTCAGCCTAGTACCAATTGAGTTAATTTTGAGTTGTTTGTGATGAAAACAATGAGCTCACGACTCACAATAACTCGCAAATTTGCATTATATCCGCAATGACCTAAAAGTAGTTCGTCTTGGGTGACCTTTGAATATAGGAATCCCCTTGTGGTTGTCGAAATAGTTGTCATGATGGCTACAAGTATTTTTCTTTTCTTTTTTTTCGTTGAAGATATCAAAGAATTAGATACCTTAATTCATGTGCTGAGGTATGATCGGAGTGCTCAAGCGCGCCATGAGGGGAACCTCTAAAATCGGGAGGTGGGAACCCATCAACCCTGACAGGACCCGAACCAGATTTCACCCCGAAACCCGGATCAGATCCTGCGGGGACCACCTTAAGAGAGATTTTACCGAAAGATCGGCATGACCTCTCTTAAAATGGACAACCCTCACCTGTCAAAAACACAAAACACTTCTATAAAATCCACTCTGACTCTAGGAGCCACCTGCTCCCCCAGAATTCCAACAACTTCTCAACACAGAAGTAGAATCACTTTTAGAACCTCTACAATTTATCAGAGCATTCTACAGAAAGTAACTAAGGATACAAACATCAAAGAATTAAAGGATTAAAAGATCCTACGGAGCGGAAGCAATACTGACGCTGACTATGCCTCGACCTGAGTATCTTTGACCTCAACTACTAGTCTGCACACTGGGAATTTTAAAACGGAGGGCCCAGGGGAAAGTAAGTTAAAACGTTAGTGTGAGTGGATAAAAATAAAATGATTTTAAAAACTAATACTTTTAGTTAAAGATATATTATCACTTTCCCACATTTTCATACTAATCGGAAAATCACAATGCATGCATATGTATATATAAACGTACCACATTTTATGAAAAACTCTATTAAAACAACTCAGCCTCGCTGACAACTCAAATAAACAAAACTCCTTTGTTTTTTTATATATATATAAAATCATAACCATTTGAAAATCAACTTATAATACATCTCGATCAATCTCTTTGGTCATATAAAATCTCAGTTCCACTGGTTCGGGAATCTATGAAATACCGAAAGTCTCATAGAGAAAATATTCCCGAAACTAGATAATATAAAAATATAGAAATCTTAATCCACTGCTTCGGGAATCTATCAAAAGCTGAAAGTCTCATAAATGAAATATTCCCGAAGCCACATCATTTAATCGTATAAAAATCTCAATCACGTCATATAATAATATAAAAATCTCAATCGACTGATGCGGGAATTTATTAAAACTGAAAGCTTCACAGAGGAAATATTCCCGCAATCACAGTGAAAAACATCCTCATGACCAAATCCCATTGGTCATGCAACAGGGAAATGTCTACCCACCACTGGAGCCTCGTCAGGCTCTGGTCCGAGAGTCCTATTGACTCCCCCCGTGTCTAAGTCTACTACCTAGACACGTCACCGCCTCAATATATACAACCCTACGTCGACTACCGAGCGTGAATCTGACCTATATGGTCAAGTCGTCACCTCGCGTGGGATGAGGCTCCGCTAGCTAGCATCAATATAATAACAACGTGGACCCTCGTGTGGTGAAAACAAATCTCGAAATACATTTCCCCTGATAAATCATCAACCATCTGAGGCTCATAATCATATAACAATATTCTAGCCTCCAGATATAACCATGAATCCCCGGCAAATCAACATGCCGTAACATAAGTACCCGGCAATCACCATGCCGTAAAATCAGAAATACCCGGCAAATCACCATGCCGTAAAATCAAATCAAATATACGTAAATCCCATCGACATGCCTCGCATGTCAGAAAAATCATCAATAAAAAAATCAACAAAATCCCCGGAATTTTATTCCGGTCTACTGATTAACATACTCAAAATATTTCGAAAATATAAAACCACATGGAAATCTCATTTCCCAAGGAAATAGCAAAATCCAATATAAATATCATTACTGTCGATAAAACGAAACCATATATTCCTTAACATATCTTTTTCTTTTTCTCATATAATCTTTCATACTTCAAAATCATTTAATCAAAATAAATTTCATTTTTAAAAGAAATTTCATTTCAAATAAAATAATCATGCATGCATTTGTTTTAAAAAATAAAAATCCACTCACAGTACTGCCGAGCGCGCCGCTAAGCTGATCTCTCGTCCCGTCGAATAACCTCTTGACCTGTAACAGGGACGAAATTCTAAATATTACGAAACTCGGAATTTAATTAAAAACGTTAAATCTACAAACGTCCTCGATCGTACGAAACCTCCCAATTTTTCCTTTTTCGCTTATCGGTATAGGACTTCGCCTTAATACCGAATACTGTACGTCCGAAATTACTCAGGACACCCACACCGTGTCCGATTAATTCTTTTCCTAGTTATTTCGTCGTAAAACCATTTTAGAACATCTTTTACTTTTTTACGGTAAGTCAACAATAATAGTTAATGGTCAAACAGTAAATTCTAAAAGTAAAACAGTAAATGGTTAAAATCTAATTACTATTTACCATTTACTTTTACTGTTTACTTTTATTGTTTTACTGTTTTACCATTTACTTTTCACCTTTTACCGTTTTATCTTTTTACCCTTTTTACCGGCTACTGTTCATCGTCTTCCTCACGCCGCCGGAACAGTGGCGCCACCACCACCGCCGCCAGCAGCGCCGCTGCAGGAGGCCGAAACTACCTCCATTCGGCTCCAAATTCACCCAAAAGGATCACTACCACCTCAGGACCTCCTTTCCGCCGCCCTTGCCGCCCCAAAACAGCTTCAGCCGCCGCAAACGGCGGCCCGAATTCCTCAAACTCCATTTTCTCCAAAAATCAACCATTCGAACCACAAATTACATTCAATCAACTCCAATCATCGTCCTAAACTCAATTCTAACCTCCAATTTCATCAAAAACTTCAAAATCACAACCTCCAACAAAAATCACCAAAAACCCTAAAATTTTCAAAATCTAATTCCTCCTTACCTGCTACGAATCGGCTCAATTCCTTTCGTAGGATTAACGTGCGGGTCGAGGCCTTCGATTCCCGACCGGAATCGGGCCGAACCATGGCCGGAGGAGGGAGAACCACCCGATCGGGGTCGGTGCTTCTCGGGCTGTGCACGGCCAAACGGCGGCGATTCGTCGTGAATCACCACCACCGGCGTGACGAGGGAGCCGAGACGGTCCGAACGCGACCGTTGCGGCCGCCCAGTTCGGCCGGACGGTGGTGCCAGGTGGAGGGCGAACCGGAGTCGGGGGAGAGGAGAGAGAAAGAGAAGGAGAAAAGAAAAAGAAAGAAAAGAAAAATGGGGGATTTCCCTTTCGGGAAATTTTCCTCCCGCTATTTATACTTGTCCAAAAATCGGACAATTTCCGATTTTACATCACAACTTTTTCGTACAAACTCCAAATTGGGCATGCTACGTGTCCACGAACTCGTTTCAACGTCCTCTACCTTATCATAAAACAAAATCCTCGGTCGCGTCAACTTATTTAAAAGTCAACATTTAGAACTTTCGAATCGTAAAAACGATTCTCGGTACGTAAAAATAAAAGATAACACTGTCCCGAGGTAGTTCGAGATTCGGGTCGTATCGATTCTCCCCTCCTTATAAAAATTTCGTCCTCGAAATTTATGTACTCGCTAAAGCTAAGGATGGGGTACCGACATCTCACTACTCCTCCAGTTTTTCAAGTAGTAGTTCATTTACCTCTTACAATTTAGTCCTCCTGGTCAACCCTTTCAACTGAAAGCTCTTTGACATTCAAATATATTTTTTTTTTTCGGGTGATAGGTAGAATTTTCTGAGATATGCGAAGGATCGGCAATTACTCATGGAGTATAGATAAGTGGAAAAACGTCATGTATCTTGGATAATTTCGAAAATAGCTTTAACCGATAAGCTACCGGACCAATCCGCTCCGTCATCTCATGAAGGCCGATAAATCTTGATACTCAGGGTCTTGTCTCTAATATCAGCGTAACTCTCTCTAGGAGAGTTGCTCATCTCCGTTACTTTTGAACTGCATCTCACAAGGCTCAATAAGTCCTTTAGGATCTGAATAAACATCTCTGTCAATTCGTCCATCCAAATGTGCAAGATAATGCTAAATCTCATCGAACCAATAAAGCTGCCTGCAACTCTTTTCAGGTCCATACAATAAATCATGATTCTCAATCAGATTTCATGAACTTAGGCATCACAGGGTCTAACAATCCCTATCACCCACACAAAAATCATGTCGAATTTGGGTGTGAGATACGCCATATGCAAATCAAAACAATAATATCTAATCTCACTCTTACACCGACAAACGCCGCTAAAACTTTAGGGTTCTACTTCTGAACTTTTGCCTATTGTCACATTAATCAATAACGTCCCATCACTCGAACTGGAGAAAAATACAAGTGTAAGCTATACTATGCTTTATCTCTCAAATGATCTTAGGACGAGTTCTCAGTTTGTGCTTCCCGCATCAACATAACCAAGACTGGTTTCAAATGAAACGGACTTATCAAAGTCCAAGCTCGTCCATGGATAAAACAACTCTCATAACTCACAACTCACAAAAGAGTGGGACCTGAATCATTATCAAATGTGACAACCAACAGAAGCTTCTAACTAGATACATCAACTACCATCGATAAACCAGATCCGATACGACATCAAAGAATCCTTCGGATGTCAAAATCAGTTTCCATAACCGATGACTAACACCAGGACTATTAAATCAATCAATAACAAAAACGGCATTCCACGTAAATCGAATTTCCGAATATGATCTCAAACTCGAGAGAAAACATCTCAAATACCTAAAAAAACTCGCTGAACTCACAAAATAAATCTCACAACTTACATTTGCTCGAACTAACACATATCCAATATCCTCTAATAACTCGCATCAAAGAAAAGATATCCTCGAGAAATAACATTCTCGAAACCTCAATTAAACTAGTCAATATCTCGTCCCACGAGAGCTGACATGAGAATAATTCAAATCAATGATTTATCCGATGAAAACACCAACACGCAATACAAGAATAATGACTTCTTAAGTCATCTCTGGATCAGTAAGTGGTCCCACCACATTACGATTCCAAAAGAAATTCTCCCATTAACAAAACATCGTTCAACTAATCAGAAATGCACTACTCACGTCACAACGTTTCCTTACACAAGCCTTGACTCAAAACACTACCTGAGTCAACAAGGAAACTTCTTTCCCGTAAAGCTATACTATAAGTGACCAATAAAACACCTCGAACAAGTCACCTGGCCTTGCCATGCAAAACCACTACAAAATAAATACTCGTGACTGATCTTATCGTTCTCAAGATTTACTTTACTAAATAAATTCACTTGATTTATTAGTGTCCTCCGATTGAGTCACACCATTCAATTCTTATTCCATGCTGCATCCAATGACTTTAATATCGCTAACCTCTTGGCGTCGAAATCTCTACCTCTACAATTACAAAAATCTGGAATGCAACCATCCACAAGCCTCACACACTTGTCAAAATAAGAACAAAGCCAATATCTTTGCTTGACAAGTGTTCCGTGACTAATTAAATAGTCAACGTCAACATTCGCCGTCAGCCAGAAAAATGTTCAAAAACACAAAATATCGCTACTACGGTAGCAGATAGAATTCCAACTCCACTATGCAAAATGGCTAAAATAGCTCTGGAGTTCGAAAGTACTTCCCAAATGTCACCGTTGGATTTCAATCCAACCACCACAGATAAGCATGTGACTTCAATCCGAACTAGTAGTCATTCACGGATCTCGAATCGGGATTATGGATCAAGAGTTATGATCCGCAGAATCTTTGTTGCAAATCCTCGAACAAGAAACACAAAAGAACGAAAGAAGCGGTTGATCAATTACAACTACAATCATTTATATGATGACTCGTCGAAGAAAAGTCACCTGTCAACTCTGGTGCAACTACCAGAATCTTCTCATTCGAATTACCGAGCTAACCCTGTAATGGTCAAACGGATCCCCGATATCGGTATTTCAGATATCATCTCCAGCTGCTCACGTGGTAAAGCCATGCCACTGAGCTCAAGCCATACATCATCGTAACAAGGTGATTTCGAAGCCATAACGACTATATCTCAAAATTTACGCCGCATGGAATGATCAAGAATCGCCAACTTCCGATCATCACTGACCTCCCAAAGTTACCAAGACCACATCTTCAAATTTCTTTCCCCACAAATATCACGTATTTCGAGGTACCATCTCCAATATGGGTCGGTATTTCAATTTCTAATTCTTCCTTTGTCCAATCTCCCGACCAAGGTCGCTAAGAATTAGAATTACTTATAGTTCCCACAATCTCTATATGGCTTTCCATTTATTCCTCCATAACCGATATGCCCAAAATCAACACAATACGGTTATGTGTACTACACATGTACACTGCCACTTAAACATCCACAAAATATAGTCGAAGAGTGGCTCTCACACAAACCCAAAACAACCTAAAATAACATTCAGAATGTTACATATTCCATTTCCCCCTCATTACAGCAAAGTCGCAACGTCGCCAATCATCTCACTCTGGCCATATCAACATTTCCAAAACCGATCACTTAAATAGGTCACTCAAAAGCTAGAGTCAATCCCTGAACACAGCGTGAATAAGAGACTAAAGTCTCAATGTGTAGCCCTCTCAGGAATAACACATTCCTATTTCGAAAGAAATAGGGCTGAAACATCCGAGTTCCCAACTCGTAACCTGACGCTATAACTGCTGATAAGCGTCAATACACAACTGAATAGGTATAACCCACATACCTATTATGTACACAAGGATAACGTCCTAAGAGGTCGATGTACTCGAGGCATAGTTGAAAAGATATAAATGGATACCTGGAATGTATTTTATATACTTAATAATGACATTAGCACCAAAGAACATGCGATGGCTACCCGCTGCAGTCGGACCATCAGTCAGAGGTAATAAGCATTACCAAGCATATAAAATAACAGAATAGAATGGTACTCTACCGAGTACATGACAAGATATTCAACAATCTGGCTCATGGATTTAATGTACACACTAGCATCAGAGAATGTGATGGAAATCCGCCGCGGTCGGACCCTCACTCAAAGATTGCTAGGCGTCATCAAGTAGAAAAGACAACATGACTCAAGAAAAAGACAGGACCTAATGCTCTGATACCAAATTGACAGGACCCGAACCAGATTTCACCCCGAAACCCGGATCAGATCCTGCGGGGACCACCTTAAGAGGGAGATTTTACCGAAAGATCGGCATGACCTCTCTTAAAATGGACAACCCTCACCTGTCAAAAACACAAAACACTTCTATAAAATCCACTCTGACTCTAGGAGCCACCTGCTCCCCCAGAATTCCAACAACTTCTCAACACAGAAGTAGAATCACTTTTAGAACCTCTACAATTTATCAGAGTGTTCTACAGAAAGTAACTAAGGATACAAACATCAAAGAATTAAAGGATTAAAAGATCCTACCGAGCGGAAGCAATACTGACGCTGACTATGCCTCGACCTGAGTATCTTTGACCTCAACTAGTAGTCTGCACACTGGGCATTTTAAAACGGAGGGCCCAGGGGAAAGTAAGTTAAAACGTTAGTGTGAGTGGATAATGAGAGGACCCGTCCCGAAAATTCCCTCGGAAAATTCGAAACAGGTCTGAAATTAACCCAAAACCAAATAAAAATGTCTTTGCTCCCAAACCGCCAACACCCACCCACTGGGAACAAAGTTCGATCAATTCCTTGATCGCTAATCTTGTTAATAAATTCTACTCGCTAAATACCCAATTTTCAATATAAATCATTCTCAAAATGACGATAATTATACTAACATTTACACTCATAATTAATAAATAATACAACGAGGTGTACTCACCTTAATGTACCAGAAATGGTAAATATCCATGCGAGATCGAGCCGGACCGCTGGAGGATCGCGTCGGATCAAATCGCCGCAGTTCCGGAGTCGGGTCAAATCCGGTCATCGGTCAACGCCGGTCAACGGTCAACGTTGACTGGTCAACGGTGACTGGTCAACGTCTGGTCAGCGGTCAACGTTGACTGGTCAACGGTCTGGTCAACGTTGACTGGGCCGGGCTGGGTCCGGGCCGGGCCGGGTCGAGGCGTGCTGGGCCGGGCCGAAGCCGCTGGAAACGGGTCGGATCGACCCGATCGGGGTCGATTTTTCTCGGCTTCGATCCGGTCGCCTCGGCCTGAAGTGGCCGTCGCCACCACACCAGAACGGACCGCCAGGGAAAACCCTGCTGATCGGTGGGTGGCGCACTCTCGGCCGTCGCCTGCAGCGCCGCCTCTCACGGTGGCCGATCTTCGAGTCGCCGCCGCTCCCTCCTCCGTGCTCTCCCTGTGCCGATCCTTGGCTCGAAAGGAAAAGGAGAGGGAGCTGAGCACGATGCTGGGTGGCGCGCGTGACGCCGTGGCCGGACGACGGAGATCGGGCGAAAAATCGATATGAACAGTGCCCCGAATCGGGGGAGAGAAGGTGAACAGTAATTTTGCTACAGTAATTTAAAATCTACCCGAAATGGAAAGTTACCATTTTCCGGAAATTTCTCCCTTTATATAGTAAATTTCCTAAACAGTAAATAACTTCCTCAGGTCATAACTTTCTCATACGATGTCTGTTTCACGCGTGCCGCATGTCTACGAACTCGTATCGTCGCGCTCCACAACTTTCGTGAAGAAAACTTTTCTAAAATTACGAAGGATCACAAAGTCGACTTTTCCCCCCATTAAAACTTAAAACATTTTTCAAATTTAACCTCCGAAAATAATTCTGACATCGCGTGACAATTAAAATAAAGCGTACGAAATTTCAATACTCATAATTCAGTTAAATTGGGTTCGGGATGTGACAATTCTCCCCCCCCCCCCCTTATAAAATTTCGTCCTCGAAATTTACGTAATCAAAATCGCAGAAAATTCTGCGGAAAATCGGACAGAGTTTCCTCTATAATTAGGAAACCCAAAACCTGCAAGTATTCAAAATACACGTCTATAACCACAATAGAATTTCCAACCTATACCGCGAGCCACCACTGCTCGTCCGGCTTTCTTTACCAACACATATCAATGAAATACTCAATATAAACAAATTCAGGAACTCATATCCTGAAAACAAATCATTACGGAACAATCCGTAAACAATAATACTCTATACTGAATCAATAAAAAAAAAACAAATGCTATATCTCGAAGAAATCTCGAGACTAACTGATAGCGATAAAATCGCTAAATCAATAATAATATAATAATCGCCGTGTTACCGAGTAACACGAAATATAATATAATAATCACTGTGTCACCGCGTGACAAAATATAATATTATAATAATCACTCGTACACGTTTTACGAGTTCGAATCAAATTGCATATATCCAAAAGATTTTAGAACTGCACTTTTAACTTCAGAAAATATCGATAAATAAGTAGCCTTACCAAATGCATGGAAATTTTCTGATCAACAGTACACTCATAGAATAATATCTCCATCAAATTGATATTAAAAATTGATGTTCTATCGACATAGCTATGATTTTGCTATGACCACTTAAAACTTTACCAAACAACACAAATTCTCCACACCAATTGTATAAACATTGGGAAACAATTCCACCAAAAATTTAACAAAAAGGAGTTCGATTCCAAATCAAATCCCAACTAAAAATAGCAGCATAACACAATTCATAGGCAATCTATGATGCCGAATCCTCAATCTCAAATAATCACTATTAATCATGTTATTCCTAAGTAAATTACCAAAAGTTCTGGATTAAAATTACACACAATAAAACAGCTCAACCCAATACATCAAGAAAAGCTATTGAGAAACCGTTGAAAAGTTTATTTACCAAATCAAATAAACTAAATAATGTAACTCGGTCTAAGTGCTAATCAGATCATAACGTAGGGTTAAGAATGAATAATTTTTGAGTTTAAAACCAACGTTATAACTGATACACAACATGTAAAAAGTTAAGTCTTGCTGGTTCGGGAATCTATTAAAAACCGAAAGCCTCATAGAGGAAATATTCCCGAAACTAGATAATATAACAATATAAAAATCTTAATCCACTGCTTCGGGAATCTATCAAAAGCTGAAAATCTCATAAATGAAACATTCCCGAAGCCACATCATATAATCGTACAAAATTCTCAATCACGTCATATAATAATATAAAAATCTCAATCGACTGATGCGGGAATTTATTAAAACTGAAAGCTTCACAAAGGAAATATTCCCGCCATCACAGTGAAAAACATCATCATGACCAAATCCCATTGGCCATGCAACAGGGAAATGTCTACCCACCACTGGAGCCTCGCCAGGCTCTGGTCCGAGAGCCCTATTGACTCCCCCCGTGTCTAAGTCTACTACCTAGACACGTCACTGCCTCAATATAAACAACCCTACGTCGACCACCGAGCGTGAATCTGACCTATATGGTCAAGTCGTCACCTCGCGTGGGAGGAGGCCTCGCTAGCTAGCATCAATATAATAATAACGTGGACCCTCTGGAGCCTCGTCAGGCTCTGGTCCGAGAGCCCTATTGACTCCCCCCGTGTCTAAGTCTACCACCTAGACACGTCTCCGCCTCAATATATACAACCATACGTCGACCACCGAGCGTGAATCTGACCCATACGGTCAAGTCGTCACCTCGCGTGGGATGAGGCACCGCTAGCTAGCATCAATATAATAATCACGTGGACCATCGTGTGGTGAAAAAAAAGACAAATCTCGAAATACATTTCCCTGATAAATCAACAACCATCTGAGGCTCATAAAAACATAACAATATAATAGCCTCCATATAAAACCATGACTCCCCGGCAAATCCACATGCCGTCAAATCAGAACTATCCGGCAAATCACCATGCCGTCAAATCAAATCAAATATACGTACATCCGATCGACATGCCTCGCATGTCAGAAAAAAAATCATAAATAATAACATCAACAAAATCCCCTGAAATTTCAGTTCCGGTCTACCGAGTAAATACTCAAATATTTTGAAATTATGAAATCTCATGGGAAACTCATTTCTCAGAGAAATATCCAAGTCCAATAAAACAGCACTACTGTCAAAATCAAATCAAAACTAGATATTTCTTCAAATATCTCATAAAAATTCAAAAATTCCTCATATAACTTTTCGTTTCAATAAAATACTTCCTCATTTAATCATCAAATTTATTATGCTTTTCAAATCATTCATTTAAAAGAAACTCAATTTCGTTAAAATAATTACACATGCATTCATTTTAAAATGAAACAGATCTAATCACAGCTATCAAACATACATAATCTCTAACATATAGGTCACTAAGGATTTATTATTATTTCTTTAACCCCAAAGAACCATATCCCCGATCAAAGCACAATACACCAATTATAGATAAAGCATGCCTATAACAGAGATTAAAATAAGGTAATTTCAGCTGGTTTCAATCAAATTGCCTTAAAACAATTACTGAGGACAATTTCAACAAAACTACTAGAGTACTCGAAATTCAAGAAAACCAATCAGAATCATGGTCCGAGAGTTGAACCTCGCTCTGATACCAATTGAGAGGACCCGTCCCGAAAATTCCCTCGGAAAATTTGAAACAGGTCTGAAATTAACCCAAAACCAAATAAAAATGTCTTTGCTCCCAAACCGCCAACACCCACCCACTGGGAACAAAGTTCGATCAATTCCTTGATCGCTAATCTTGTTAATAAATTCTACTCGCTAAATACCCAATTTTCCATATAAATCATTCTCAAAATGACGATAATTATACTAACATTTACACTCATAATTAATAAATAATACAACGAGGTGTACTCACCTTAATTTACCAGAAATGGTAAATATCCATGCGAGATCGAGCCGGACCGCTGGAGGATCGCGTCGGATCAAATCGCCGCAGTTCCGGAGTCGGGTCAAATCTGGTCATCGGTCAACGCCGGTCATCGGTCAACGTTGACTGGTCAATGGTCTGGTCAACGTTGATTGGTCAACGTCTGGTCAGCGGTCAACGTTGACTGGTCAACGGGCTTGTCAACGTTGACTGGGCCGGGCTGGGTCCGGGCCGGGCCGGGTCGAGGCGTGCTGGGCCGGGTCGAAGCCGCTGGAAACGGGTCGGATCGACCCGATCGGGGTCGATTTTTCTCGGCTTCGATCCGGTCGCCTCGGCCTGAAGTGGCCGTCGCCACCACACCAGAACGGACCGCCAGGGAAAACCCTGCCGATCGGTGGGTGGCGCACTCTCGGCCGTCGCCTGCAGCGCCGCCTCTCACGGTGGCCGATCTTCGAGTCGCCGCCGCTCCCTCCTCCGTGCTCTCCCGGTGCCGATCCTTGGAGAGGAAGAGGAGAGGGAGCTGAGCACGATGCTGGGTGGCGCGCGTGACGCCGTGGCCGGACGACGGAGATCGGGCGAAAAATCGATATGAACAGTGCCTGGAATCGGGGGAGAGAAGGTGAATAGTAATTTTACTACAGTAATTTAAAATCTACCCGAAATGGAAAGTTACCATTTTCCGGAAATTTCTCCCTTTATATAGTAAATTTCCTAAACAGTAAATAACTTCCTCAGGTCATAACTTTCTCATACGATGTCCGTTTCACGCGTGCCGCATGTCCACGAACTCGTATCGTCGCGTTCCACAACTTTCGTGAAGAAAACTTTTCCAAAATTACGAAGGATCACAAAGTCGACTTTTCCCCCCATTAAAACTTAAAACATTTTTCAAATTTAACCTCCGAAAATAATTCTGACATCGCGTGACAATTAAAATAAAGCGTACGAAATTCCAATACTCATAATTCAGTTAAATTGGGTTCGGGATGTGACAGATAAAAATAAAATGATTTTAAAAACTAATACTTTTAGTTAAAGATATATTATCACTTTCCCACATTTTCATACTAATCGGAAAATCACAATGCATGCATATGTATATATAAACGTACCACATTTTATGAAAAACTCTATTAAAATAACTCAGCCTCGCTGACAACTCAAATAAACAAAACTCCTTTGTTTTTATATATATATATATATAATCATAACCATTTGAAAATCAACTTATAATACATCTCGATCAATCTCTTTGGTCATATAAAATCTCAGTTCTACTGGTTCGGGAATCTATGAAATACCGAAAGCCTCATAGAGAAAATATTCCAGAAACTAGATAATATAAAAATATAGAAATCTTAATCCACTGCTTCGGGAATCTATCAAAAGCTGAAAGTCTCATAAATGAAATATTCCCGAAGCCACATCATTTAATCGTATAAAAATCTCAATCACGTCATATAATAATATAAAAATCTCAATCGACTGATGCGGGAATTTATTAAAACTGAAAGCTTCACAGAGGAAATATTCCCGCAATCACAGTGAAAAACATCCTCATGACCAAATCCCATTGGTCATGCAACAGGGAAATGTCTACCCACCACTGGAGCCTCGTCAGGCTCTGGTCCGAGAGTCCTATTGACTCCCCCCGTGTCTAAGTCTACTAGCTAGACACGTCACCGCCTCAATATATACAACCCTACGTCGACTACCGAGCGTGAATCTGACCTATATGGTCAAGTCGTCACCTCGCGTGGGATGAGGCTCCGCTAGCTAGCATCAATATAATAACAACGTGGACCCTCGTGTGGTGAAAACAAATCTCGAAATACATTTCCCCTGATAAATCATCAACCATCTGAGGCTCATAATCATATAACAATATTCTAGCCTCCAGATATAACCATGAATCCCCGGCAAATCAACATGCCGTAACATAAGTACCCGGCAATCACCATGCCGTAAAATCAGAAATACCCGGCAAATCACCATGCCGTAAAATCAAATCAAATATACGTAAATCCCATCGACATGCCTCGCATGTCAGAAAAATCATCAATAAAAAAATCAACAAAATCCCTGGAATTTTATTCCGGTCTACTGAATAACATACTCAAAATATTTCGAAAATATAAAACCACATGGAAATCTCATTTCCCAAGGAAATAGCAAAATCCAATATAAATATCACTACTGTCGATAAAACGAAACCATATATTCCTTAACATATCTTTTTCTTTTTCTCATATAATCTTTCATACTTCAAAATCATTTAATCAAAATAAATTTCATTTTTAAAAGAAATTTCATTTCAAATAAAATAATCATGCATGCATTTGTTTTAAAAAATAAAAATCCACTCACAGTACTGCCGAGCGCGCCGCTAAGCTGATCTCTCGTCCCGTCGAATAACCTCTCGACCTGTAACAGGGACGAAATTCTAAATATTACGAAACTCGGAATTTAATTAAAAACGTTAAATCTACAAACGTCCTCGATCGTACGAAACCTCCCAATTTTTCCTTTTTCGCTTATCGGTATAGGACTTCGCCTTAATACCGAATACTGTACGTCCGAAATTACTCAAGACACCCACACCGTGTCCGATTAATTCTTTTCCTAGTTATTTCGTCGTAAAACCATTTTAGAACATCTTTTACCTTTTTACGGTAAGTCAACAATAATAGTTAATGGTCAAACAGTAAATTCTAAAAGTAAAACAGTAAATGGTTAAAATCCAATTACTATTTACCATTTACTTTTACTGTTTACTTTTACTGTTTTACTGTTTTACCATTTACTTTTCACCTTTTACCGTTTTATCTTTTTACTTTTTTTACCGGCTACTGTTCATCGTCTTCCTCACGCCGCCGGAACAGTGGCGCCACCGCCGCCAGCAGCGCCGCCGCAGGAGGCCGAAACTACCTCCATTCGGCTCCAAATTCACCCAAAAGGATCACTACCACCTCAGGAACTCCTTGCCGCCCCAAAACAGCTTCAGCCGCGGCAAACGGCGGCCGACGCGGCGGCTCGAATTCCTCAAACTCCATTTTCTCCAAAAATCAACCATTCGAACCACAAATTACATTCAATCAACTCCAATCATCGTCCTAAACTCAATTCTAACCTCCAATTTCATCAAAAACTTCAAAATCACAACCTCCAACAAAAATCACCAAAAACCCTAAAATTTTCAAAATCTAATTCTACCTTACCTGCTACGAATCGGCTCAATTCCTTTCGTAGGATTAACGTGCGGGTCGAGGCCTTCGATTCCCGACCAGAATCGGGCAGAACCATGGCCGGAGGAGGGAGAACCACCCGATCGGGGTCGGTGCTTCTCGGGCTGTGCACGGCCAAACGGCGGCGATTCGTCGTGAATCACCACCATCAGCGTGACGAGGGAGCCGAGACGGTCCGAACGCGACCGGTGCGGCCGCCCAGTTCGGCCGGACGGCGGTGCCAGGTGGAGGGCGAACCGGAGTCGGGGGAGAGGAGAGAGAAAGAGAAGGAGAAAAGAAAAAGAAAGAAAAGAAAAATGGGGGATTTCCCTTTCGGGAAATTTTCCTCCCGCTATTTATACTTGTCCAAAAATCGGACAATTTCCGATTTTACATCACAACTTTTTCGTACAAACTCCAAATTGGGCGTGCTACGTGTCCACGAACTCGTTTCAACGTCCTCTACCTTATCATAAAATAAAATCCTCGATCGCATCAACTTATTTAAAAGTCAACATTTAGAACTTTCGAATCGTAAAAACGATTCTCGGTACGTAAAAATAAAAGATAACACTGTCCCGAGGTAGTTCGAGATTCGGGTCGTATCAAACCCTCCCTTCGCTAGCTAGAAATATTATAGGAAAGTCTAAGACCTTTTCGCACTGGGGCCAATTAAAAGCAGCCTGCCTATTTGAGCTGAAAGTCAAGCAGGGACCCTTTTTAACTAGGCCAAAACTGATTTTCTACTTATAACTACAATTTTGTGATAATATTTACCAATAGTACTAAAATCTAAAAATTTTATACCATATGCAGGCAATTAAGAATAACAGATTCACATTCCATTCAAAATCCCTCAAAGTTCTAAAAATCACAAAAATGCCATCCTTTATATAGTAAAAGCCTTATCAGCACCTATTTCAGTTTCATTACCAAAAACCAAATCTAGAACCCGATCTCGATTTCTGACGTACAATGGTATTGGAAGCACGGCGGATGACGGCGGAAGTCGATTCGTGACGTACAGTGACATTTGAAGCAAGGCGGAGGACGTCGGAGGTCGATTCTTGACGTTTAGTGGAATTCGAAGTACGGCGGAGGACGACAGAGCTTGATTCGTGAGGCTTAGTAGCATTGGAAGCGAGGCGGATGACGAAATAGCTTGATTTTTGAATCTCAGTGGTATTCAAAGCGCGGCAGAGGACGGCAGAGGTCGATTCGTGGCCCTTAGTGACAATCGAAGTAAGGCGGAGGTCAATTTCGGACGTACAGTGGCATTGGAAGCACGACAGAGGTCGATTCGTGATGTTCAGTGGCATTGGAAGCAAGGCGGAGGACGGCAGAGCTTGATTCGTGAGGCTTAGTGGCATTGGAAGCAAGGCGGAGGACCGCAGAGCTTGATTCATGAAGCTCAGTGGCATTCGAAGCACTGCGGAGGACGGCGGAGCTTGATTTGTGAAGCTCAGTGGCATTGGAAGCAAGGTGGAGGACGGTGGAGCTTGATTTGTTAGGCTCAGTGGCATTATAATTGTGGCGGAAGGCGGCGGAGCTTGATTTGTGAGGCTTAGTGGCATTAGGTTGAGATTTGAGGCTCGGTAGCATTAGAGGTAAAGTTAACCTAATAGACTTATTGATGTTCATTATCATTTGAGTGTCAGTAGTTTATGATCCATTGCTTTGCTTTGTATGCATATCCTCTTGACTTCAATTGATGGTTAGAGGTTTATTTGATATTTTAGTTTTGTTATTGAGAGTTAGTTGCTTTAGAACTATAGTGTTTCCATTTTGTTTGCTTTATATGATATCATTTACAAAGAAACTTACTAAACTTATTGAGGTTCAGTAGCGTAATGACCATCAGTAGTTTACAATGCGTTACTTTGCCTTATATTCATGGTCTCTTGGCATTCAATTGATGGTTAGTAGCTTTAAAAGATAATTTAATGTCATTTGTGAGGATTAATAGCTTTAGAAGTACAGTGTTTCCATTATGTTTTTTTTATATGATATCATTTATACTAAACTTATCGAGGTTCAGTAACATATTGAGTGTCAGCAGTTTAGGATGCACTGCATTACTTTGTATTCATACTCTTCTTCCTTAATTGATGGTTAGTGTATTATTTTAACTGAGGTTCTGTAGTTAAAATCTGTTGAGATCAATGGCTTTACAGATTGTTTTGGTTTTGTAATTGAGGTTCAGTACTAACTGTACTGAGTGTGAGAAGCTTTAGAAGCACACTCATTTATATGCATATCTTGTATGTAGATGACAAAGAGAAAGGCAGATGCAGCTGATGTGGGGAAGAGCCAGACAATACAAAGAAAACCAGATCACACTGATCAAATTACATTAAGTTCAAACGTAACTTGCATGGCTTCTGAAATGTCATCAATGAAAACAAGAAACAAATGGGGAAAGAAGTTTCGGCTAGAATGAAGAAAACCCCGTTCTGGGGGTTTATCAAGCTCTTCTATGATGGGAAGATCACCAAGGACTAGATTTCCAAATCCGATGAGCTGATTGGGCGTCTTGTCTACTTTTATGACTCCAAAGCAGCTTGTTTTGTGTTTGCTCAATATCAAATAACAGCAGCCGATGTTCAAAATGCATTTGGTATTTCAAACAGTGGGAAGCATAACATGGCAGGGAGACAGTCAAAGGGGAAAACAGATTTAATCATAAGGGCATTCAACACTTGTTTTAAGTATATTAAAAAAAGTGACATTGATTTAGCCTCAACATAAAAATTTGTTATACTCTTTCCTACTTCTTGATCTCATCTCCAAACTATTCTTCAATTATCAAGAGATATGAGTGAGAAGTACGTGAGTGTATCTTATATGTAGGAAGAAGCCAAGAATTGAACTAAAGTTTTGTGTTAGAAATGAAATGTAATGAGCATATATATAGTGTATGTGGGTGTGTATTCATGTCGCTATCATAAAACAAAGAAAAATTTAAGGAAATGAAATTGATTATGATAGTTATAAAAACTAATTTTCAGCATTAAGTTTAAATTGAAATCAAGCTAGATTTAAGGAGAAGTATTTTCTTTTTCCACCAGAATGGTAAAATAGTGAAATTAAGAATTATGAAATTTGATAATTACATAAAATACTTATTATATAATACATATTGGGTATAAATTGAAAGAAAATAAGGGTGTGGGTTTATCTTAAACAACATTTTAGAAAAAAGGGCTATCTATCTTTGAAAATTAGAAAAAAAAAAAGCCCCTTCTTTTGCAATTTATAAATAAGAACATGTTTTTAATATGTTTATCATAAAAATCTCCATTCAATTTCACTAAATAATAAAAAAAGACTATTTTTAATTTTGTTTGTGACCATAATACCCTTTTTTATTTTTTTTTTCTTTAACATATCCGACCATATTTCTCTATTTTATCAAAACTCTCTCTCTCTCTCTCTCTCTCTCTCTGCTTCGTCCTCACCAACTCTATCTCTCCACCCAACGCCCTCGCTAGCCAGTACTTCGTCCTCTTCACCAACGCCACCGTCTTCGTCGTCGCGCTGCTCTTCGCCGTCGAGTTTGACACCAGTCGCAACCCCGAGTTCAACGACCCCGACAGAAACCACATCGGAATCAACCTCAACAACATCAAGTGGGGCGATCATGATCGCTACAGCACGACGAGCTCATCGAAGAACGAAGATGACGACAATGATCGCGATTCGAGATCCGAGATGGGGACTCAGTCCAATTTCGAAGCGTCGGATCGGGCCGAGTCGGTGGCGGCACCGCCATCCCATGCTTTTCATCAGGCTTGTTCCGGATAAGAGTAACAACACTCTCTCCATTATTGATAGCTGTATCGGCATGACCAAAGCAGGTAATTATAATCTCTCTGATTTCTTTTATGATGTTGAATTGGTTTTGTGAGAAAAATGTGTGATTAGAGAGGATGTTTGATATGTTGATTGTGTGGTAATGGTACAATGTTGTGGAATTATGTGATCGAAATTCAGTGGGAGTAGTCGTAAAGTGAAATTAGCTCCTCCTCCTCCTCTAACATGTACCCTACAGTAGATGTGAACCACCTCGCTGAGGACCTCTTCTCCGAAAACGACGCCGTTTCTGAAACAAACCAAGCCCTCCATTCATCGGAAGAAATTCTCATCAAGATTCCGGCAGCGATCGTCCCCCTTATTGAGAAGTCCTACAGCATTGAGCTCACCTGCGGCGACCTCACCATCGTCGGTCTCCGTCTGGGCTGCAACGTCATCTCGGTTTTGGAGCGTGTCGGCGACAAGATCCAGTGGCTGTTGGTGAAAGACGAGGTGGTTGTGAAGCTCGATCACTCATATTACTTCTTCAATCTCCGAGTCCCGATGGATGGATCGTCAAAAAATGGGGAGATGGAGCTGTTGAATTACGGGTTGACGATTGCGACAAAGGGGCAGGATGGGCTGATGAGGGAGTTGGATCGAGTTCTAGAGAATTATAGCTGCTTTTCAGAGCAGAAGATGACGGGGTTGGAGCATTGGGATGTGTTGGATGGGGCTGTGGCGAGGGAGACTACGCCAGAGGATTTAGATTCTGATGACAAGAAGAAGCTGATGGGCGACAATTCGACTGCGTACTGGACTACGTTGGCTTCGAATGTGGAGGATTATAGTGGGAGGTGTGCGAGGATGATTGCTTCGGGTTCGGGCCAGCTGATTAGGGGGATTTTGTGATATGGCGATGTGACTGTGGATAGGCTTAAGTGGGGAAATGAGTTCTTGAAGAAGAGGATGGGGCCGTGTTCGAGTTCCGAGATTAGTCCTGAAACTATGAAGAGGATGCAAAGGTATGTTTTTGATTGTTCAAGAGTTTGTTTTGCCATTAGTCTGATTCAAATTTAGTAGCATCATACATGTGTCGGTATGATTTTTCAGGGTTAAGAAGTTGACAAAGATGTCAGAGAAAATGGCCTCTGGAATCCTTTCTGGGGTTATTAAAGTATCTGGATTCTTTACAAGTGCAATTGTTAACTCGAAAGTGGGCAAGAAGTTTTTTAGCCTTCTCCCTGGAGAAATTGTCCTAGCTTCCTTGGATGGATTCAGTAAAGTCTTTTTATCTTAACCACGATTGAATTACATACACTCGGATACACTTTTCAGTCATGATTTATACATTTTAAGATGGATTAGTAGTACTTTTTTTTGGAAGTATGTTTTGAAAGGGATCATTTGATAATAGTGCTAGTGATTCATACAACTATCTGATGCAGTCATCATCATGTAAACCAACTTGTTGAGTAGTGCTAGTTGGCAAAATTTAAGATGGTGATATGTGATGTTGAGTGTTTCATATGGCTGTTGGGTGGGGTGTTGTTTTCAAGTTTTAGTGAAGGTCCCATCCCACTAATTTTGACAGGGACATATTTTGTGAACCTTATCTTCATGTTGGCACAACTTGTTCATCTGTTTTAGTGTAGCATGATATTTAGAGCTGTTCAATGGAGCTTTATGTTTGGTTTAGGTGATCAGGAATAGTAGCCTAGTTCCTATGTTGGCCTGTACCCCAATTTTGTGAACATGGTTTTTCATGTGTCTGAACGGGAACCTGGTTTCTTAATTGTAGGTATGGAGAACCAGCAACGAAGGTTACAAATGAAGGGCTTGATGCTGCAGGACACGCTATAGGGACTTCTTGGGCTGTGTTCAAGATAAGAAAGGCTCTAAACCCCAAGAGTGTTATCAAGCCTACAACTCTTGCTAAAGCTGCTTCTGAAGCAAAGTCCTCCAAGTCGAATTCCACAAGTAGCGAGTGATGGGTGCTTCTGGTTCGTTATATTGATTGATTTGTTTCTTTGTAGTTTGACAGATGTTTTTGACAAGATGGCTTGTATTTGCATTTGCAAGATGGCTTGTATTTGCATTTGTATGATCCAAATATCGTTATATTTACATTTGTATGATCCAAATATCAGATGTTTTTGGCAAGATGGCTTGTATTTGTATGATAGTTAGTAAGATAGTTACTAAGATGATAGTTACTTAGATAGTTAGTAAGATAGTTACTAAGATGATAGTTACTTAGATAGTTAATAAGATAGTTAGTAAAGTTACTAAGATGATAGTTACTTAGAAAATAAGATACTAAGATGATAGTTACTCATATAGTTAGTAAGATAGTTAGTAAGATGAAAGTTACTTAGACAATTAGTAAGATAGTTACTAAAATGATAGTTAGTAAGATAGTTACTAAGATGATAGTAAAATAGTTAATAAGACAGTAACTAAGATGATAGTTAGTAAGACAATAACTAAGATGATAGTTAGTAAGATAGTTACTAAGATAATAGTTAGTAAGATAGTTACTAAGATGATAGTAAAATAGTTATTAAAATGATAGTTACTTAGATAGTTAGTAAGATAGTTACTAAAATGATAGTTACTTAGGTAGTTAGTAAGCTAGTTACTAAAATGATAGTTAGTTAGATAGTTAGTAACATAGTTAGTAATATAGTTACTAAGATGGTAGTTAGTTAGATAATTAGTAAGATAGTTACAAAATATGTTATTCAGATAGTTATTGCGATAGTTACTTTGATAGTTACTCCGATAGTTACTGCGATAATTAATAACATAGTTAGTAATATAGTTACTGAGATAGTTAGTAAGATAATAGTTACTTAGATAATTAGTAAGATAGTTATTCCGATAGTTAGTAAGATAGTTACTCCGATAGTCACTTTGATAGTTATTCCGATAGTTACTAAGATAGTTAGTAACTATCTGTGTAACTAACTTAGTAACTTTCTAAATAACTATTATCTGAGTAAACTATTATGTGTAACTACCTTATTAGTAACTATCTTGGTAACTACTATTTTGGGTAACTATGTTAGTAACTATCGTAATAACTATTAATTTTCTAACTATCTGTGTAACTACCTTAGTAACTATTTTAGTAACTATCAATTTTGTAACTACCTAAAAAACTATATTAGTAACTACTAACTATTTTAGTCACTATCAATTTTGTAACTATCTGTGTAACTACCCTATTAACTATCTTAGTAACTACTAACTATTTTTAGTAACTATCAATTTTGTAACTATCCGTGTAACTACCTTAATAATTATCTTAGTAACTATCAATTTTCTAACTATCTGTGTAACTACCTTAGTAACTATCTTAGAAACTATCATATGAGTAAACTATTATGTGTAACTATCTTAATAACTATCAAATTTGTAACTATCTGTGTAACTACCTTAGTAACTATCTTAGTAACTACTAGCTATTTTAGTAACTATGAATTTTGTAACTATTTGTGTAACTACCTTAGTAACTATCAATTTTATAACTATCTGTGTAACTACCTTAGTAACTATGTTAGTAACTATCTTAGTAACTATCATCTGAGTAACCTATTTTTTGTAACTATATTAGTAACTATCTTAGTAACTATCAATTTTTGTGACTATCTGTGTAACTACTTTAGTAACTATCTTAGTAACTATCATCTGGGTAAACTATTCTTTGTAACTATGTTAGTAACTATTTTAGTAATCATCATCCTTGTACGTATAATGTGTAACTACTTTAATAACTATCTTAGTAATTATCATCTAAGTAAACTATTAATAATCAATAGTTACTAGCCTAGTTAGTCAGATAGTTACTAAGATGATAGTTAGTTAAATAGTTAATAACATATTACTAAAATGATAGTTACTTAAATAGTTAGTAAGATAGTTACTAAGATAATAGTTAGTTAAATAGTTAGTAACATAATTAGTAAGATAGTTATTAGAATTCATATTTGTGATAGGTTAGCAATGTAGTCACTAAATGAGGTGTATGCATCATTATTTGTCTAAGAACTGTACTCATCAACAAATTCAACTAGCCAAGTTTACATCATTTTTCTCATTAGTCCCACAGTTATTTACAGTACTAATTGAAAAATGAATAGACTGGTTATCTAATAAAATTTATTATTGAGACGATTGGAAAGCTGTGGTCCAATGACAGTTTTCTTAAAATGGGCATAGAGGCCATAGAGCCATCATCTGCATCAACTACAGCTGAAAGAACAGACACTGGCCTCCAGAGCCGGCTCAAACATATTAGGGGCCCTGTGCGAGAACTTAAAATGGGGCCCTTCAAGCTTTAACATGTATAGACTAAAGTATAGCTACATGAAATTTTGGTTATATGTGTATATAAATCTATATAATGAAAATTGTGTTTTTACTGTCAACACTGATTTCACATTAGATTATGCCTATAAAGATGCTAAAGTTCAATACAAAATGCTACTGCTAAAAGTTCTACACAAAATGTTGCTGAAAAAAGGCTAAAAGTTCCCCAAAAAAATCAATCTCAGCAAACTCATGAATATATCAGCTGCCTTTCATTTGAAAATTCTTCTTCTTGCCTTCTTAGCTGCAAAATCATCAATCAGTTTATCATAACTGATATCTCCAAGACATTCATTCTCAATAGAAACCAAAGCAAGTCCATTTAACCTTTCTTGTGACATAGTTGACCGTAAGTAAGATTTAAGTAACTTCAATTTGGAGAAACTCCTCTCAGCTGAAGCAACAGTAACAGGGACAGTCAACATAATGCGATAGGTAACTCTAGCAACCGGGTAAGTATCCCTTTCTTGTATATCACTAGCAATTATCTTTTGTCTAGGTAATACATGCCTTAACAATTTCAACTCTCTAAACAACTCTTCCCCATCCACATCTGAACTCTCCCCATGTGTTAAAACAGTCTCAAGATGAATACAAGCAGCTCTCAAAGCATAATCATCCAAGGATTTCAAACTTTTCGAAGTGAATAAAAACCCAAAAATATCATCACAAAGTTGATATTGTTCAAACCTTCTGACTAATGATCCCTTAGCTTGATCTACGATGTATAAGAAATAATGAACTCTAAATGATTCTTCACCTGAAGATGATGGTGATGGCTCATTGCTACTTTCATCAAAGAATCTTGTTCTCTGGATTTCACGCCTTTCTGGAAAGACAGCAGGAACATTCAATTTAGCAGCAATATCCTTTGCATCAATCAAAGCTTCATTGAATCCAGACTCCCGAAAATGATCCAGCCATTCAATTAAACCTTTCACTTCACCTATGGCAATACTAATTTGCATATCATCAGATTGTAGCACTTTACTGGCCTTATTAAATGCATTCAATATTTCATACCATATCACCATACTTAGCAGAAATTCAAAATCTCCCAGCTCAGTTTTTGCTAAAGACTTGGCACAACTTATAACCTTAGGATCTTTCTCAATGTCAGCCAATTGAAGTAATGCTTCCCTTATTTCAACTGCATTGAATCGTAGAGGCTTGACGCTCTCAATATGGCTTTCCCAACGCATAGTGGATAGTGATTTGACAGTGAATCCTTTTACATTGTCCTTCAAAGTCTGCCACCTCTTTGTAGAAGTTACAAATAAAGTATAAGACTCAGCCTTAACAAACAAACGCAATTGGACAGTAACTAAAATACTAAATCCTTCCATATAAACAACACAAAAATACAAATAAGCATATATAGCAGTACCTGCAAATAAGGTGTAAATACGTTGCAAGGCGCCAAAGAAATCTACTGCTTTCCCTCAAGAACTAGCCACATCACAAAGACTCAAGTCCAGACAATGACAACCACACGGTGTATATAATGCTCGAGCATTGATATCTAACATCCTTTTCTGTACCCCTTGGTGTTTTCCTTTCATGTTCGACCCATTGTCATATCCTTGTCCTCTCACATTCTTAATATCAAGATCCAAAGCTTGTAATACAGCTTGCAACTCCTCAAATAGCCCCTTACCAGAAGTGTCATGTACATTTAAAAACTCCAAAAAGAACTCCTCAATTTGTACTAGACTCTTAGAGACATTTACACATCTAAGAATCAAAGACATCTGCTCTTGGTGACTAATATCTGGTGTGCAATCAAGAATGACAGAGAAATATTCACCATCTTTAATCCTTTTAATGATTCCAGCTTTGATTTCAGTAGCCATCATATGCACCAACTCATTTTGAATGCTGTGACCGAGGTAGTGATGATGAATTTCAGAACTAACTATGCGTCGGCAGTGCTCTTCCATCACTTCTTCACATTCTGCCATCATTTCACATAAACCCAAAAAGTGTCCATTATCAGGTTCATATAACCTCTCATTAGTTCCACGAAATGCTAAGTTATGCTTAGCGAGAAATTTCACTATTGCAATTATTCTTTTCAACACACTCCTCTAATGTTCCTTCTCTTTTATAATATGCTCCTGGAAGGCTTTATCAATAGTTTCATGCTTCTGCAACCTAAGACGCAAATCAATCCAAGTAGCTGTATTGATAAGATGATCACAGCTACTTTCATGCTCTTTAAGTCGCTTACCAAGATGACGCCAATCGTTGTACCCATCATTAGCCAATTGACCTTTCCCTGGCCCCTTTTTGAATAGCTTGCAATAAAAACAGAACACTTTATCAAGCTTCTTTGAGTAGACAAGCCATTCTCTATCATATTTCTCACCATCTCCTATGAACCGAGTGTAAAACTTAGAACTAAAACGCCTGTTAAACCTCTCAGGAGGACCATTTTGGATAGAAAGATCTCTAACAAGGCCATTTTCCACCAATAAGTCTATCAACAATTTGTCTAAGCCATCTCAATTTCTTGGATCAGAAATATCTATTAGAGGCACACTAGCATTATTCACATTTTCTTCTACATTATTCACATTCTCTCCCTCATTCACATTCTCTCCTGCATCATTCTCGTTGTCATTGTGTCTTCCTACACTGTCATTACCATCTAAATTTTCACCCAAATTTTCTGGTTGCCTAATCATGAACCTATCCAAACTTCCCCTTAAAGAATTGACCAACTTTGCAACCTTTTTTTCTCTTCACTTGTTTTGAATATCCAGACTCACATTTTCTTATACGACCCATTGAGAAAAAGAATTTTAGAACCTGATTTCCTGAACACCCAATCAATCGAATCAATCCTTTCTTGACCCAAGACCAATTCCCAAATTGTTTCACATATTTGAAATTGAGCTCAAGCTTCAAAAAAGAAAATAACATGAGTAGAATTGTAGAAACTTAGATGGACACACCGTCATTGAGATTTGAGAGAGCTAGAGAGGGATTGAGGGAAGAATTAGAGATCTCCATCATCTTCTGAACTTGGGAGTTGGGAATTGGGATTCCGGATTCGCAGGCAATACTTACAAACTGGTAATATGGCTGATCCTGAGATAATTGAGATTTCTGATGAAGCAGATGATTACCAAAGTACTAGTGATGGAAGTAACCACAATCAATCTAAAAGCTTTTATCCAAATGCAGAAGGAATTGATATGGTATGAAATGCAAGCAGTTGGGCTGTTGGGATTCGCAGGCAGCTAGGATTTGGGGCTTTTTTTTTTCACTCTCTTTAGAATACAAGCTATATATATAAAAAATTTGGGCCTATAAAAATGGGGGCCCTGTGCTGTCACACAGGTTGCACCCGTGCAGAGCCGGCCCTGCTGGCCTCAAGCCTGCCAAAACAACAAGGTCTACAGAAACCTCAGTGTGACCAGCTCTCTGAAGAACCCCTCCATTTCGGTACTTGAGGGGAAACACATGGCCAGGCCTTCTAAAATCTTCCGGCTTTGACTTCTTAGATGAAAGAGCAAGTACAGTCTTTGCCCTGTCGGGCAAATACTCCAGTAGATGTTCCCATTTTTGCATCCTACATAACCAAACAAGCTAATGTATGAACTATAAACTCAAACATTATCAAACTACTTTAACTTGAATTACAGTATTGTAATGCAAAACATCATATACCACTGTGATTGTGAATGTGGGGGCAGAAGAGTCTTCGTCTTCGGTCTTTGGTGACATCAAGGGAAGCTTCAATCTCTCAAGATCCTCCTCCTTCATGCCTACAGAGACGATCCCATATCCATGTTTTATTAGGAATGCTACGTTTCTAGGATTTGCAAATGATGCTGCCATGACAAGGTTTCCTTCAACTTCCGCATTTTCATCATCCACAATAATCACAAACTAGACCACATGCACAAGAGTAAAAACAAAAATCAGTAAGGTTACATCAAACCCTCTTTTCAACTTTTACATACCAATCTCATTTTCTTCCCTCATTCTAGTAATTATACTCGAATACAATATCAATAAAAGCAATTACAATATGATCATAAATCAATCAGTTCGAATAGCTAGAAATGAGTAGCTAACTAGCTACATAAGTGCATATTAACACACCTTTCCTTGACGTAATGTAGTAAGAGCTTGCTCTATGGGTGAGTAGCCTTCTGATGGACTATCGGGATCACCCTCGGCATCACTAACGAAGAAATCAATAGTTTCTGGTGTAATCATAGCATCTAATGTCCCAGTTATTGGTGCTGATGAAGCTGACTCGTCCAAGCCACCCAACAAAGACCCATTTTCACTTTTCTTCAAAGGAAGATCATTAGAAAGGTTTCCCTCTCCAGTTCTAGAAACCCCAATAGGCCAACAAACTCGGATTCAGCCACCTTTGGTTCCGTGCAGCCGCAAAATATCGATGCAAACTTTGAAGAAAAATAAGAAGAAAAAGTAGATTTCATGGTGTTAAACAAGTTCAATTCAGAAAACAATTCTCATTACTGAAAAAGAAGAGATGAATTACCTAGTTTGGTTAAGAAGGAAGAAGAATAAGAAGCTGAAGTGACTGCGATGAAGGAAGAAGCCAATGATGACGACGGTGGTGGTGCCGTCGCCGTCGGAATCGACCTCCAGAATCATCGACCGGATCTCGTCCTCCTTCGCCGGATGACCGAAGCTCTCCATGATCGCGCCGAGCTCCGACGACGAGATGTTGCCGTCGCCGTTGGACGTCGAATTTCTTGAAGACCTGCTCCAGCTCGGCGATCTGCGTGCGCGTCGCGAACGAAGGGGAGCGCATCACCGACATCGAAGAGGCGACGGTGGCGGGGGAGGTGGGGGTGGAATTCTTCTTCCGGGAGGAGGGATTTGAAACCCATAGTCGGAGGATTTAGAGACGGTTATGTTTTTATTTTAATTAAAAGAATTATAAATGAGAAAAATTGTGGCACGCTTGTAATTTTTTTATTTTTTAAGGGTAGAAAATTAATATGTTTCTTTTTTATGATCAGTTTAAAGTTAAGGCTTTTTTTATAATTTTAAACTTTCAAATACCCTAAATTATAAAAAGCCCTATCTTAAAAGAGGGCTACTTATTTCGGTTCTAATATAATTTTCTCTAAAATTTGACTAAAATATAGCTAGCATTGTTGAAGATACTCTAACAACTTTAGCATACTTTTTATTTTGACTAATTATCTATTTTAGAGAGTCTGTTTAGTTTTTGTATCAAAATTAAGAGTTGCACCAGACTCCTAAGAGCATCTTCAGCAGACTCTCTATTATAACTTTTTAGCTATTTTAGAGAGTATATGTAGCATTTTATGAAAAATAGCAGCTATATCAGACTCTCTGTTATAACTCTATGTTAACTTTTTGCCATCTCGCTAGCAAAATTTGGAGAGCGTGATAGTTAAAAATTAAAACCTTTACATTTAATACATTGCTTATATGTAATTATATATAATTTATAGGATTAATTTCAGTTTACTACCCAAAACTTTGGGTCAGGTTTCAGTTTCGTCCTTATTCATTTAATTTAATCATGTGTGCCCTCCTACTTCTAAGTTTCTATCAACCCGAAACAAAAATTCAATTTCACTTCGAACATGACGTCATCATCCGACGTGGACGAGACATAATGATCCACTTTTCAGACGTGGACGAGACATGCTGGCCCACTTTTCAGTTTCCAACCCTTTTCAAACATGACCAGATCGGACAGAATAGCCGACGAAAAAAATTTCGTCTACTATTGAAAATTTTCGTCGGGTATTCCTTCTATTGACGAAAATTTCGTCGGCTATTATTCTTCGATAAAACGGCGTCGGTAAAAATATACCCGACGACAATAACGAAATCGTCGGCCATTCCAAAGTTATCACCGACGAAAATACATTTCGTCGACCAAACCTTGGCATAATGCCCGACGAAATTAGTCGGATATTTTCACATATGACCGACGATATCGTAAAATATAGCCGACGATCTCTTCTGTTTCGTCGGTTATTTGTTCTGAAATATAGCCGACATGCAGATTTCGTCGGAATAAATTAATATTTTAAGAGGCATTAATTAGTTATAGCCGACGAAACCGTCACTATTTAACATAGACCACCGACGAAATAATGTCATTTTTGTCGGTTATAACAGTTATAGCCGACGAAATTTGGTAAAAATCGTCGGCTATAGCAGTGATAGCCGACGAAATAATGTCAATATCGTCGGCTGTTCCTACATTTTGGGGAAAAAAATTAAATTAATTTCTAAATTACCATTCCAAGCAACCTGCAATTCACAATGACAATCCAACAAGAAACACGTTTTTCATTAATTATTTAATTTGTTCCATTCTGGCCAACATCCTGCTGTCCATCATGCTCGTCATCCTGCTGAATGAACTCGGGAGCTCTCGGCATTCGAGGTTCATCTAACGGCTCAAACGGGGGCGGGGGTTCAAGGCCTTGTTGTTGTGCCGCGAACATAGCATACCACCAGTTTTGTTGGCCGACGTAGTTCTGTCGCCGAATTCTCTCGCATTCAGCATGCCAACGCTCCATTTCCATCTGATACTGCTGTGTTCTGCGTTGTTGCTCCTGTGATCTCTGGAACTGGGCCGCCAATCTTGCATTTTCTTCTGCCAATCTCTGCATTTCCCCCTTCATCTGTTGGGTGTCCCCGCCTCCCCTCTTTTGAGCTCCCTTAGTGGTCTTCAGGACCCCTATTCCAGAACTTCCCAAACCCCGGCAGTAGTAGTCTTTTGACCGTTTTGGAAAAGCTGCGTCGAATATCCTCGCTGCAGTTTGGACATTCGATCGGTCGACCTGGCTCAGGGCTTCTTGCAGATCTTCCTCTGAAATGTTCGGTTGTGTCTCCTGAACTACTGCCTACAACACTTCTTCTTCGGCCCGGTTCACCCTCTCTTAATTGAACGGGAAAAAAAAAATTAATATTCTAACAAATATATAATTAAGTAAAATTAATAATTAAAATTTTAAAATCGTAATCAACGACGTACAAGCTCTTCTGTCGCTAATGGATAAGCCTTCTTGAACGTCTCTACGTACGGGTTGCTTAAAGGATGATCTCTAAGCGCCTCCTCCTGATATTGTGAAAATGGCCTAAAACCACCATGATGGGGGGTTGTATTACGGCGGCGGTTCGCAGAATTCTGCCGAGACCGTTCCTTCAAACAAATAATAAAATATTACAAAAATGCATCAAAAATATTAGTGTAATAATTATAAAATAATTAAACTAATAATTAAAATATTAACAAAATAAACATTTATAGTTAAGTTTAGTATTTACCTGCATAACTGGGTTGTTGAAGTCTACTGTCTTCAACCAACGCCACTCGTACTCCCTGAACATGAACTCTCTTGGAGTACTCATACGACTATATTTGTCGTATTCGATAAAGTGGGTACGGAGCTCGTTCTTCCACTCTTTAAACCTACGGAAAAAACAAAAGTGCATTAGAAATATTATTAATATCATAAAATATTTCAAATTATAAGATGAGGAATTCCCAACGTACCTCGAGTTCTGCATCGCGTACGCCCAAGCTTGCTTGTGTTCGGCAATCTCGAAGTATGCCTGAAAGATAATATTTTATTAGTTTTAAAATTATAACAATACCGAAAATTATTAAATATTACGATAAAGAAATTAAGTTTTTTAAATTACTCACCGACGCCGCGTTGTTGACCTCCCTACTGAGGCCTAGCAGGCCATATGGGCACACCACGCTCGTCGACCTCGGGTATGGCAGGAATGTTGTATGGCAGGTATAGCTGATTAGGGAGAGGAGGCCCCTCAGTAGAGTCAGCAGCAGACGGCACAGGACTCGTCATCGGCTCCCGATGAACCTCAGGCATACGGACCTGATGAACGTCTGGTGCTATGTCGTCCTGAAATAGCTACGTACTACATCTCGGAGGATCTGACAGGAGAGGGAGACATGAACTGCTCAACGGCCGCCCTGTCGATAAAAGGGTTTGGTGCCGGTTGCTCATACTCCTCCGCGGCTGGGATGAATCGATCCTCTCAGGCTGGCTGGTGGTCCTCTCAGGCTGGCTACGAGTCCTCTCGGAGTCTCCGGATCCGTCATAACTTCCAGAACCCCTAGATCTGGAACGACGGCCTCCGAATAGCTGTCTAAATGCATCGGCCATCTAGAAACAAATAAATTAATAAATTAATACATTAATTAATATTAAATTATATTACATTAAATAACAAATTCTAATTAATATAATAACCAATAATACTAACATATTTTAAAACATACTAACAAATTAATATTTATAATTTAACTAATTTTAAATAATACTAACCATTAACATAAATATAACCATTTATATACAAATATAATTATATTTCATCATTAACATATATATACATACAAATAACCATTTATATATTAACATAAATATAACCATTTATATAATTAGGCTACCAATTTATATATATAATTAATTTAACAATTTATATATAACAATTAAAATACATTAACATATATATATATACAAATATGTGTATATATTAACAAATATATAACAATTTATATAATTAATCTACAAATTTATATATATAATTAATCTAACAATTTATATATATAACCAATATATATAACAATTTAACACACACTTAAATATCTAAATTATATACCTAAATTATATAATTAAAATAAATTGCAAAAAAAAAAAATTACCTAGCGGAGGAGGAGAAGGAGGAGGAGGAGGAGGACGCTGCAAATCGGAGAAGGAGGAGGAAGTCGATGAAATTCGAAGGATTGGAGACGCAGATCGGCGGAGAAGAGCGGCGGAAATGTTTTTCCGGAGGAGGAGAGAAAAAGTCGGGCTGAAAGCGACTTTCATCTTTTATAGTAGAGAGAATAGCCGACGATTTAAAATATTTCGTCGGCTATTCTTTGAATGTCGTCGGCTATACTTTGGAAGATCAACAGCCGTCGGATCTGAGCCATCCAACGGCGGACAAAAAAAAGGCACGGATCGCAAGAGTTTAGCCAACGAAATATAATTTTCGTCGGCTAAACTATAGGTCAAACCATTAAGTCAAACCTCTAAACCCTTAAAAACGGAAATTAGTCTAGTTAAACGACGGTTTCTGGCCTCACCTTCAACATATAATAGTTTCAAATCAATGAGACGCAACTAATCATATAAAAATTTTACAAAATTGATTTAACGAACGTCAGGCTACCCATAGGAAAACGAAAGTAAAAAACAGTTAACCGCAACATTCGGCACACAGATTTTATCAGAACCTTGTCATTTTTCAACCGTAGTCGTATTTCATTATTTCGGTCATATCTTATTTCACAACATTTTTGCATTTGAAGAGTCTACGTATAGTAACTATTTGAAACTATACATTCACTTACACTTAGTAAACAAGTTAAGGAACATTAGTGCATATGTTCTGATTTTGAATTTAAAAGTTTAGAAAATCTATTCCAACCGTAAGATATCACCGTTAAGATTAAATACATGTATGGGAAAAAATCCAACTTCAGCTGACAACGTTAAAGGCTCGATCGGAACGGTCAACCGGCTAAGTCAAACCTCTAAACGCTTAGAAATGGTAATTGGACTGTCTAAATGACGTTTTTTTGTCTGATCTTCAACAGATAATAGTTTCAAATCGATGAGATGCAACTAATCGTATAAAAATTTTCCTCAATGTATTTACCGAAGGTAACGCTACCATTAGGGAAACGAAGGAATAAAACATTTGACCGCATCTTTCGACACTCAGATTTTATCGGAATCTTGTCATTTTTCAACCATAAACGTATTTTATCATTTTGGTCATATCTTATTTCACGACTTTTTTATGTTTGAAGGATGAAGCAATGGTTTATCGTTAGTGATAGAAAATGGAATATGGTCATTTTTTGTTTTTTTGTTTTTTTGTTTTAAATCATAGCCGACGAGAGACAACCTCGTACTCGTCGGCTATTTTTTTATCGTTTTCTGTCTAAAATAAAATATGTATTTTTCAATATAGTTATAGCCGACGAAATAATGCATTTTTCGTCGGCTATTATGAGTATAGCCGACGAAATAACGTGTTTTTCGTCGGCTATTATATGAAAAAGGTAAAAAAAAATCAGTAGGTTTACACCTCTCGTATTCCTATTTCCTGTTCATATATAACCAAAATTGAACATCAAGAAAACAGAAACCCAGTAGTCAACATATTTCCAATTTTTTTTTAAGGGGTTTGGAACCCAGCCTAGCTGGGAGGCTCATCCCCACGCCCGTTCATTAGAAATTAGTGGATTACAAATGAAAGGATTACATCATCTAAATTACTTAATCCGTCGGATTGTAATCGGAATCATCGGATGAGTCTTCTTCGGTTTCTGAATTGCTCGATAGGGGTAATCTATGTCTTTCCTCACCACTAGAGTCCTCGTTAGTTTCTTCATTTAGATCAACATCAACAAGCAGTGGCTCTTCACGTCAAATTCGCATCGGCGTGTCTAGGCGAATAAAAGAGGAGTCAGGAATACCGTTTGAGTTGGGCTCTTGATACGCGGTGCCACTTTCCT